>CM024587.1:8974379-9388132 GCA_014182565.1 Eucalyptus marginata | reverse complement strand
CAATCAATATTGATTGAAAATCTAACCATTGGGCCAAATGGTGGGAATTGAATGAACAAGGCTTCATTTGTTGCACGCAAGAGATTTCACGCATGGTAATAATCAACTTGCCATATTCATATCTAACGAGTCTTTTCTTCACCTTTTTCTTTAGTACGCCGCACAACAAGTTTTATCTCGCTAACTATTTTTTTAATCATAAACTTCATATTGAGGCGGTAAAATGGGTCAAATCATTAGGTTTCATCCGATTTTTTTTTATATAGTGTCCTCACTTATCAAGACGTGGGTAAAAAGAGATCTAATAAGTGGAATCTGTTTCTTGTAAGAGTGTTGATGAAAATACAGATTTTGATAATAAATTTTTTAAATAATTCTAGTGTTGAAAATTTTGAAAAACTGGTGACGATTTTTGAACATGATGAGGATTTTTTAACAAAATTTGGAAAGAAATTGGAATTAGACTTGAAGTTAGATTTTTTAGGACATAGACTATAATCATGGCTATCATTCAGACTTATTTGATTAATGTGAAATCAATTTCAAAAACATTTTGTGTATATTCACTACAATTGAATTTCAATTGATTTTTTTTTTTTTGCCACGTTGTTTATTTTTCAAAAGAAAATATTACGTAATTAGAAACGAAGCATACAATAGGAAATTCCAGAAATTGTATTTTCAACTTTGTACCTCTATTAGTATATTTCACTATTATTTTGTATTTGAGGATTTCCATGCTTGTTTAAGATTATTTCGACTATTATTTTGTATTTGAGGATTTCCTATATTGTTATCTAATCAATTCTATTCCTAGAAAATAGAAATTTTATTTTATTATCAAACAGATTTCTGTTCTAGAAATAAATTTGAGTCGTTATCAAAACGCGTTTTTGCTCGTAAAACTTGTCCTGGGGAATAGAAATTGAGTGTTTGTGGGTGTATTTGTTTTTAAAGTGGTTTTTGGGGGCATGAAGGAAGATGCATTGAAATATCTCATTCTCTGTTCAAAATTTGCATAAACGTCAAGGAAGTATAGTTTTCTCCAGTTCTTGTTTCTATTTCAATTCAGGCAGAGAGTTTCTTTTGGGTTGTTTTGCCAATTTCACAGTAGACATGTCCTGGTGTCACAGAAACTTAAAATTGTGCCCTTCTACTTTACTGGCAGTCCTTTCGTTTGTTCTGTTTCTAATGATTTCAATGACTAGAAATTGTCTTTATTCACATCCTCTAGAGTACGGAATGAGGTTACTGATGATTCTCGCTTCAATCCTACATTGGCAAATTGTTCTGTCCTTCGGGGACAATAGAACCTTTGATCAAGAAGGAGCAAAAGTATGCCCTGTTGCTGGGCCTATACTGACTAGTGCAAGGGTTTTAACTGGCACAGCAGAAGTATTAGGTCTGCTAAGATTATTTGGGAAGCCTATAGGCTTTCCTGCATGTACAGATGTCAGGTACTTCTGAATTGCTTTTTTATTGCAAAAGATTTTGTTCTCAGTCTTTATAACATTCCTTATTCTGATTATGTTTTCCTTTACACAGGACGCGCTAGATATATACCTAGACTTCCGCACAGGCATTACAATACAGGCTGGGTGTTTTCACAGGTAATGTTGATGATAATTCCCCTTCACAAGATGTTATCATCTCTTGAGCATATTGGTTTTGGTATGTAACTATCAATTTAGACAAATACAGAAACTATAGGATGTCAATCTAAAACATGAAATTTTTGTTGGATTTCTTTTCTGCTGCAATCTTATAGTTTGCGTTGGGATCTTGAAAATCCATCTACATTTCGTTGTCTGTGCTGGCATGGTGGTTTGAAAAGAAGATGAAAGTTTTCTTGTTGCTAGTGTTGAAAGAAGCAGAAAAATTAACGACATTTGTCTATTTTTATTGGGCAATGCTGGGGTACGTGCAATAACAATATGTTATATGAATGAACATGGCAATATTGCAGGTTGGCAAAGCGTACTTTGAGTTGGTCGATTATATGGAAGCTGATCAAGCATTTAATCTTGCTCGTCGCGCATCTCCCTATAGTTTAGAAGGAATGGATATTTACTCAACTGTTCTTTATGTAAGATCCCCATTCTTCAGATGCCCTCGTCTGTTGTCAAATTGAGATGTAAATCTGTTTCCCAGTTTTTGCAAGTTCAAGCAACAATAGTCTGGTTTCTGTTTGTGACTCTCCATTCTTAAAATGCCAGTGGATTGTGCTGTTTACCTGTTTGAGTTTTCTTATCATTTGCTAATTTTGTTTCTCCATTCTTTGCAGCATTTAAAGGAAGATATGAAGTTAAGTTACCTAGCTCAAGAGCTGATTGCAACAGACCGTCTAGCTCCTCAGTCATGGTACCTTCACCCTAGCTAATAATTATTAAGTTCAGAACCTAATCTTCCTCTTGAGTATCTGTAACTGGACTACTTAGATAGATCTGCTGGTTGCTGTAACTGGTGAATATCCATTTTGTTGACTAATTGTCAAGTACAATATAAGCTAAACCTTTGCATTGTATGGGATAATGCTTTAAGTCCTCTTTGGGTTTCTGGTTGGAGTGGCCTGTCAATAACAAGCACCTTTTGTTCCTTAGACTTCTGCATTTGTTCAATTAAATGCAGGTGTGCCATGGGTAATTGCTATAGCTTGCAGAAGGACCATGAAACTGCTCTAAAAATTTCCAGCGAGCAGTGCAGCTGGATTCAAAATTTGCATATGCCCATACTCTTTGCGGTCACGAGTATGTTGTTCTCTTTTCTTGTCCCTTAACTTTTCATCTCTTACATATGCAGGATAAAATCTTTTAAATTGCTGCCTAAGTTTCAGATTTTGATCATGCTGTCTTAAGTTTAGTGTGCATTGTATCTACAGGTATGTTTCTTTGGAGGATTTTGAAAATGGGATTAAAAGTTATCAGACTGCCCTTAGAGTTGATGCAAGACACTATAATGCGTGGTATGGGCTTGGAATGGTTTATCTTCGCCAAGAGAAGTATGAGTTCTCGGAGCATCACTTCCACATGGCTTTTGAGATAAATCCATGTTCTTCAGTTATAATGTCATACCTTGGAACAGCTTTGCATGCCTTGAAGGTTGGATTGCTAGTTGCATCGAATCATTTATTACTTTGATTGAAGATTGAATTATTGTCCAGTTGCGTTTGTCTGAATTTTTATTTCCTTCATCTGACAGAGAAGTGAGGAAGCTTTGATGATGATGGAGAGAGCTATTTTAGCTGATGGAAAGAACCCTCTTCCCATGTATCAGAAGGCTAATATACTCATCAGCCTGGAAAAGCTTGATGAAGCCTTAGAAGTCCTAGAGGAGCTCAAAGAATATGCCCCTCGAGAAAGCAGCGTTTATGCTCTGATGGGCAAGATTTACAAGTCACGGAACATGCATGCGCAGGCCATGCTACATTTTGGCCTTGCTCTGGATTTAAAACCATCAGCAACTGATGTTGCCACCATTAAGGTGATTGGCTTTTCTCCATTCCATTGCTTGCTGAATCAGCTATAATCTCCAATTCTTGGCTGGTATATGAGGATATGCATGTACCTCTTTTTAGTTTGCTTCTTTAGCTGAGATAATTCTCACAATTGCCTCTTCCTGCTAACCATCAGCTCTGTTTCTCCCTCTTTGATCTTTATAATATTTTGACAGGCTGAGATAGAAAAGTTGCATGTCCCGGATGAAGTAGAAGATTGCTTGTAGTTTCGAAATTGAAGCTGGGAAGTTTGGAAGAGAGCATGATGCACATTAGCCGGCTCCGATTGCTTGGCCTCGATAGTTGCCTGCTTGCGCTGTCGAGGGATGGCAAACATAATTGATTAGTCCTCGATCCAATCAACAAAGGGTGACCCTTCTGGTGGGCAGCTTCCTCGACCTCAGTTTTGTAGGTTACCGTATCACCGACGGGGTGAATCAGCTGAGCAAAGGTAAGGCTGACTCACATGTATGCACATCTGTACCATGTTCCAATGTAACAGATACTTACATTCATCTTCCTTAACCCTTTTTCAAGCCACTTTTACTGGTCAATTTAAGACGCAATGCCTTTTACAAAATCTAGAGGAGGCACCTCCGTCAATACTCGCGGCCATCGACCACTAGCTAGCGGTATATGTTTTGGGGCAAGTATTGGCTTTGACCTGGTTTATTGTTTGAGATTTTTTTTCTCGTAAAGACGAGGAGCTCCACGGTAGGTCATCGGGCCAATGACATATCGCACTAAAATCATGGGCTTGATTGTACTTTGATTCAAGGAGTCGAATTCAAATGGCGCACATGAACTATATACACAGATCTCTTTCTCGAACACCCAACATCTTGATTGATTGCATGATTTGCATCGATTGAAACCACAACATATCCGTCAACAAGAAGAAATCGATCGACCGACGAGTATTAGGTTAGAGTTTTGGACTACCAGGGACAAGGAAAATGACTTGAAATGAACAGGTCTACAAGTACGTCTCTCTACTGTGGCCGGACCACCAATAAATCACAAACCCGAAAATGCCGAAAAATGAAAAAGGGATTGATAATTTCGTGGGTTCTTTAAAGAAACGGAGAAAGATCCCAAAAGGGTGGTTGAGAAGATCGAAACGGTGGCTCGTTTTAGTGGTTTTCTACTCCTACACGGCCTTGCAAGCAATGGAAAACTCAATAGAATAGTTAGAAAATTCAAAATCCTAGGCCCTCTATGATCAAGTGACATTGGTTTCTTCTTCAGTCCTTTTCAAGCCTTGCAAGCTGCCCCTGTCAAGTGGCTATCGAAATTAAGCCTTTATACCCTCGCCTACAAATTTATTCAATTCACTTTCTTTTGATCAAATTCCAAGTGAAAGGGTCTCTCCTCCCTCTGGTTTCTGGTGGCCTGTAAGTCTCAAAACTTAATTATCAGCATAAAATATCGATCCACATTAATTGTTCGATGGTCTGTTTCCTGAGAAATTATTGGGGGAAGCTAGCTGAATGATAGATGTTCGCGAGATTATGGAATGATGCATTTGATCTTTGCTGTCATCGGGGTCCTTTTCGATCGAGTCGAGGTAATGACAAGAAGCTCCCGAGTCACAATGATGTGAAAAGGAATAGAGCGGTCGTGTAAGCATTGAAGCCGTCTGATAGTAACTTAATACTTGATGGAAATAGCCATTCTAGTATAGATTCTTTTCCCAGGTGAATTAGAAGTGTACTTCGAAACTCGAAAATGCAAAGCTTTTAGCATAACAATGTGTTCCCAAACCGCAAAGGGGAACCATTGCAACAATTCCATTGTAATTTGTTTGAGAATCTCGGAAAATTCCTAAGATGCAGCTGAATAAACAGTTTGGCTCCTGATATTTCTGCACCTATAGATCTATATTGCAATTGATACTCAAATAATTCTCTTAGTGTCGTCCCTCATAATTATTTCTAGAGTTGACTTTTTCCTTGAAATAGACATTCCGTTGGTGAGTAAAAAAACTGTTTATTAACTAAAAGGGTAATATTGATTTCAATTTAGTGATCGAGAATCATTGGATCGGCTCTCTAAAATGAGGCGTGTTTGATTCATAAAATCCCGTGGAAATAACCCTACTGGTAAAAAGAAGAAAGATATTGTGAGCAAACGTTAAGTACAACTTACTTGTCAAATGCCTCATTCACCCTTTGCAAAATCATTAAGTAAATTTATCATGAATTAGAATAAATATACCTGATATTACAAGCAAATGCCTATTGCTCTTGGACAAAAAAGTAGACCCCCTTATCTCATAGTGAAAATAGTCCACTCCTAGTTTACTCCGTCGATTAGCTTTTGGAAGCAGATATATCTTTCATGACAGCGAAATCTACAGTGGCCTTTGACTTCTCATCCCCTCCTCCCAACTTTTCTGGTGGGAGAAGCTCCGGAGATGTTCAACCACAGTATCTTCTTCTCCCTCATGATTGATCATCTCTTTGATTACAGTTTGGGAAAATGGAAAAACATGATTACTGTCTTTCTTAAGAGTGATTGATAATGTACAGGGTCGTCAGAAAGTGTTTCGAATTACCTTTCGCTCAATAAATTAACATTTTCCAAATTATTTAGAGCAATCACTAACTTTTAGATCAACGTGATTCGCGTATTGAATAATGAATTTTTACAAGGTTTAAAGAACTTACAAATGAATACGTAATTTTAAACTATTAATAACAGTGGGGTGGGTGAGGCGTACGAGAAATAGCAATTGAGTTTTCCTTTTGAATGTTGCTTAAGAAATAAAGACTAATTTCTAGAATCAATGTACGGAATAGTAAGGTAAATGCATGTTGGATACTTGAAAGGATATATTTTACTTAAAATGCCTACTCATGATCCGAATGTTTTGTGAATCAACACCTACATCTTTAGTGATTATTCTATTTTCCTCCACCCTTTTTGGTCCTACCGAAATCCTAAAAAGCATCCCTTGCTGGGTCTGCCATGTATAAAGTCTTAATGGATTCCGTCCAACAAAGTCACACGCAGAGAGACACAAACTTGTCAAAGTAAAACACCAAAAAGCAAAACCCGTCCCACCCGTTTTTCATTAAAAGAAGCAAAGACATGGGTGGTGCCCCTCCCAATAATGACGGGTTTGCTTTTCTTGTGTCGGGCAGCTTTACTGAGGTGCCCCAAGAAAAGGGAATCTATCAAATGAATCGGCTCAAATAATATATCTTGACCTCATGCCATTCAATAGTAACTGATTCTGCTTCTATCTGAAACTTCCTTTTTCCCTATTTCCCTATTTCCCTTCCTTAAGAAGGCAAAGAGGGATGCACACACAATCATAGATAACTTCAAGACCCTCAATCTCATTCTGTGTAGTACCATGGAAAAGAGAGTAAAAAAAAGAATGTAAAAAGGAACCAAAAGAGAATGCTAGAGAAACTTAGGGTTAAAGGAAATAATATGTAACTGATTCTACTTCTATTTGGGACTTCTTCTTTATCCCTAATTTTCTTCCTTAAGAAGGCAAAAGAGATTCACGAGATGCACACACAATCATATTGAACTCAAAAGACCCTCAATTCAGTTTGAACTCTAGGTTCTCATTCTGGGTAGTACTATGGAAAATAGAGTAAAAAGAAGAACGTAAAAAGGAACCAAAAGAGAATGCTAGAGAAACTTGGGATTGAAGGAAATAATACATCTTAATCTCATGCCATTTAATATGTAACTGATTCTACTTCTATTGGAAACTTCTTCTTTTTCCCTATTTTTCCTCCTTAATAAGGCAAAAGAGATTTAGGAGATGCACACAAAATCATATTGAACTCAAAGACCCTTAATTCAGTTTGAACTTTAGGTTCTCATTCTGTATAGTACTATGGAAAAGAGGGTAAAAAGGAGAATTTAAAAAGAACCAAAAGAGAATGCTAGAGAAACTTAGCGTTAAAGGAGATAATATGACAAGCGTGAGCATCGCATGTGATTATTTATTGCATGCCTTTCTACAACCGATGACAGGTATCTCAACGCTAATCATGTGCAGAATTATGAAAGTCCTTTTCTTTGCTAGAGTAGCCACACGTAGAGCTAAATATGCAAGAGCAACGGCCCATCTAATTTGGGAGCTGCTACGCATGTGCAAATGATGATCTACATCATTGAAATCAAATATGTCAACTTGAAAATATCGTAATTCACTGTCTACCCAAAGAAAGGAAAATGGGTCAGTCCACTCTCACATTCCTACATCTCTATCATTAAAGTATCCCGCGTCGTCTATCTATAGAATTTCAATGGGTCTTATATTCATGTACATTTTCTAATACCTAAGTATCACCTAAGAATATGGATTGTGAATTATATCAATGTTTGGAGTGAAATTGAGAAACTACCACAAGTTTGTCTTGATAAAATATCAAAATACTAAATTACGCCTTTATCTAAAAGCTTATAGGGGAATTCAAATTTTTCCACGCTCCGTTTGTCTCCCTATTCAAATATGTCTATTAAAAAGATCAAATTAAGTTTGAGGGGGAGTGATAGACTATTTTCATATGAAACCCTATTCATCTAATAATTTAAATTTTTATTGTAGTTAGAAGTAATCTTATAAAATCTCACGCGTCTCTTATATTTCGAATTTGCTTTTTCTCAAAGCACCGTTCCTCAATCGAGTCTATACAAGTAGAGCTTACTGTATACAAGCATGAGTCCAAATCATCGACCCGTAGTCTCGTGACAGGTGGCGTTGGGGGGGGGGGCTCCATGTCATTGGATCCTCCTTTCACTTTGCTTAGTACAAACCCTCGACCCACCAAAATTGATGAGGAAACAAAAAGACACATCAATCAAACTCCCCAAAAGAGGCCATGGCCAGTGGGAGGATACAAAAAGAGAGAGAAGAAAACAAAAGTATTGGAAAATCCCTCAAGATGAGCTCTTTGAGTTGGATTCTACAAGCAATTCATCACCTTTTCCCCTCATTTTCTTGTTTCTTTCTTAATTTTGTTGGCTAGCTGTGGAATTATTTGGAGATGAATAGCATAGAGCGCCATGGGCACGTCATTTTCATTTGATAATGAGTTGAAAGCTCCTGGAGAGCTAGAGGGGTTGAGATTACTTATCTGCTTGCTTTGTAAAAGTTGGCTAGCTTAGAAAGTCGCTTTTTTTTTTTTTTTTTTTTTTTTTTTTTTTTAATGTGGCATCCACGTTCCCTTTTTATCTTATGCATAGAATCATGATTTGCCATGTCCTTAAAAAGTTACACGTGGCGTATCGAACCGGATCTTTCTCTTCTCCAAATGAACACTGGCAAAATCTTTTCTTTTGGCAATTTAAGGATCTTAGCTTTATCTAGAATAAATGGGATTTTATTTAATAAGGTGATTCAAAATCTATTATGTTAATATCAAATTGAGAAGCTAGATGCACACCGACTCTCAAGGGGAGAATTGTCCAAAGTTCTAAAATTTTACATTTCTTAGATTCAGTCTAAACCTTTTATTTGTCATTGAGTCAAAACATTTTCATTTTTTAGATTTAGTCCATCTTGGCCAATTTTGGCCGGAAAATGTTGATGTGGACACCGGCGGTGCCACGTAGGATTCTGCCGATGGCCGACGTGGATAATTTTTAATAATATTTTAATATTTTTAAAAAAATTTAAAATTTTCTGTTTTTTTTTTCTTCTTTTTGGCTTTTTTTCTTGGCCTTTCTAGTGGCCACCACCGGCCACAGGCAACGGCCGGCCATCGGGCGGCTGGCCTCGCCCGCCACGGTGAGGCCCGGCCGGGCGACGGTGACGCCGGCGAGCCGCCCGGCCTCGGTGAGGGGAGCCCTCGTCGGGGCTCGCCCGCCCGAGCAAGCGTCGGCCTCGCCCCTAGCCGGGCGGGTGTTGGCTCGTGGCCGGTGGCCAGCCGTCACCCGCCGGCCGGGCGAGGCCGACGCCGCCTAGGCGAGGGCTCCCCTCGTCGGGGCCGGGCGGCCTCGCCCGGCGTCCGCCGTCGCCCGGCCGGCCTCGCCCGTGGCGGGGAGGTCGGCCAGGCGCTGTGGCCGGTGGCCGGCCACCGGAAAGGCCAAGGAAAAAAGCCAAAAAGAAGAAAAAAAGAAGAAGGAAAAAAATAGAAATTTTAAAAATTTTAAAAATTTTAAAAATTAAAAAATTATTAAAAATTGTTGACGTCGCGCCGACAAACGGTCCCTACGTGGCATCGCCCGGTGTCCACATCAGCATTTTACGGCCAAAATTGGCCGGATGGACTGAATCGGCAAGAAGTGAAAATGTTTATGACTCAATTGGCAAAGTTAAAAGGTTTAGGACTAAATTAGCAAAACTGCAATAGGTTTAGGACTTTTTGGACAATTTTCCCACTCTCAAGAATGACGGCCTAGAACCTAAGCTCGCTCTCCGAAGGTCTTATGTGATGGTCATCATTGCGTCAAAATGCATTAGTCAATTCAAACCCACTAAGATTCATAACATATGCATCATCCAAGACCCGATGTGGTTCAGAGTGCCTCCAATGACTAGTGTCACGACCATTCAGATCTCTTTCAGATGATGTCAACGTGATCTGTCATGGATACTCGAATTAACCAATGTAAGTGTCGCATGCCTCAAGCTTAACTTGTGTCGAGATCTAGATGGCTGTGCCAGTTACGGCAGAGGCGGCCGCCAGACCACGGAAGATCATGGTAGACGGCTGAGTTTTCAGCCTAATAAAACCGGCGTTGCGCACATCGGCATGCCCGTGGAGTCACATGTTCATTGTTCACTTTTGACTTTTTATTTTCTGATGATCGGCCGCACGTGTCGAGACAGGGTAGTTGAATTAATATGGCAACCACCTGGGCAATGGCTGGCATCCGATTGGTCGTCGCCATCAAATGGGAGAGAGCAAGGGCAGCGCCTGTGCTGTATGCGAGCGCATTATGGCCATCTTCGATTTCGTGAATGAGTCGAACTTGTCGGGACACGTCGCAATCTCTCATTTCGCAAACTCGAGGTGACCGATCACGGATGTTCGGTTCCGGCCCGGTTCTTCGATTAACGTGGTAGAAAATGGAATTCGTAGGATTTATTGTCTTACCTATCCAACACTTGGATTATGCACTTTGGTTGTCCTCTCGGAATTTTACTGCGTCAGTCATATTAGTCGCGATTTGCGTTTCTATGCTTCGATTATTTGCACCGCACATGTTGGAGATGTGGTTCATGCTCTCCATCAACATGATAACATGGGGTTTCGCTCATATATATCTAGTAGTTATTTATGGGCCAAAGTCTAATAAAATATGAGCTCAACTATATGAGCGAAGCATATATATTATCTTTCTCTTGTAAATTAAGAAATGTAACATAGATGTGCGATATGTAAATTATAATGAAATCCTCAACTAGACGTTACTCTAGTTTAAGAGTAAATCATAATAAAGTCTCGCATATCAAATTCTTTTTCTTATTTTTACTCTCTATTTTCTTTATAATTGTGCAATGAATCTCAACATTTGATATCAAAACTCAGGTTATCAACAAGTTTTGGAATGAGAGAAGCTCAAGATCACCCTATATGCACACTAATAAAAAAAAACCAATTGACCATGCATTTTTCCTCCTACTCATACTTTCAACTGGCGGTAAATATTTTATCTATACTTGGCTTTAAATAATCAATAGATTGGAGAAACAATTCTCAAAACTCAATAGGAAAAAAAAACAAAACAAACCTCGTCTTCTACAAAATATACGCACACCAACAATTGGAAGTCTGATTGAAGGTGAAAAAAAAGGCCTAATTTAGATTTTGTTGTGATATGTACTTATAACTTTCATTTGACGTTTGTGAAAGGCCTTTGTATTCAATCTTGAATATCTAAAACCCTCTACGACGTAACAAAATTGTCATGAACAATTATTTGCATTGTTTATGATTTTTTAGCAGCAAATATATATGTGTGTGTGTATATATATATACATCTACCTCGTTTGGACAATTTGGAAGGAAATTAGGCAAAAAGTTACTTTTCCTAAGTCAAACCCAACCCTTAACTAATTATCACCATGCACTTGCGCCAAGAATCGAATTGATGGTTTACTTGCATTGACTAATTTCATCCCTCCTTCATTTCCTCACCAATCAAATTCCTTTTTCCTGCCACTTCAGTAGGGCAGGTGATTTGTTTTGACATTAAGGACCAAATCTGATAGCAACCTCTAATCAATCAATCAAGTCCCGTGTCACTTTCGTAATAATATGCTCCCAACGAGGGGCCTTCCAGTAATCTCCAAAAAAAGAAGAAAAAATCATTTGAAGGCCCCAAGAACCACCGGTTTGTCCTTTTATTAATGAATCCAAGAAATTCGTGAACATTGTTTTGATCGCTCGGAAGCCTCAACTTGTACAGAGCGGCGACAGCTTGCTCCCAGTTCGATCCTAAACCCTAGCTCTAGGCATGTTGTTGAGTTTCATTTTTGTGAAAAGAGACGTAATCTCGAGACAGGATTTCGACATCCTTGTATTATTGCAGAAGTGGACCTAATATCGGTGGCGTATCAAGAGAGTTGAGCAAGTTGAAAGTCGGATAGATAGGGAGAAATTCAGATCGCAATTGGCTTTAGACAATCGGGTACCAATGCCATGGGAGGTTCACACTTTCGTGGATCCTTCGACAAGATTTAATAGCAAATTGACATGTGCAGTGGATTCCACGCAGCATTGAGCTTAAAATAGATATTATGCAAGTGCAATTTGAAACCATCAGCTTTTAGTTAAAACAATGTAAATTATTGTATTGAATTAAGCTATATATAGACACACACAGATATGTACAAAGCTGATAAAGGCAATTGTTAAGTAGTTTTATACACTGGTTACTATCATGTTATAAAAGAAATTTACCATCATTGAGATGCTTTTTTTTTTTTTTTTTCAGTTTAAAGACTTAGTTATTACATTGAAAGATTTACTTTTACAATCATTGATATTTCGAAATTTATTTCAATATAAAAGGTTACCAACCAAAAGGATGAACTCTTAATTTGTAATAGGTTAAAACTTGCTTTCATCGTGAAAAGTCACTAATTTCCCATAAGTTATTTACTCTTTTTCTAAGAATATTAGTCAGCACATTGGAAATTACTAGATACTGATAAGTACAATCACTTTTCTAATTCAAAATGTGTTTCGCGTAGCAAAGAAGTACATACGATGAAAAATTCACAAATGTAGGTATCGATGTATGTAAATCTTATAAAAAGTTATTAACCACATGAAGTAATTAATAAAACCAAATGAGTGGGACGTTATTTTTTCTCATTCAAGATTACTAATCTTCTACACTAATTTCTAGAAACAAAAAATATCTATACTTACTTTGCTCTCTCTACACATAATTAGCTGCAATGAAAGAGACGATCATTATATGCACCGACAGTTACATGCGAATCCCTAAGGGTTGGTGTGGTCGGTACGGCCATTCAATATTTTCTAGCTAATTTAAATCTTATTATTTAGACGTAAACTACTCTGAATCAGTATATCAACTCAACAGATTAAATCATAGATTTAATAAATTCGTGGACTTGCATCGTATTCAACGAGTCTTCGCCGTATCGCATGTACGCACTCATGTCCTTGAACTACGAAAAGAAATAAAAAGAAAAAGAAAATGGCACGTAGAAATCATTATTTTCAAGGGGCAATATCCACACACGAGAAAAAGTCCAAGTCATGTGGCCAAGAAAAAGAGAGAAAATCCAGGGCACCACTAGAAGCTTTTCTTCCTTTCTCACTTTAGCGTGAGGACCACGCGCCACGGCGGAGCGCGTGCTAGACTAAATTCCCATTTAAAAATTCGCTTAATCTCATATCGCGAAAAAATAAATAAATCATTTTCCTCCCACTTTAAATAGCTCCCTCCCCCTATCTCCCCCTCATACCAAAACCCGAAACGTGAAAAAGACGAAAAGCCCCTCCCTCTCTCTCCCATCTTCTCTGCTCTGTCAGAATGGAGATGGAGCCGAGGACGCCGGAGGTGGCGAAGAAGATGTGGAGCGTCGTGCGGGCGGTGGCGTTCGCGATGCGGAAGGGCCTCTTCTCCAAGAGCAAGCTGATGGTCGACCTCCACGTCCTGCTCAGGCGCGGCAAGCTCGCCGGGAAGGCCATCGGCGACCTCATGCTCCAGCACTACTCCGCCTTCACCTGCCGCTCCGAAGACGACGTCGCCTGCATCTCCGCCTCCTCCTTCGCCCCCCGCGAGTACGAGTTCAGCTGCAGCAACACCCCCGCCAACAACCCGTTCTTCCCCAGGCGCGGCGGCAGGCACCAGCACCAGCACCGCGGCCGGCGGCGCCACCTCGCGCCGCGCTACAACGACGCGGTGGCCATCGGCGCCGTCCAGAAGGTGCTCGAGATGCTGAACAGCGCCGAAGTCGTGGAGGCGTCGCCCATGCTGCTGCCGGGGTTCGGGAGGAGCCCCGCGGTGCGGCAGCTGCGGATCACGGACTCGCCGTTCCCGCTCAAGGACGACGACGGGGACGGCGGCGAGGTCGACGCGGCGGCGGAGGATTTCATCCGGAGGTTCTACAAGGACCTCAACCTGCAGAAGAACATGGCCCCGGTGGACTCCCCGTATCGTTATGGCGTGTGGGGTTGAACGATAACGACGGTCGACGTTTTCGGACACGGTGTAGTTTTTCTTCCTCGCGGTCGTGGATCTCGAGGAATGTCTTTCATGCGGGTCGCCATCGCCGGAAGCATAAATTCGGATGCATTTTGCACGCCCGGATGCGGCGAATGCTATAATATATGAAGATCGGATTACCAAATCGGTTTACGACGGGACAAAACGCGACCGGAGCTGCTGCCGGGCGTCGAAAACGACCGTTCGGATGTCGGCTCACGGCTTGCATGGCCTCTTCGTAATCCCAGTTGGTAAATCGATCTTTGTATTGTTTAGCATTAGTCGAGTCGGAAAAACACTTCCGGACGGTGGCGGCGAGGCTGATTTGGTTATGTAGAAAGAATTCTAGGCTACCACATGGAGCTCTAGCACTCTCTAAATGCAACAAGCTAGGAGGAGTTGGTTTTTTTCTTTCTAGGGTTTTCTTTCTTTTTCCGTCTTTTAGTTCTACGGTCATTTTCTTTGGCAATTCCTCTCATGTTGCCTACTTTCGATAATAAAAGTGGGGAAAAAGAAGAGGAACCAAAGAGATATGCTCTCGAATACTAGTCTTATTTCCATCTAACGATGCCGGTGACGTCCGGTCCGATCTATACGCGATCATGCTAAGCGAAATCACACATGTACCACTCATATAAATGAATCCCGATCACAATTCGGCACCGAACTCCCTTGACGTCGTTTTGAATGCGGTAGCCTGTAGAGGTTGGTGAGAAAGAGGAGATGGGGTACCTTATAAGCTCTAGTGGTCGAAATTCGGCTTGCCTAGTTGGAAGGTCACTGCCCAAGTGGTACTCAAAATTTAATATATGCGAGGGAGACCGTGCGTTCTACGACAACGTTCGTCGGCCTGGCGAATCCTACGAGCTTTTCCCCAACTTCCATGGATAATTCAGGAGCTGAGAGAGTCTTGGTCCGGTCCGAATAATGTTTTCGGATTAGGATTTGCGGACGAAGATGCTTTTTGGTACTATGTATATTCGGCTTTTTTATTTTTTTGGGTCCTTTTAGTTTAGGAGTTTAATTAGGTAGCGGGGAAAGAAAGAAATTCTCGGGTCTACGACATCATTTCGAGAGCAAGCACCCAAAAGAAAATGAATTAGTAAGAGCCCTATACAACATCTGCGATCGTACATTGCTCCACATCCTCAGAGCATTTATGAATTTTCATTCACGACATTCGTCTGATGATATTGGTACTTTTGTTATGAAAAATATTGACTTGAAATGGTTGTGGACAATCTTGGCGGCCACGAAGACACCCTGATGTGAAGTATGAAGTTCAAATTATATAAACTTGCGTCATTGCTCCCTTGGTGGAAGGAATTGGTTATACATTATATAACTGTGTGGGAGAAATCCAACATTCTTCTCAATCGAAAAGAGAAACTCAACATTAGCTTTGCTTCTTCTTTTTTTAAAGTATGATTGTGGTGGTCTATCAAATTGAATCTAGACAATATCATCTTAAGAAAATCATGTTAAGAATTGGGTGAAGTGAACCACGAGCTAAAAGCGGTAGTTGTTGGGCGAACTAATCCGATAAAGCTACTGAGCAAGAACTTCTAGACGACTTGTGCTCAAAGCTTTTGATAATTTTGGACTGGTCCCGACTGAAATTGAAAAGTAGTTCCCACTCTAGCCAAACCCTAAATAGCAGATCTACCTCAATTATGAAGAGAGATATATTTGTTTATTCTTTGCTGAAAAATATGATGTTAGACGCCAAATCAGGTCATCAAAATTATTGTAGACCTTTCCGTGGGCAACCATGGTCTTCGGTCATCTGTTACTCCGACAAGACTACTTGTTTAAATATGTCTCGCTTAACCATCATATCATGCGATTTGAAAAGAGAAATATAAATTATACCAGAGTGTGTTTGAGTATATCTCGCTTATTTAGAAACCAATTGAGAGTTTATTGTATTGCTTTTCACATTAATTGCACGACTGGATTTTTTTATTATCAAGCATTTATAACTCAAACTCAATTTTTGCAAAGTCATGATAGTTGGCATCGGCCACTTTCTTTAACAGCTTGAACAAAGTTTTGTGGATCACATCGTATATGGGTCGAGTACTATGATTGGCACACGTGCAAAAATACATTCATTTATATTCATATTATTAAAATTGAAAGATGTGGGCTAGGTAGCAATATTCAAGTTATGTTGTGCATATATATGATTAGGGTTTAGAGATGCAAGAGCTGGCATGTTGCTGACCTTAATGTTGTTTAGGGTTAAATTAATGTTGCGCGTGGAACCACACCGTATTAATAACAAGTGGCTTAAATTTTTTTAATTATCTCAAATTTGAGGATGGAGGTTTTTAGGGGAAAATTGTCCAAAAATTATTACACATTTTGTATAAAGATTAATTTAATTATCAATATTTCAATTGTGCCAATTTAGTCCTAAACCTTTAGATGATTTGCTAATATAGTTATAAATTTTTTGACGATTTGCCAATGTAGTCCTTCTAGCCGAATATCCAAATAATAGGTTTATGATTAAATTGGCATATCTTCAAAAATTTTTGGATTAAATTTATAGAAATCTTGTTTAAATCAAAAGGTTCAATATTGAATTGGCTACCATAAAATTGGTTAGAACTTTTTGGATAATTATCCTAGTTTCTTAGCAAAGATTCTTGCTAAATCAATAGGGGAATCAATAGTAGTTCAAAGGGAAATATCTAGCTGTGCCATCAATTTCATTAATGATCAGATCAATTATTGGGGGATGAGATCGATAGAGTCGAAGGGTTCCAATGTCTTTGGGGGAAATAAATTATTAGCCTTAAAGTTGGACAAAATGATTTTGTGCTTTTTAGGAATCTGAAATTATCTCTTTCACTACGTATCTCTCTATTTTTTTCAGCAAAAACCTAAGCATCTCGTTTTTAGTGGATCGATCTTATTTTTGGTCGATTAGGGTAATGTGTTTGTGTTTCATTTTTCTTGCAAAGAGTAAAAGCAAAGGTAGGTAGATGGAAAATTGGTAAAAAAATTCGATTTATTAAGTGAACTGAAGGACTAGTATTTCTTAATACTTCCGTGCTTTGGGCTACTCTTTTATATGTTACGTTTGAAACAAATTGTATGATTTAAGATCTAAATATCTAAAATTCCCTTCACACGATAATTAGACTTCTTTGCCTAATTATTTATAATAAGAGATTAAAATAGGAGTTTAGATGAAAAGCGTTGTTAAAAGTTGCACTTAGGACAATTTGCTTGCATATCATGTAAAATTTCATAAGATTATTGTCAACTGCTCTAAAAACCTAAGATGCGAGATGACAAATGTTGTTAAATTATCTTCTTTATTAAAGTATTATTGTGTCCATTTTACCGTACCGTTTTGCTATTATAATACGTATTCGTGAATAACATGAATATTTAGCAGAACCTCGAGACAAAAGTTAGAAAGGTTTAAATGCTCTAAGAAGTAAGATCTATATCTTTTGGAATCTAGAGTAGACTTAAGATCAAAAGGAAAACAAGTGTGGAAGTGGAGATTAGTTTTGGAGAGAAAGGCACTCGAATCCGAGAGTAGGTGAAAGGTTGAAAAACTAGTGATGAGATTGGTGTGCTCCATGATTGCACTCCGTCTCTCTCAAAGCACTTAAGACGACCAGGCCCCTCCATCAAAAGCAAATTGAAGCTTTGAGCCAATGCTTCTTATCTTCACATTTAAATTCCACGCAATTTTCGCTTTTTCCACATTTTTTGTGGCCATGGAAAAGTTAACGAAAAGTTAAGGAAAAAAAAAGAAGAGAGAGAGAGAGAAAAATGTTAGAAACAAAGAAGAGACACGTACCGTGCACGATCCCCCGATATCGACCGTCTGATTCCGACAGTGGGAATGGGGGTGGGGGCATGTCTCGTGTCTGGCTTGATCTTGAGGCTTTTGATCACTCTTTCGAAACTTGCTTCTCTTCTCTTATTGGTCGAAATTCAATTCATCCTCTTTTTTTTTCCTTAACTTTGCTAATTGGGTTATTAGTGATTATGATGTTTTCGTTGTGAAATGGTTGTACCAAGCTTTTGACTCCATCGCATATGTCCAACTTGAATGATATGTACTTTAACCAAGCATTCACGTTTGGTCCCTACTTGAATACGATTCTTGTTGGCAAATATTAGGGACAATTCCTAAGATTGTTCTAAGCCAATTTTGATGAAGCGACGTTTCAATTCTAAAGAAAGATATTTTCGGGATCAATAGTGCTTGACTGAGGCGGTCTTTCTCAGTGCCTACTCGTCGTAACCCTAGATCTGGCACTGGCCATGATTAGCCACCAAATTAATGTGTTGATAATGATGGAAAGTAACACTTTGCAATTCCACACCATCGGTTTAATTATGCCTACTTTGCAACTTGCATCGTGAGATAAACGTCAGTGTTGTTCTCTCTCTCTATCTTGATATGAAATGCCGCTTTCTCATATTAGTCTAATTCTATAGTTACATTTGTAAGTATTGTGCTTTTAACATTATTGATGCATAAAGACATTTGGTTGGTGGATAAAGAGAAATAGAGACAAAGTCACCAAACATATGGCCAAAAGAAAAAGAGAGAATAGGCGAGTGAAAGGACGTGAATTGTTAGCTGATTTGGGTAAGAGAATCGACCCATTGTTTGTGGGATGGTTTGCTTCCAACGATGATGAGAACGTCAATTTTCGACAGTTTTTTTTTTCCCAGTAACGATGCTGGATGAGACTATAATAGCGCATTAGTTACAGGAAGCGACGTGAAATTAGATTGATACCACATACCATAGATCACAAATTCAAATGTTTTGGGAAGAATGCCATGGTTTGGTCTTCCCAAAGGATCCCGAACATTGAAGAGACACAATAAAATCAGGAAAAGCTAGAAATCTACGGGGGAGATACGTCTCGCTCGCTTTCGCTTTTTGAATAAATCAAGCCTGGTAATGCTGCTGCTGCCGCTGCCGCCCGAGATTCTAAAAAGCATTAGCGCCACTTTTAGGCAAATTGGTGTCGGGGTTTCGTGGTTAAAATAGTATTCCGACAAGAATAAAGGAGGAACGAGGGGGAAAAAAAAAGAAGATAGGCAAAGTGATGAGCATGCTTTTCGTTGTGAGGTGGGGTGTAGACCCGCGATTGAAGCGAAAACCGATGAGGTTTGTGGCTAAAAAGTCAAGAGGGGGGATGTGGTGCCAAGTCAAAAGTCATGGGTCTTTGGAGCTTTAGATAGAGCTATGGAGTTGTCTTCCTAAAGGAGCTTGTTTTTCCTAGGGTTACTTGATGTTGTCTTGAGGTTGGAGAAATGTGTGTGCGTGTGGAAGAGTTTGAGCACATTTTTGAACTCGCGTCTCGTGGTTGTACTTGTCGAGAGTTCCTTTCGCTGTTCAAATGACCAATGGTTCCAGTAACGTGGTTGTCCTTATGATGTTCTCAGTAATTGTTTGTATTAGGATTAAGCACACAAGCACAACGAAATAGAGAAATCGAGACATAATATTTATTCTCGTTCACCTTTAGACGAGGGTTACCTTCAACAAAAGATTTCATTATAATGAACACATTCCACATTTTTATTATAATTTTCAATTAAAAGATATACTCAGTACTTATTTGTGAGCCCAAACCCAAATTATCTACAAAATATGAGCCCAAACTATAATAGTGGGACTCTCGTGCTTTCTAGTCGATGGGGAATATAAACCACACTCTAATAGTTTGATATAGCTTTCATGGAAATAGTGTAGCCATGAAGAAGAGTGGTGTTGTAACTTTTGTAGGTTGTTTGATGGGCACCTTTACAACATAAGCGCTTACAATAATTCTAGAAAGCCATCATATTCAGTCTTATAGTGTTCCATCTTAAAAATATGTATTGCTAAGCACACGAATTGTATCGTTTCATAGTCACGCTAAACGAACTTTTGACACATGAGTAGCGTTGAATCAATAACCATGACAAGTGTTAGTGATTCTACTTAGGAGAAGCAAACGAGATTAGGAAACTTTTATAAATTTCTAAGTCCTGGGAAAGCTTTGTAAAAAAAAAAGAAAAATGCGTTCTCTTTTGTAACTTTCCGTCTTCATGCTGTCCAAATCTTCAAAATCATTTTCATGATGTTTCCTTGAGAATGGATTTTCCAATCTGGGCCGAAACAAACGAAGCCCGTGAATGAAACATCACGCCTAAGTGAGGTATCTATGTGAGGTATCTATGTACGTAGATTTTGGGCATGAGCATTTTGCAGATTTATGGCTCAAGTTATCTCCTATGTCTGAAAGCCCAATTGGCTAATTGGGCTCTTGTAACTACATATTTCTTTATTTATTACTGTGGAAGACAATATTGCATGAAATTTTACTCGAGGGACAAAAATACCCCCACTTTTGAGTTCTTCATCCGGGCAAGTTGATCAGAGGTGGTCCGATAGGAACATAAGTAGGGAGAAATGACGTCATTTGTTGCGAAGAAAATGATGTCATTTGTTGCGAAGAAAATGACGTCATTTTTTTCCAGTTTTCTTAACCAAGAATTTGTCCATGTTAACGAGAAAAAAAATAGCAAAAAGAAAAAAATGGGGACAGTGTTGAATATGCTTTTAGCCGTGGGGTTTGGTGCAGACCCGCAATTGAAGCGAAAATCGATGAGTTTTGCTCCTAAAAAGGTCAAAGTGGATATGATGCCAGGCCAACGGTCATGGGCCTTTGGAGCATCAAAATAATTACAGAATTGTGTCTTGTTTTCTCTTGTGGTTGATTGAAATTGTCGTTGCTTTGCAGGAGGTGGGGAAGAAAAGTGTGAATAAAAGTTTGAGCACATAACACATCAACGAGAAAATATTGGCTGTCCTTCTTGTTTCAGCATGGCAAATAGGAAGGTGTCTTGGAAAGTGATATGTGTTCATTCGAGATTAGCTAAAGGTGAAAGGCCTCGCCGGCCATGAGCCTTTCACCTGGCTAACACACAAAAAAGCACGGAAATAGTGAAATCAAGCTTCCTTCTGCTTTGTTCAAACAAAAAAGGGATCCGCCTCGAATCAAAACGATTTCTCCTTTCTTTTCTACACAGAAATCTTTCTTTTCTTTTGAAATTTCTACTCAGCTTGAAAAGATGCCTCAAGCCGATAAGAGCTCTTCATTATGTTCAAGAATTTCGAAAGAAGAGCCGAGAGTGATTGACCTCTCACTCACAGCACACATGCTATATGTGTGATGCCGACACCTAAGAGACAGTACCTTGGAAAGCACGGACGAGTTACATGCAGGGAAACTTGCACCCACAATCTAAGCCAAAATTTTGAAAATTTTGACTGGGAAAGAGAGTTCATGCTAGCTAGTAGCGTTTCTTATTCTTTTGCACAAATTGTCCCTTGCTCTTTCTCTCTCTTCACGTCTCTCTTTGCCCTCCCTCTCTCTGATTGGTGAAACACCATGCCCAACCAGCAAATCACCGTGCCACCCCTCCGACTCCGGATCCGGCCTTGGCTCGTCTTGCACACACTCGCTCTTTGCACCTAGCCCCCTCTCCCCTACTAGCCTGCTAATCTCCAGGTCCACCTACATCACAATCTCGCCGAGGTTCAGCCCGGCCTCCTTTCTCGAGTCCCCGATCCTCCTCTCCAACGTTAATGTCATTTCTCGCTTTCCCTTTTCTCCCTCCTCCTATTTTTCAAATCGAATTTGAGCATACAATGCTCTGTGCTTTAGGATAGGGGGAATGAGGTTTTAAGAATATAGACATGATTCTTTCGCTTATGGACTCCTAGGTGAGTACAGAGTGGCACAAGACACCCTAGGGAAAAATAGAACGTGAAGGTTGGGTGCTACTTTGATAGTTTGGTACTTGATGGGTTGGTTGTTTGATTAATGTTTTTCTTTGAGGGGAAAAAAATTTGTCATAAACTATTCATTTAGGAGATGGTTAGTTAACTTCATTAGCATCCTTATTTGTTATGTCTGGGATTGTTAACATTAGATCAAGCTATATCTGTTGGAAGATTATTCAAAGTACTCTCAATTTTTATACTTTATCAAAACATCGTCTTGCATTAGTGAGATTTATGCTTGAATTCTGGTCATAGTCCATTGTAAGTAGCAGAAATCCACCATAAATGCTTTTAAGAACTTGTCATCTGTATAACTATTATCAAGATCCAGGTTAGCACTCTTAGCTATTTGTATGGTCCATATATTGTCGAGAATTCAAGATTGGTAATGATGTCTTCTCCTATGAGTGATAAGAAGGATATCTTGCTTGTTCTTTCTTGGTCTACGAATTACAATGCTTTCTTGTTTATTTCTTTTCCTTCATTTTTTTTGGGCTTTGATTCATGTGCATATTGGGCTTTACTCTTGCAATTGTTATTTCTATTTTAAGTTTCATGGTTTGGTTATTTGGTGTTTAGTGGGTGAAGAACTTGAATAGTTGATAGTAGTCATGTGATAGTTTAAGTACTGTTAAACATTGGCCCATTTGGTTCGGCTTTGGGGGAATGTTCATGAGGAAATGCAAATGCCTTTAGTTTAAAGGGATTTGACGAAATGCAAATACTGTTTAGTAAACTAAAATTGAAAAATTGCCTTGAGATGCAATTTGGGGGAAATGCTGTTTGGCAAACATATACATTTGGAAAGTTCTTTGATGTGCCAATTTTAAAATTTTGCAACTTCAATTTGTTTAAAATAAAAAACAAAAACCAATGACCGTAACTTTTATATATTTTTTCAAGTTGAGAGTAATGTATAAGAAATATATTAATAAATTTTTAAGTACATCAAACTCAATTGAAAAAAAGAGTAATTTCATTACAATAAACATGACAAAATATGTCCCAAGAAAAGAAATAAGTTATCATTAAATATTACAAACCTCCTTAATTATCTATCAAGTTCATAACTATTTCATCATGTAAACGTGCCATGTCGGGAATACATTATCAGTTGAAGTACTTGTTCCCTCATTTACAACATCATGGTCAACTAAATATTCATACTCAGGATCCAAATCTGTTGTTTGAAAATTTGTATCGATTACGGCATTTTTTCTTATAACATTATGCAAAGCTATTGTAGCTATGACAATTTGCACTTTCTTTTCATACTCAGGATCCAAATCTGTTGTTTGAAAATCCTTATCGATTACATCATTTTTTCTTATAACATTATGCAAAGCCATTGTAGCTATGACAATTTGCACTTTCTTTTCATAAGGATAACTTGGCATTGTAGTTAGAATCTTCGACTTTATTTTTAATATGTCAAAGGCTTGCTCAATTTCTAAGCAAAGCGAGGAATGGGCATGGTTGAACACTTCTCGATGACCAGTAGATGTAGGACCTTATTGAAACTTCGGCAAATGATATCTAACTTCTCTATATGGTTCTAAATAACCCATGAGATTTGAATATCCAGCATCAACTAAATAATATTTACATACATAAATATAATGTAACTTTAATTAACATATGCCACAAAAATACATGCGTACATAAACCATTAATTAACAAACCTAGAGGAAAATGGGGAAATTGTACCTCATGTCTTCCAATGGCATCATAGAAGATATGAGTATCATGAGTTTGTCCCTCTCAACCAGCATAAATATAAATAAATTTCATATTAAAATTACATATGGCCAACACATTTTGAATGGTCTTTTCTTTTTGGCGAATAAAGCGAATTTGATCGTATGTTAGTGATACTATAGGGATATGCGTATTATCCATAACTCCAATGTAATGCTAAAAAAAAAATGCAAATATTACATAATTTACATTTAGTTTTTTGTTTTTGTTGTATAATCGTAACTTATCTTAAAATATAGATAAAATCGTTGTTTTTTCTTAATCTTTTCTAGAACTTCCCAAAATTATCGATCAATTAATTGAATCAAATCTTTTCTTATAGCATATACTTTATTTAAAATTAAACTAAAATGCCTATTTATGGTTTCTCCATATCGTCGAAGGCACTCTTGTGCTATCCTATTACCTATACCATATCCCAACGTATAAAGAAACATTTCAATCATTTCTGCAACATCAATATTCTTAGATCCTTTAAAGCCATGGCATGTTACAAAGTCGCATGTTAAATTATTAAATACATATTTATGCAATCTAAACATATTATAGCACCTTATTGGACTGGTATATTCGGCTATCAACTCTCTTATCCATACATGACCTGTATATGATGAGGTTATGAAAGGTTGTTTGCAAAGTACGTTGTCTGATAAGTAATTGAAGAATTAGCGATTAAGAGAAAATCTAAGAATTCATTTTTCTTTTGTTCACGATTTTCCTTTTCTTGAGAATCATCCATAATTGCCCAACCTAACAAAATATAGAGTCAGAGTAAGAGAAACAATGAATAATCTTGAGAATCCATTAAGAGAAACAATAATATCAATCAACATATATATGCAAATTCAACCACTTAAAGAGAACCCCAATTAGAAACAATTCTCACATTAAACATATTAATATAAATTATGTCCATACATAATTTAAATAGAAAAATAAAATAGCATATTAAAGAATTTAAATAAGATACTACAACAACATCCTAGTATGACCAAGTTCTTCCATCTTAAGCTTAGGATACTCAACTCTCAGGACATTATTATTCAAGCTCATGAAGACCTGCCTATTGTCTATCGTTTTCTTAAGATATTTGATAGCGAAAAAGTACAACTTTTTACCTTGTACAAACTTTGGTGCGGCATCCAATATAGATATGAGATCCTTGTAAGGACTAAATCTCTCATATGATTGAGATGCAATAGCAGCAGCACTCGTACTTTTAACAAAGGAACAAAGCTTGTTAATTTGGCTTCCATACAATTGTATTGGGCTCAAATTCTTATCTTTTTTTCTATGAGTTTGCCTCGTTGAAATCTGCGCCGCTCTTTTATGGGCTCAATTTTGAATTGGTTCATCAATATTTTGACCCACATGATACTTCAAATTTATTATCACTAGATCTTGGACCATCATCAATATCAAGTTGTGTTGCCTCAACATTCTCATCAACGCATAAACCTTGTGCATGATTCCAAGTGATTTTTCCATTAGCAATCGTATCCTTGAACATTCTATCTAACAACACTTCAAGATCAGGAGGTATGCTTTTCGTCTTAAAAATCTTAACCTTATGATTGGCTTATTATAAAAAGTATTTGAGTAAGTTGTATAATTGAAAATGAAAACTTAATCGAAAAGTAAAAGAAAAATAATAAACACCTGAATTTTACTCTTCCACCATTCATCACTCGCATCGATTGTTTTTTTTTCTTAGATCCCATTCTAGTCATGTTTCACTATAAACCAATGTCCTCCATCTTTTCTATTCTTTCTTAAGATTATCACACTTACTATTCATTTGAGTTTTATGATACTATTTAGCCCCTCAACTCCTTGAACTTATTAATTATGACAGTTCATACATCCCTCTTGTTGGTTGCATGACAATTATTCTTATTGATTTGTTCAACACACAACTTACAAAATGTTTCCATATCTTCGGCGATCTAATATGCCTTTTCCTTTGTTGACCTTGCCATCTTCCAATAAAATGAGTATGAACAAATTTGAGATGCATAATAAAAAAAAAAGTTCAACATTAAAGCCAAATCAAGATGAACTAGTAAACTTTACCAAAAAAAAAAAAAAGATGAACTAATAAAACACAAATCAAAAAGTGACTTTTATTACGTTTCAGCCAAAAAAAAAAAAACCAATAGTATAGCCTCATTGTTTGTATATGTCCTAGACTAATTAAAAAAAGTATGAAACAAGTAGATTCGAAATCATATATCCATCAAAATAAATTTTATGAAACTAAAGTGGCCATTACTAATGAACATAAATGTGGGGGCTCCGGTCACCTCATATTATGTCGCTCCAAGATATGTAAAAGAGAAGCATACTGTGTATTCAATTACATCTATACTATGCTAAATGATTTATAGCGCAATAAATCATGTATGGAAGAGTTCCGCACGGTTACATAGATCTTAGACTAGAATAACTGTATATAGAACTCCCTGGACATAAAATAGATTTCACATTAAAATAATTAGTACTGAGTCACTAACAAGTTTTGTCCTTTCGTCTCGCATGCTTGTAAAGTGTAATTAATTGAAAAAAAAAAACTTTAATGCTTAACCAATTTGCTAAAATGGACAGTATTAAGAGATGATCTTCAAAGACATATGACATATTACTCATTTGAAAGACATATATTTTCAATAGCTCATGCCATAATGGAAAATGTTATGCAAAAGACAAAGATGAACAACTAACTCCCTTGCATATTAATAATTTCAGAAGGAACTTCAACAATACCTTAAATCTGCGACTTTCTACGAAAAACCAAAGAAAGAGTAACTGATCCGCTTGCCCGAAATGAACATTATGCGACAATGATCGAAAGCTTTCGCCTTCGAATGTGGAAAGGGCACAATTTTTTATACCAATCTAATCAAGTAAAGTTAAGCTAGTAACTGTTCGTATCATCTCTTTTTGACGCTACGCTCCAAAGCTTCCACATTTTCCTCTGAAAACTTTCAATTATTTTATTCTATTGAGTTCCACAAATGAGATGCCAAGAAAAGAACAGAAAAAATGCAAAATCACGTAATCCATCAATTTTACTGAATTTGATCGATCGAACTCTGCATGAGTTACTGGAATAGAGAATCACATATTCAAAATGATATGGACCCAAATATAGTCTCAATGCTTGGCATCGAAATCCACCACTGAATTGAATTCACGATAGAGAAACGAGAAGAAAAGAACAAGAAATCTAAGCAAGATATGCAATCCGCACAAATTTCCACAGAAATCGCAACATGAACTGAGAAATCTGACCTGGACAGAGGTGAGCACGAGCACAAGGGTAGGCATGACGAAGAGAGCTTAAGAGCAGTGAGTGTGAATGAATAATATGAGAAAGAGAACTCAAATCCTAGGTAATCGTGGGGAAATGCGGCTTCAAGCATGAAAGATGGAGAGTCATCAATATACGAGAAAAGCAAAGGAAAAATTTACAAAAATCCCAACACAAACAAGAAAATCTTACCTGGAGAGAGGTGAGTATGAGGGCAAACAGCACTCTAGAGCAGTGGGCATGAAGGATCGCGGCATGAGGAAGAGAGGTGAAGAGCAGTGAGCATGAGGGTTGAGCACGAACAGTTTTGAGGCAAAGAGAGACATGAGAGTAAAGAGAAAAGGAGGCGTGAGGCAACGGAGAAACATAAGTGAAGAGAAGAGGAGGCTTTTAAAATTTTTGGTTTAAAAAGGGCAAAAACGGAATTCGCTTAATAAATGAAAAGAAAATGAGCAACTATTATATTTTCATTAAACTAAAGAAGTAGCATTTCGAAAATACTAATTTTCAATGTACCTCTACCCCTCCATTCCCCTAAAGGCCTTTGGAGTCTCTTGGAGATGCAATTGCATCTTCCCAAAGCCTTCAAAAAATTAAATCAAACACCACTACATTTGACCAAACCTTTTTAAAGTCCTAAAGCCCATTCCAAATGCTGAACCAAATGGGCCAATGTCCTAGAAGAAATTTGCCGTGAATTTTTCTTTTTCGCTATTTAGTATCTTAGGACATTGTCCTAGACAATGTGATGGTTGGGTAAATAGGTCTTGACTTATTTTGTTATCTCTATTCTTTCTATGTTTTTAATGGTAATGTCAAGGCTTTTTGTAAGATTTTAGAGTTAGAGCTTGTTCTTGGGGAGACGCAACAATCTCAATCTATTGTTGGTTGGTGGCATTATGTTGTGACCACGGTGTTCTATATGTGCTTGTTCTAATATCCTACTTCCTTTTTTCAATTGTGGATTTAACTAATTTTATTCTAATATTCCGCTATCATTATTGTGTAATGGAGCATGGAAACCATTGGAGAAATTTAATTTCGGTTTGCTGGAGTTGATGTTGTTTATGTGATGACTTGTTAGCATGGAAACATAGCGTGGATTTGAGATTTTAATTAAATTAGACGATAAATATCTACTTGGATCGTCGATTGAATCCATATCTCGTGTTAAGGCTGAATTATAGGCAAAGAATGTCAAGTCATATGTTTGATGTGCATCCTAGGCTTGTGAAATCGAGTTTATCTGGTTCTTGGAATGCGACTTTACGTTCTCTCTCACGCTTTTTGAATACAATGCGAATTTGAAAATAACTTGGGCTTGGTCAATGTTTGTCAGTGAAGTTGAAGGCAACATGGAGCTCATCGAAAACCATGGTGAGAACAACAACGACGACCTCTCAAATGAGGGAGAATAAAGTTTTCAGTTTGCTTGGCCAGAAACACGATCCTCTTGAAAAAGTTTCTCATCTACTGTCAAGCGACTTTTGTTACACAAAACCTTCCGGTGTTGAAATGAAATTTCATTTCTCATTTTTTGCTTTATTCCCTATCGTTAGAGAGAGCCCTTGAGGATATTTTACAAGTCGATGTTAAAGCAAATCCCGACGAGCGAGATGGCAAAGTTTTGGTGAGTATTTTCGATCTTCTTTAGTTATAACAGTTATATATTTTAGGAATTTGAATAGAAGTATTGTGGCTAATGTTTTTCTTATCGATGCTTTGGGCATTAACTATTAGAGTTCAATTATAAATTGCTATATTAGATACGTGCAAACACATTGATAATTGCCATTCAATGTTTTATGTTCCGGATACAATTTCCTCATCAAAAAGTAAATTATTCGTTGATCAATTTGCTTCTAATTGCTCAAGAAAGAATATTGTTAACTTGGTGACCATTCGAGATAGCAAAAGCCATTTGTATGTAGAAGTAGATGAACCGGTTTTACCTAAGATCCTCCTTTTTAGATAGAATTCTATTTGACATATTCCATTTATTTATGATCTTTGTTCGGTGGTTAAGATAGTTATTCTCTCTCTCTCTCTCTCTCTCTCTCTTTTTCTAATTGTCAACCATAATTTGAGTAAATTTGGATTTATTTTGTATTAGAACTTATGTCATGCAATGACATACTTGCTGCCACTAGTAATTTAATTGAAATGTATGCCATAATTGGTGACTTCTAGTATAGAATTCATGGTCTTAAGCTTGTATTAGCTAGCTAGAGTTGTGCTATCTATTTTTACTACTAAATTTTCCTCTATTCATAGCATTTTTTGGTGAAGTTGTGATACTGGTCATCTAGATCATCATCATAAAGTATTATCTTCCTACTTGGGCTGCTGATGTGCAATTATGCATTGTTTCATGTGTTCCAAGGGCCTTTTCCTGTTCTAGAAAATTCTGATTAGGACAGCGCCATAGGTGAGCAATCTCAGATCAAGTACAAAGTTAACCTTGGTTTACTTTGAATAATCACTAAAATCTTAACTTTTAGGTGAATAATGTTCTTATTTGGGGTTTATTTATCTTCCACATTCAAACTCATTTTGAGATCCTTATTATTGTGCTTGATTTAAATTTGAAGTTTACTGGTCGAGACTAGTTTAGTGTCATTTTAATCCCAATTTGGGGGTGAAGTTGCATGTGTAAATTTATCGAACGGCTAAATCAAAGGTAATATTTTAATTGTACTATTTGAAACATATATTGCTTTTTAAGTAATAGATGGGATAATAATATTTTGTTCTTTCAATTGTAGCTTGAAACTTCCCATCTTGCACATGTAATGCGTGATATGGAAAAATACTTTGAACTTGCAATAGGAATGATTTTTTCAAATGAACTTGAAGCATATAACAAGCATGTAGCTTATGTAATTAGTAAATGATTTGGAATGAGAATGGTAATTTGATTAGAAATATTAAGGGACAAATAACCTGAATTTTTGTGTACAATTGTGAGGGGTATTCTGTCAGCTCATTTGATCAAGAAAAAAAAATTTAGAGGTTTGAAGTTAAATATGGCTATTTTGCTCATATCAAGTTTAAAGTTAGTGTCTATGAAATCATAGCATATATTTATGAGCATAATCATGTATTTATTCCAAAAGATTAGATGTGGAAGAATCATATTTGATGCTTGCAATGGTATTTTAGTTGATATGATGAAAGCTGACATTGAGGGAATTATGGCATATAAGTTTTTAGCAAATGAAGCAAGAGGAAGCAAAAACTTAGATTTCAACCTGCATGATTGTCAAAATTATTTACAGACAACAAAATCTAATAGTATAAGTAGGGGAGATTGTCAAAATCTTTAAAATCATTTATTATAGCATAGAGCAACAAAACCCAATGTCTTCTTATGCTATACAAATAGATCAAGATGGTAGATTAACAAATGTATTTTGGAGAGATATCTTGTCCAAATTTGATTATGATTGTTTTGATAATTTGCTGGTGTTTGATACCATTTATCATACCAACAAATATAATATGATATATGCACCTTTTGTTGGGGTTAATCACTATTGGAAGAATGTTTTGTTGGACTATGTATTTTTGTTGGACAAGACTACAAAATCATTTATTTGGTTATTTGAGGCATTTTCGAAATTTATGGAAATAAGGCTCCAAAAATCATGTTGACTGATCAAAACCAAATCATGGCAAAATCCATTAGAACAATATTTCTAAATATACAACACCTTTTATACACTTGGCATATCATGAAAAATGCCAATAAAAATATTTCACATATTTATTATAAGCTAGGTTTAGGGATAACTATTTCTTAGTGCTTATGTATAGATGCAGATTGGAGGACGAATTTGAATTTACTTGGAGAGAAATGGAAGAGAAGTGGGATACTAAGAATAACAATTGGTTTCAGGGATTATATTACCTTTAACATAAATGAAATTTAGCTTTTGATCGTGATATTTTTATATGTGGTATAAGATCAAGTCAAAGGAGTGAGAGCACCAATAATGTCTTCCATTGAATGTCAAGCAAGACATTGATCCTTGTAAAATTTGTTCATTATTACAAAAAGTAAGTAAAGCACATGATAGAAATTGAAAGTCAAAATGATTACAGTTGTTGTAGGACTCCCAAATTGATTGTTTCGTATAATGACATCTTAATGCATTTTATTTCAATATATACCCATACTATCTTTACAAAGTTCAATGACGAATTTTTACAAAGTCTCTCTGAAAATATTGCGATTAATACATTTGACGGATTGATTTATTCATCTACTATCAAGTGTAGGGAGTTCAACGTGAACATGTTGTCAAATTTGACCTCGTAGATTTTTTAGTTTCTTGTGAATGTAAATTATTTGAATCGAAAGAGTGATTATGTCGTCATGCCTTGAAAGTGTTGATTGAGAACATATCAGTTACACGCATTCCATCTACCTATATTTTGAAAAGATGCACTAAGGGTGTAAAATAAACGATTGTGACTGATAAATTTCATTAAATGTCATCGAGTTTATCTAAATTTAATCAATTTTTCATGTTAATGCAACAATCTTTTAATTGATGAGTTTGGGAGGCGAATATAACAATACTTTGATAATAGTGATGAAAAACATGTAAAAAGTGAAGATTGAAATTTTATCAGACAAATCAAATGTGGCTGTGATTGATAATGCTAACAATGATGATAATGAGGCTTATTTGTGCGATAATTTGATATTGGACCCCCTTCGAAAGAAAAGAAATGGAATAAGTTATAAAAGGCTTAAAAGCTCAAGTGAGAAAAAGAAGAAAAAATCTAAAAAAGGAACACTCCCAATTTCAATCGAAAGTCGAGGTAAATAATATATTATTCTAATTAATATGATTAGTTAAATTTTTTGCATATGTTATATGATGCAAATTAACAAATTTATTATTTTGTAGAATTGGTTGTCCAAGCAATATATGATAAAACTCAATTCCTAGATTATTCGAATTATTCAAATCAATTTCATAATACTTTTCATCTTAACAATATTGGTAGTCCTACAGTAAATTCAAATTTTTATAATTAGGTATGTCGCTCTTAGACTTTCATTTATATTTATATTTTACTAATTTAGTCAATTTTTTTTTTTTTTATATAAATGCAGCAGCCACCATACATCATGCCATTAGGGATTATAAGTGGATTTAGCCCATTCCCCATTCAGATATTTCATAGTTTTGTATATTAATTTAGTTATTTTTTGCTAATAGGATCATTTACTATATGTAGATGTGACCACCATTTATCATGCTATCAAGGATTATAAGTGAATTTTCTCCATTCACTAATCAGGTGCTTTTTATGAAGTCATATTACATCCTAGTGTTATTTCATCTTATTGTTACTACTGTAATATTCATTGTGCATAGTTTCTTTTTTATATATGCTGAAATATCACAATGGATCTTATGGAGCCGTTTTGAGTTATGTACAACTTGCATTTTCTCTCATGGGATTATTTGAGATATTTTTATCTTGGCATTTATTTAGTAAAATATAAATAAATTGATTACTCCTTTATACAAGGATCATCATACTCTTTTCAACATCTCTAAGTAAATGAATTGAACGATTCCAAATGAATACAAATAAATGGTCTAAAGTAATCATACAAAACTCTTATCTATTGCATTTTGATGTTGCTGTTGCCAAAACTATAGCCAAGATAAGGGTCTTAGATAATGATTGGATGTTCATTATGATCAAATTCATTCTCTTGGTCTATTACTGCTTATACTTTGTTACATTTTCAGTTGAATACTATATTTCACTTATTCGTGTCGATGGCTTGTTTTTTTTTTTTTTTTTGATGACCCAGGGAACCCCGCACGGCCGGCAGCCGGAGGTAAACCACTGGGCGACACGTGCTAGCCACCACACACGTGCCACCCGAGGCAAGTCACCACGGCGCTTCAGCCTCCACCTTCGCGCGGGGCTTCGAACCTTGTCCCTCAGGGATAAAGGACAAAGGCTCTACCATCCACGCTGCAACGGCGGGTGGTATGTCGATGGCTTGTTTGTGGCTACAAAGGGTCATAATTTGGAGATGTGTATTTATATTTCTCTTTTATCCATATATTTGGTGCTTCAGTCATCCAAATACTTTAACTTGGTCTATCAATCTACCTCACGAACATCTAAGTTCTAAAATGATGTAAAATAGTAATTTCAACTAGTTTGAGATTTTCTATTCGCTATAAAATTATCTTTTTTTTTTAAGGCATGAGGCGAGGGTTACAATAACTTTTCTTCAATGAAAATTTGAGTAGGATGAAGTTAAAAATACTGAACAGCAATCAAGTAAGTGGGTGCTTCCCGGTGAAATCTTTGAAAGCGGACGTAAGTAGCAAAAACTTGATCAAGTAGAGCTTCCATAGTGTAGAACCCTCGATCATTTACTCATTCATGCTGTTAAAATATGTCTCGAGTTTAAGCCCAAAGCAAATTACTGAATTTTGAAATATAAAATAAAATAAAAAGGGAGGAAAGTGTTTTGCTGTGATGGTTGCGGAATCCAAATTGAAGAAAAGGAAGCGGCGTCCCACTTGGCTTTGTAGAATTAAAAGGGAAAGTCAAATCTTTCTATTTTGTTGACCGAATATTGGATTATTCGATTTCTTTATGTACGCAATTCTCTACAGTGGAATAAAGAATTCGTTTACAGGTCTTTTTTTATTTGGTTAGTGGCCGATTGAAACCCTACGTAAAAAGACGCTGCTGAAGTCTACGTACATGTTGAGCGAAGCCACACATTGAAGCGCCGTTTTTACTCTGAGTGCTGTGGGTGTTCTGTTCGTGAGAGACATTCATAGGTGCTGGGTGCTTGGCTTTGGGTCTTCATGTTGTTCGTGCTGCAAAGCTTATCCGTGATTTACATCCAAGAAAGATTGGTGTATTGGGTGTAATTAGGATTTGGGAAACACCGAGAGAGTGTTTGAGTGACTTGAGTGTGTAATCTCCTTGTATCGCTTGATCTATAGTGAAATTCGTTGCTGCTTTCCCCCATGGATGTAGGTCTTTACGACTGAACCACGTAAATCTGGTGTCCGATTTATTTTCTTCTTTTGTCTATATTATTGTTCGATCGCTTGCCCTATCGCAACAAGTGGTATCAGAGCCAGGTTTGGCTAAGTTGAAGCGAATTGATGGCAACAGAATAAGTAAAAGTGAGAATCAACAGATTTGATGGGAATGATTTTAGTTTCTAGAAGATGCAGATTGAAGATTATCTTTACTAGATGAAATTGCACTTGCCCTTATCTGGGGAGAAACCAGAGATGATGAAGCAAGCTAATTGGGATTTGCTAGATAGACGAGCTATGGGTGTTATTCGACTGACGTTGGCTCGTAACATCGTGTTTAACATCTTGAAAGAGAAGACCACTGCTGATCTGATGCAAGCCCTGTCGGATATGTATGAGAAGCCCTCTGCGATCAACAAGGTCTGTTTGATGCGATATCTGTTTAATTTGAAGATGAGCGAAGGTGCGTCAGTTGTAGATCATATCAATGAATTCAATGTGATTGTTAGTCAATTGAGTTCAATTGAGATTGACTTTGAAGATGAGGTACGTGCTTTGATTCTGTTATCCTCATTGCCTGATAGTTGGAATACTACTATTACTGCTGTTAGTAATTCCTCTAGGTCAACAAGTTTGACATTTGATGGGGTTCGAGATTTGATTCTGAGCGAGGATATTCGTAGAAAAGAATTTGGCGAACATATATCTGCTGCTTTAGTAGGTGAAAATAGAGGAAGATCTAGAACACGTGTAGGTAACAGTAGTACTAATATGAACAGGCGTAGCTAGTCTAGGACTGGTAATGTTGTCTGTTGGAGTTGTGGCAAAAGGGGGCATCTTAGAGGGGATTGCCTTAAGCTGAAGAATGAGAAGGGTAAGGGAATTATAGTTGATTTTGCGGATAATGTTGCAGCTGTAGCTGATAATGCCGATTATGTCTTGTCTGTCACCAATGATTCATCGCTTGATGGATGGATTTTGGATTCTGGTTGTTCTTTTCATGCTACACCAAATAGAAACCGGTTTATTACTTATCAGTGCACGGGTAGTGGTAAAATCCAGTTAGGGAACAACGCTAAGTGTGATGTTGTGGGTGTTGGTGATGTTAAAATCAGAATGCATGATGGTATTGTGAGGACATTGATTGGAGTAAGGCATGTTCCAGAGTTGAAAAAGAACTTAATTTCCTTTGGTGTCCTAGATTCAGCTGGTTGCAGGTATTCTTCAGAAGGTGGAGTTCTGAAGGTTGTTCGAGGTGCCTTGGTGATAATGAAAGGAATCAAGCACGGAGGCCTGTATAAACTTCAAGGTGAGACAGTGACAAATTTTGCTGCGGAGACGTCGGATGCATCTGTTCGAGAGTTTATTGACTGCTCGAGGAAGACCAGGGTGTTTATGCCAATGCACAAGTTTGATGCTGGTGTTAGGATCACGCAGTCAAGAGCTTTGATCAAGACAGAGACTAGTAAGTCGATCAAGCATGTGCAGACTGACAATAACATGGAGTTATGCTTAGAGCTGGCAAATAAATTTTGCATGAAAGAGGGCATAATGAAACATCGCACTAGTGCTAGTAAATCACAACAATTTGTAGAATTGATGAGTAGAACATTACTAGAGAGGACCCGGAAAATTATCTCTAGTGCTAGTATTGCTAGGAGAATCCTAGCTGATGTGCTTAGTACGATGAGCTGCCTGGTGAATAGATCCCCATCAACTGCTATTTAATGGTGGACTTCTGAAAAAGTGTGGTCAGGTAACATTGCTGGTTATTCTATTATTAGAGTGTTTGGTTACCCGTATTATTTTGGAGTGAGTGATGGTAAACTCGATGGGAGGGCAATGTGCATATTCCATGGCTATGCACAAGGTGAGCGAGGCGATCAGTTGTGGTGCCTAGATATAAATTCACCTATTGACAGCAGAGAAGTTACCTTTGATGAGTCTCCAGTACTTCTGGCTAGGAGTGTTTGTGGCAGTGTTAATATGGATCTGGACGATGTTCAACTTGAGGTGGAGTTGCAATCAAAAACTCCTGAGATAGCGTATACGGGTACTAGCAAAGTAACCGACACAGATGGTGCTCATAGCGAGGTGGAGCCTATAGAGCCAATGGTTGCTATAACTACTGAAATTAACAAGGTACGTATTCGATCTCCTAACAAATATGGATGCAACAATGGTTTTGCTTTATTTGCGATTAAAGAGGTTGCGTCGGAAAATCCTTGCGGAGCAGTTAAAGGTGCATATGGAGTTGGTATTCTGATGAGGTCCTCGATTATGGCGAAATTCAAGCAAAGCTTGGACTTGGATAATATCTGTGACGGTTGAGCCCATTGGGGGGCTATGGGAAAGTAGCAGTAGAGTTTGAATTTTTTACGAAGCGATTGCAATTTGGCTAAAACGTCGAGCTAATGTGGAGATTGTTAAAATATGTCTCGAGTTTAAGCCCGAAGCGAATTAATGAATTTTGAAATATAAAATTAAATAAAAAGGGAGGAAAGTGTTTTGCTGTGATGGCTGCGGAATCCGAATTGAAGAAAAGGAAGCAGCGTCCCACTCGGCTTTGTAGAATTAAAAAGGAAAGTCAAATCTTTCTATTTTGTTGACTAAATCTTGGATTATTTGGTTTCTTCATGCATGCAATTCTCTGCGGTGGAATAAAGAATTCTTTTGCAGGTCTTTTTTTATTTGGTTAGTGGCCGCTTGAAACCCTACGTAAAAAGACGCCGCCGAAGTCTACGTACGTGTTGAGCGAAGCCACACATTGAAGTGCCGTTTTTACTCTGAGTGCTGTGGGTGTTCTGTTCGTGAGAGACAGTCATAGGTGCTAGGTGCTTGGCTTTGGGTCTTTGTGTTGTTCGTGCTGCAAAGCTTATTCGTGTTACATCCAAGAAAGATTGGTGTATTGGGTGTAGTTAGGGTTTGGGAAACACCGAGAAAGTGTTTGAGTGACTTGAGTGTGTAATCTCCTTGTATCGCTTGATCTATAGTGAAATTCGCTGCTGCTCTCCCCGTGGATGTAGGTCTTTACGACTGAACCACGTAAATCTGGTGTCCGATTTATTTTCTTCTTTTGTCTATATTATTGTTCGATCGCTTGCCCTATCGCAACACATGCAAGCAGCGGCCTAATGAACGATCATTTCATCAGTTGCTCTAGGTTCCAAGCGTGCATCTTCGCTGCGGAAGGCAAGGAAAAGGCCTACGCCACGAAAAGTGTCCGCGACAATAAAGTTAACGATCCAAGTGAATGTGAACTACTTACAACCATGGATTATTTGGATTTTCCAAGAAATTGTGGCATACATATCCTTGAGGCCAAATCTCAACCTCGAATGCCGTATGAACTTTTGACCCCTCCTTATGTAAATATTTTGGCTATGTTGGCCCAATGACAACAAATATGTATGTGTATAAAATTTCATGAATCGTATTGATTATGGATTTTTTTTTTACTTGTAGAATAATGGAAAAAATTATTTCACAGTAAAACGAGATGCGAGAAGAGCCTTTTTTGGTATAGCAAAGAAGATGATAATTGATAGTTTGCACTGAAAGCCGTGATGTATTAGCAAAAGACCATGTCCAATATTTTCTAAGATTGGTCCACATCTAATTTGTTGTCTTAAAATTTGGTATGAGTTTCGCTATTCGTGATCATACGAACTCATTGCACACCAGATTAGCTTGTTGCCCAGATAGCTAGAACTCAGATATATTCAAGAAGTAAAAGGTTGGTTTACTAGCGATGATGATAGCTAGCAATAATCTCATTTTTACATAAGCAATTCAAAGTTTTAGCAGCAGAAATTATTGTTTCAATGTCGCTAAATGAACAACTTGCAGTCGAAAAAAAGTGCATATTCAGCAACATCTTTTCAACATCATCATAAAATATGCAATGGTAAAATTTTTTTTAATGATATGCCAACGTATAGGTTCATTTTAGTTATCTCACAAACAAAATGCACATACATGTACAAAACATGTCAAACTCATAAATAATCTAACCAACATCTTTAGGTTTGTCAAATCTCAAATCATGTTAAGTTTTATAGTTAAAATTACGATAAATAATAGCACCACCAACATCTTTAATCTAGAATTTTCTTTCTTCAAGTTTGCCAAATCTTATTTCAGTTTTATGTTAAGAGCCTTGTATTCAACATCCATTGAACAACCATCATCGTCATTATGGGTTGATATTGGTTTTTGTTCGACATTGCTTTGACAAAAACTTTTGGACACACTCCTTGTCGATTAATTAATTTTCTCATCAACTCAAACAAAAAAATTACAACTTTCTTCTCTATTGTAGTAGTTGTATCTTAGGTAGCCGTAATATCTTCTTTCTCCATTGTCCTTCGACCATGCCATTTGTAAAGGACATTTTAGGTCACAATAGTAAAACAAAGATGTATCTTTATTGATTGGAGGGGTTAACGTCGCTGATTGTGATGAATATTTTACAAAAAAATGAGAATAGCACAAGATTTAAGAGAATTTAAATGGACACTCTGCAAGAATCCATTAATCAAGGTTCATTGACATTTAAGCAAGCTCGATTTTTTGGGGAAAAAAAGAAAGAGGGAAGCACAAACATGCATAAATCTCCCGAAATCAGTCATTTATTGTAATTATGAGTTACTAAACTCTAGTAATTCAGGTTGTTCACATTGCTTAAAACTTGATTAGGAGTATATATGCAATTTTTGACATGAGTTGAAGCGTTGTTTCAAGTGTTATAGAGATTTAAGGCAACCCTTAGTCACTTTTGCTGTTTGTGTTGTTTATGGAAGTGTTGAGTATGATGCTGATTACAACTACTGACGAAGGTTAGATTAGTGGTTTCACGATTGACAATGCTTGTAATGGAAATTCAATATCTCATTTTTCATATGCACATGACGCCATAAATTTCTTGGAGGATGATATCAAACAAATTTTAACTAGAAAAAGTTCATTAATTATTAAAACTTATACATGAAGAAATAAATAAAAGTACTTTCCAAAATTTCTAAAGTCATGATATTGCTATAGAATATGGAGTTTGGTTTAGGAAGTGTTCAATGAAAAATATTCTTATGCTTTTCTAACACTAATCACTAAGCTAAATAAAGCCTTACAAAAGGGACAGTCACATTCAAAGCTTAAAACATAAGTCACGCATCTGAACCATCTTCAAGTTTATAACGACAACTGTAGTTAAAAAGTCTTCAACATTTCTACCACCTTTTAGAAGCTTCCTCAAAGAGCCATCAATTTAGAGATCAACAATTAAAACAATATCGCATTTTATCAGAATCTTATAAGCAAAATATCAATTCTTCATCCTAAAGAGAAATTAAATAGGATGCATTCCCTTAGTAACTCATCAATAACAAAAGAATTAACACAATGTGGGTCCCTACCTCATATGCAGTTGGTGGTGATTTATGATATTGTTAAAGCTGATTCTTTAGTTTCTTAGAAAAACTAATAAATCCTAGTTTTCTTTTGATAGTATTGAAAGAATAGACTTATTTATCTCAACACACTATCATATTCTTTGCTTATTTGAGTTATAACAATTTCTCAAATTTTTTAGATACCAATATGAAGAACTTGAATAATCAACTCATTAAGTTTATTAAGATATGATATAAAAATGAAGATTGAACGTGCAAAAGTTTGATCTGCATATAACATATGCAGCACTAAATAGGAATTTAAAAGCTATGCTAGATAAAATCCCTCAACGGCAAAAATGTGGCTCATGGATTTCATTTAATATAAAAAAAATGCAGAATTAATTTGACAAAAGAAATTCTTAAAGAGAGACAAAATAAGGATGACACAATTTACTAAGAAGCAGACCTAAATTTCCCCAATGGTTTCTATGCCCCACTACACATTAATGATATTAGAATATTGGAATAAAACCAATTAAATCCATAATTGGAAAAGAAGTAGAATATCATAACAAGCACATCCAGAACAAGGTGGTCACAACATAATGCCACCAATTAACAATGGACTGAGATTGTTGCCTCCCCCAAGAACAAGCTTTGACTCTAAAATCATATAAAAAGCCTTGACATTATGATTAAAAACATAAAAAGAGTACAAATAACATAACAAGCCATGACCTATTCATCCAACCATCGCATTGTCCAAGATAATGTCCTAACATACTAGAAATCGCAAAAGAGAAAAATTCAAAGCAAATGCCTTCAAGGACATTGTTTAACAATCCTTAAACTATCGCATGACTGTTATCAACTATTCAAGTTCTTCATCCCCTAAACACTGAATAACCAAACTATGGAACTCAAAAGAGAAATAGCAATTGCAAGAGTAAAGCTCAATATGCACCTGAATCAAAGTCCCAAAAAAATTAAGGAAAAAAAATAAACAGGAAAGTATTGTAATTCATAGACCAAGAAAGAACAAGCAAGATATCATTCTCATCACTTCTAGGAGAAGACATCATTGCCAATCTCGAATTCTCAACAATATATGGACCATGCAAATAGCTAAGAGCACTAGCCTGTATCTTGGTAATAGTTATAAATATGACAAGTCCCTAAAAGCACTAATGGTGGATTTTTGTCACTTACAATGAACTATGACTAGAATTCAAGCATAAATCTCAATAACACAAGATGATGTTTTGATGAAGTTAAGAATTTGAGGGTACTTTGAATAATCTTCCAATAGACACAACCTGATCTAATGTTAACAATTTCATACATAACAAACAAGGATGCCAATGAATTAACTAACCATATCCTAAATAAATAGTTTACGAACGATTTTTTCCCCCTCAAGTAAAAACATTAATCAACCAACCAACCTATCAAGTGCTAAATTGCCAAAGTAGCATCCAACTTTCACGTTTTATTTTTCCCTAGGGTGTCTTGTGCCACTTTGTACCCACTTAGGAGTCAATAAGGCATAGAATTATGTCTATACTTTTAAAACCCCATTCCCCCAATACCAAAGCATAGAGCACCGCATACTTGAATCCGATCCGAAAATAGGAGGGAGAAAAGTGAAAACGAGAAATCTCGACATTGAAGAGGAGGATCGGGGACTTAAGGAAGGAGCTCAGGCTGAGCCCTGGTGGGATCATGATGTAGGTGGACCTGGAGATCAGTAGGCTGATGAGAGAGAGGGGGTTAAGCACGAAGAGAGAGAGAGTGTGTAGGACGAGCCGGGTTCGAATCCAAAGCTGGAGGGGCAGCGCAGTGGTTCAATAATTGGGCACAATGGTTTGTCAATTGGAGAGAGGGATGCAAAGAAAGAGAAAGAGCAAGGGATAGTTTGTGTATAAGAAGAAGAAAGCCTACTAGCTAGCACGCATTCTCTCTCCCAGCCAAAATTTTTCAAAATTTTGTCTAAGATTGTGGGTCCCATAATCGGACACATGTCACCTTCCCAAGTGCCTTCCTATTTGCCACGGTAGAATGTTAGACGTAACTAATATTTTCTCACACATCAAGAACTCCTTTTGATGTCCGTTGTAAGACATCGAAATGCCATGGTTTCTATAAAAAGGCAATTCTTATGTGTCAGTAGAGATTGTTCGGTATGGCTTTTTCACAACAATTTCAGTTGTGAAGAGTGAGAATGGTCTCTATAACTTCGGAAAAGTGTTAAAAGAGCATTAAAACTATTGCATTTGTACCAATTTAGTTCTAAACCATTTGACCAAGTATCAATTTAGTCATTCCAGTTAATTTACCATATTTAGCTGACATAAATACTAATCGATCGACACGTACAATTTTTAATAATATTTTAATATATTTTCAATTTTGTAATTATTTTTTTTTTTTTTTCTTTCATTTTTGTTTTTGGCCCTTCTTCTTTCTTTAGTAGGTGACTGGCCATAAACGATGGCCAGCCACCGGCCAAAGGAAGAAAAAGGCCAAAAACATGAAATGTAAAAAATTGAAAAATTGACAAAATATTAAAATATTATTAAATATTATCCATGTTAGTATCGACGGTGCCGTGTAACCCGATCGAAGTCAACATCAAAAAAATCCAACCAAAATTATTTGGAAGGATTGAATTAGTATTAGGTTAAAAAGTTTAGAACTAAATTGACATAAATGCAATAGATTTAAAAAATTTTGACACTTTTTCCTCATAAAATTTTATAGATTGTTTGATAAAAGTCTTACAACAGGAAGTGGTCTCAAAGTATCGTATCATAAAAGTATATATTGCCAAACACACTAATTATATAACTTCACGACATAGTTATTACTCATCACAATTATCGCATAGTATAATCATAATTATCCTAAACGAACCCTCAACATATATGAATTTCCTTGAATCAACATACAAGTATCGTGATTCTACTTAAGAGAAGTAGATGGTGAACTTTACAAGCTATAGAGAAAAATACATTCTCTTTTGTAACTTTCCTTCTTCATGTTGTGGAGATCTTAAAAATCATTTTCATGGTGCTCCCTAGAGAATTGATTTTATTGTATATGCTGAAGCTAACGAGACCTATGCATTCTGGACATTAATATTTTACAGATTCATGATCTAAGTTATCTCCGATGTCAAGGCCTGTAAGCCCAATTGGCTTATTGGGCTCAACAGTTATGATGTATGATGTTACCCCACTTTTGTCCTCAATCTTACACACACAATATGCACATGCACACATGTATATACAAGCCAAATGGCCAAAAAAAAAAAAAAAAAAAACAAAAAAAGTAAGTTATACCCGTAAGACGAAAGTATTCCCATTTTACAAATGTCCAATAAATTTTACCAACTTTTACTCAAAGGAAAAAAATACCCAGCTTTTTCAACTTTTACGATAGACAAGCAAGTGAGGCAAAATGTTGTAACTTCTAAGGAAGAAAAATATGCCATTTTTTAGTTTTCTTATAAAAGAACTCTTCTATTGTACGAAGAAAAAAAAAGAGAAATAATAATGAGCTGTCCCAAATCAGAGGAGCTATATTTTTTTAACTAAGATCTTTTTGGCCCAAATCTAATATCGGTATTCCAAATCCACGATTTCGAGAGACACCATCATTTTTTAAATATGGAAACTTTAACGTTAGGTTTTTACACCTCTTGAATAAAATTTTATGCATGCATTCTTCTGGATTGTTTGAAAAGTAGCACTATTTTCATCCCGTGAGCATAGGTTTGTGGATTTTTTTTTTTTTTTTTTTGGGGCATTTGGCCCGGATGTACATAATTTTGAAGAGCATGCTTGACGGGTCTTAGCGAAAAAAAAAAAAAAAAAAAACGAGGAAATTCTGCACGAAGCCCAAAAGCCGGGAAGGCCCATGGACTTGATGCCGACGCCTCAACCACCAAGCCCACTGATATCACTTGCGACCGCAGCTCACCGACCAACGGAAAACTGCCACGTTGCGCTTATGCTACGTGGAAGCCCGCCATTTGTGGTGAGACTCTCGTTCGATAGTCTCGACGGCACCGGATAACCGAGGAGCTAGCCTCCCTCCCCCTCACTTTCTGCCATTTTTGCTTGTGGCGTACCCTTGCAATAACTACCGACGAGGAAGAAAACCAATTTTTTTTTTTGGTGCGCAGAAGAAGAAGAAGAAGAAGAAGAAGAAGAAGAAGAGCGCATGCGCGCAGAGCTCAAATCCAACAAGCTGCCAGATTCTGCTCTCCCGATTCCAATCCTCTTTCGCGTCCCGAAGCTGAACGGACTCCGATCTCGAGCTGATCCGATTCCGAGTCCGTCGGTGCGTCGATTCGCATTCCATGGGAGCTCCATTGCTCGATCGCTGAAGCGCCGCCGCCGATCAGTGCGCGGCCCCCCGCCGCGATGGCTTCCTGGCTCAAAGCAGCCGAAGGTGCGCATCCGAAATCTCGCTGTTTTTTTATTTATTTTTTATTACGACGTCGGTGGATTCGTCGTTCGCGTGCGTTTCCGGCCATCGCGGACGCTCGTGACGTCCGATCCGAGAGTTCTTTTGGAGTCGCTCGCGCTTGGATAGAGCGTCGTTTGGTGCTTCGGTGTGCTACGCGGGAGGTGGAGTTGCTTTTGGTGGCACCTGATGTGTAGGCGTGATGCCTCGAATTGTGCACCGTTAGACATTAGTTTCGGATTGTTCCATCTCGATAATCGACATCGAGATGAAGCTGTTGATATATGTTTGGTCTGGTGAAAGCAGGTGGAAAGCTAGGTTGCTGTGAGCTGTGTAATTCGAACTATTTGCAACGTATTTAGTGACATTTCCCTTGTGCATGCTAGTTGATATTGTCCTTGCGTTAGATTGTCATTCAGGATCAAACAAGAGGTTTGGAATGTTCCAGCATTGACTGGTAGTATACACCGGATCTTTCTTTCCGATTTTCTGACAGAAGAGGATTTTGGCTGAAAAGAGCTCCCAGTATAATATCTCTACTTGTAATTTACCAATAAATTTACTGCTGTATGAGATAACATGAGTTTAGCTTCTGTTGCGCCGCCTGAAAACATGAGTCGGTGATCTAACTGTGAAATTTTTGCTAAGTGCGTGACTTCTTGATTTCGAAAGCACCTCATGAAACCAGATGTCACAAGCCTTCTGACATGAAAAAAATCTAATCAGTATTCAGACAGGGGAGGCTCATTATAGGCTTGGAAGCAATGCCAGGAGCTCTTTTTTTTCTCTCCTAGCTTCACAGTAGAATGTTTGTCACAAATTCTTAGGTAAAAGATCACCGTTTACATTTATATCAAGTCATAGAGTCACACCATCAAATTGTTCTATCCAGGCCTGTATTACATATAAAGTCTCAAGTTCTTTCCATGAAAGTAGACAGGACTTGTTGCAGAAATTGAATTAGGCTCCTTTTCCCAGTGCATGTGTTTAGTTGATTACCCAATTTAAACTTTTTCTTGTGCACTTGCCATAAAGGGTGGTAGAGAATCCACACATAAAAGCGTGATATGAAGCCTGGCATTCCGTAGAGTGTTTTAAGCTTATTAATAATGATGGGATACCAAGAACTGTGAATTCTTTTTTGTACAGATTTGTTTGAAGTTGTTGATCGAAGGGCAAAGCTGGTCGTTAATGAATTGGCAGAAGACCAGAAGAATTCACCAGGTGGATATCACTGGTTTCATTGGATTTATTTTCTCATACTTCAATACGTAACAATCATGCCCTTAGATTTTAATCCTGTAGCTGTTAAATCCATGATTGTGGTTGGATGACCATTATTTGCTTAGAACATATGCATTTCAATCCCTATGTCTGGAGCCAGCTTCCCATATCTAGTGAATTAGCTCTTTGCAGGTCACTCATTTTGGTGAATCTACAATTTATAAGGACTTCTCATGAAAGATAAGCTTTAGTAGTTTTGGGACTCCTCCTGGAGGGGTAGGATTGTCGCAGCAGAGGTGGATATCGACTTTCTTTGGACATACTTCTAAAATTCAAAATTTCTTTAAACACTAAGAGAGTCAGTGAAGAAGAATGAAGAAAACTCATCTCATCTGTTATTTTTAAAGGCTTTGAAGCTAAATTTAATGTTTGACTACAATATTTTCCTTTTAGTTACCACTCAAGTTGCTAAATATGGACTGGCCAATACCTTTCATGTGGATTTTTTCTTGCTGTATATCTGGGAAAACTGTTGTCTTCTACTATTCAAGACTGTCACCACAAATTCTATTAGATCATTGAGTAAATACCAAAATTTTAAGATGCTGCTGATGTAGGTGATGAACCGAGGCTGATGCTATAAAATATACAATCTCTTGTGGTCATAGTGTGAATCATGAAGGTCCCTTTTTCTATATGTTAAGTTCATGTCTCAAATTAATTATTTACTTTCCTTTTGAAAATCTGAAGCTTCTAATGGGCAAGGATCTCAAGCCAAGAGGACAAAGCAACGGAAAAGGTACTTTGCTCTCTGTCTCTGTTCCTAAAGAAGTATCCTTCTATTTGGGAAAAATAACTTAGAGCACATTTTGGTGTGTGCCTTTGGCAGGCTGTCAAGCATGCTTCTTCAACTGAAAATCCCAGAGAAATTGATACTGCAGAGGAGCATAGTACTATCCAAAGTCCACATAAAGATGCCAAACCTGACGGAGACACCTCCTCTGGTTTAGTTGAAAATGAGGGGAGCCATTTGCATAAGCCAATTACTTTAACAGTTGATGAACATTACAATGACCTAAACAAAGATGTACCTGTTGAAGGCAATGCAACATCTCCACAGAAGCAGGCAGATAACATGATCAACCATGAACTGCGTAATGATGAAGTTCCAGCAGCTGAACCAATTGTTGAGACTCCTGAGTCAAGTCTAAGCGATGACCTTGTCAATAAAAATGCTCCAGATGCCCATGATGAACGCTCTGCCTCACCCCTGCCTACTAAAGTAGTTGAGGTTGCTGATGAAGATGGTTCGGTTGATAAACGGAAAATTGTTGAAGTGGAAGCAGTAAATGCTCCTACAAAAATTGAACAGGAAAGTTCTCAAACTGCAGTCAATGAAGTTCCTAGTAGCAATGGGGGTGAAATGAAAAACACTAATCAAATTGTTGGATCTTCACCCAAGAGAGAGAAGGACTCAGAGCACAAAGAGCCAGCTTCAATGAAATTGCAGGAGCAGCTTGATGAGGCAAGCTAGCTATAATCCAGCGAGCAGATTTTGCATAATTCCTTATGTTCTTAATATTTGTGAGTTCTTGTCTGTGCAGGCTCAAGGTCTTCTCAAAACTGCAACTTCCACTGGTCAGTCTAAAGAGGCCAGGTTAGCTAGGGTAAGTTCTAATCTTAGGTTAGTCATCTCAGACTAGACGTATAATGTGGTTGTTATGATACTTTGCTTCTGACAAACTTGTAACTCATATTATATTATGTAAGGTTTTATCGACGAAAGAAAAAAAGAGTATAGTTATGAGAACATATGACGTTTTCTGCAGCGTTGAAATTACGTTTGTGGACATTTACTTTTACATTTCTTTGTTTGTCAGTTGGCATTCATTTGATGGAATTTTGGAAACTATCAGAGACATTTTGCTAATGAGATAGACTTGATTACTGAATCTGTTTGCTTGTACTGCTTCCAGTAGACCTAGTACAACTATAATATGTTTAACCTCTTAAGTGCACTGAAAAGAGAGGCTTTTGAACTGTAAATGAGAGATTCTCACTAATTCTGATGACAGACCTCAATTGATGCAACAGAGCTTTAAATTGAGACACAAGCCCTCTTTTCACTCAAAGACCATTCAGATGGATTTTTCAACAATAAAAATGGGATGGTCCCCAAGTAGTTACTTGATACACAAGCCATCTGTTCAGTCAAGACTACTTCAGAAGGATTTATTCCACATAGAAATACTGAGATGGTACCCAAGTTGTAACTCGATGATGCTTACTCAATTGTTCAGGTTTGTACTGGACTTCAATCCCGTCTTCAGGAATACAAATTAGAAAACCAACAGCTTGAGGAACTTCTTACTTCGGAGGTAAACTTTAAGTTGCTATGGAGCAATTCTTCCTTTAGGTTGCAATGATGTTGAGCAACTAATATGGAAACTTAACTTAATGTCCAACAGAGAGAGCTCAGTAAATCATATGAGGCTCACATGAAGCAGCTCCAGCAAGATTTATCTGCAGCTAAGAATGAAGCCACAAGAGTAGAGTCAAGCATGGCTGAAGCCCTTACAGCAAAAAATTCTGAAATTGAAGCACTTCTCAAGTCAGTAGATTCCATGAAGACACAACTTGCTTTATCTGAAGGAAATCTGGCTTCAATGCAGGTTCAAGACATCTTTAGCAATTACACACATAAATTTTCACAATGTGAAATGATCGGCTTGCTGTCTCTCATTTTTCTGCAAAAATTGGCAATCATCAAGGAGCTTTAGTATGTGGTGAAGGAGTACTATGGGTCTGCTTTGGTCATTTGTTTTTTGCTGTAATGTTGTTTGGAGTGCAACATAGCTTTATGTTTTTCGTTGCTGCTCCATCGTATGGCTGCAATTATTTGCATTATGTGCCTTGTGTTGGTTGTGGTCCCTCAGTTTTAATCTTAATCTTGGTTCACTGATGCATTTGGTCTTTTATACACTGGAGCATGGCTAACTAAGTAATTGCACCAATTATCTTTCACTCAGTTGGACCAATTATCTTTCAGTCATTCTCCTCCCCATGAGGTAGGGATTTTTGAATTCAAGAGGGCAAATCTCTATGATTTGATATCAGAGGCAGTATTGTGAAGTCCTGTAGCATAAATGCAACTTCCGGTGGGATATTTTAAATGATCTCGAGAAAAGATTGTGTGCAATTAGATTCTGAGATGATAGTTTTTTATAGCATCCTGTTGTTATTAGAGCCTCTGAGGAGGATTATCGGAGAATTAGGTTAACGCTGAGTGAGAATTTCTAGTAATTTCCTGGTAAAGTTTACTTCAACATATTTCTCTGGCTTTGTATAAACTTTCTCGACTCCACCAGATTTCCCTTTTCCCTGCAATCATTTTAAGTTCCTTCTGGAAACATTCATGTTTCTCTTAAGAAATGCTGGGTTGATCTGTCTGCCTATGGATTTACATGAGTGCTTATAATACTTCACATGAATGTAAGTGGAGAGATCGTAAAATTATATATAATCTGCTCCCACTTTGCATCTAATTATCTTGATCAAATCTAGTAGACTTTTCCTGACAAAGTTAACATATTAACAAGATTGCCTGAGCAGACTCACCAATCCTGCTTGTTGATCCTCTACCTTTCACTTCATTAGATAGAATGCTTCTTTCCAATTATTTTGCCTTAGAATCTTCAGCTGTAATTTATTCATGCCCCATATATCTTCTCCTGGACTTGTGAATATCATCTGAGTCTGAGACTTTACTCTTTCTCTTACCAGGTGAATATGGAATCTATCATGAGAAATCGAGAATTGACTGAGACGAGGATGATGCAAGTAAGTTGGCCCTCTTGCTTCTCGCCTTTTCTACTTGGACCCGAAAAGACATGGGACGTCTTGTGTTGATTTGAGAGCATGGGTGAGTTTTTATTGCTTTGATAATTTGATTCCTTGTTGTAAGCATGCAAGTCTTTTATAGGCCCTTCGTGAGGAGCTGGCTTCTGCAGAAAGGAGGGCAGAAGAAGAGCGTGCGGCACATAATGCTAGCAAAAAGGTTTGAACTGGATTTGTTTGCTTTCCTTCTGTCTCTCTTATTCCTTTGTTCAATGGCAGATAACTTTTTTTTATAGGCTGCCATGGAAAGGGAAGTAGAATTAGAACACAGAGCTGTTGACTCATCCACAGCACTCGCAAGAATCCAGGTAACATGAGCACTCAGATTTATTTTCCCTTGTATTGTTTATTATCATCAATGGGGCAATGCTTTGGCAGTCTCTAAAATCTCCGGACACTGGTTTTCTGCCTTGAAGTGAGTGTGAAGCGATGCTAAACTTTTTCATGCCATATTTGCTTGCTTATTCAGCGGACCATAGATGAGAGGACTGCTAGGATAGCCGAACTTGAGCAGCAAAAAGGCCCTTCTGGAGGTACGATTAATATTAAACCTGCTTTTCCTCTTTCATCATGGACACTATATGAGTTGAATGCAGCTTTAGCTTACATTTTATCAGCTTGACTACATTAGGTTGAAAATTCATCCTTAAATCAAGAATTGCACGATATGGAAGCCCGTGTTCGACGTGAACAAAAAGAAGTCCCCAGAAGAGACAAATAAACTGATTCAGGTACAAATGTGAGTTGTGCTTTTCTGTGGTGAGTCTTTTGAATTGTCTAGTCTCGTACAAAGCATGGGCAGAACAGGGTGAGTTAAAAGTGCAGTTGGAATGTCTATTCTTCACTTTAGAAGATATGGTCAATGAGTAATTGCTTCTAGTTTATTAATCTTGGCTTGGTTTTTGTCTACTTGTTTAAAGCATAAGTTACATCCCGAGTTTTGCACGTTACTCTATGCCATCAGTAGTAGCTTCTGTTTCACATGCACATACGAGCCTAGTTGTTGATGGACTTCATAAGGGAAATCACTGATGGAACGACTTATTTTCTGTAAAATCTACTGCCTTTTTAAAGTGCAGCACTGTAATAGTTTCGCCTATACTTAAGGTTCCTCGGTATCCTTTTAGAATGACCTGATCTTTGTTGTGTGATCTGTGGTATAGTTGCTGCTAATTGGAGGTGTATTTCAGAGGTCAATTTGAAGAAAAAAATTCACCCAAGTTTTCACAAGTAACTTTTGCTGCTAAGGGACATGAATCATACCAGATTGGCTTTGCTATTTATTCAATACACGCTTTAGACATAAATATATATAGCCAGTTGTTCCATTGCAGTTTCTTAGTGCATTATGCCTCTTTAAACTTCTGCTCATGCCATTCTCACTTTGACTGTGGCTGGTAAACAAAATGGGTAATGGAATTTCTAACGTGTCTAGACTGTGCATGTTGTCATGACCCCTGTACATTCATGTAAACCCTAAATTATGAAGATGCAGGCGTGGCAGGAAGAAGTGGCATCTGCTCGTCGAGGCCAGAGAGATGCAGAGAACAAGGTTTCCACTATGGAGGCAGGTGTTCTTTGCCCCTTGCTTCTCTCTGTTCTTCTTGTAAAAGAGGACTGGAGAGACTTCCACTTTTGCACGTGTATTTGGACTTAATACCATGGCTCCTGGTTTATCTATAGGCTGAATTGCAAAGATGAAGGTTGAAGTGGCTGCCATGAAGAGGGATGCTGAGCACTATTCTCGTCAGGTGATCTTTAAGCTAATGTCTGTAGATCATGGTGGCATCATTCTTCTCTTTTTCGTATCTGTGAAATGGAGCTAAAGTTTCACTTAAAGCACATTTGATGAGCGGCTATTCGGGTCGTGTAATGCCTTCATGCAGTGTTTCTTTATTGGGTTGGAGACCAAATCATGAGAACTGGTAGGAACTGCTAACAACTCTGTACATGGCTCATGCCAAGTGTGCAGTGACACTGACTTTAGCATGGTCTTCCAAATTTCTACTTTCACCGCTTGCTTCATCAAGTCTGGTATCTCAAGAGTTGGTTGGATAGTATTGTCCAGTGGCACAGCAGAAGTAAATGTAGGTGTGGAAGAATGTTAAAGTTCAATATCATAGGAAAAAGGTGAATCTATGGCCATATAGGTGAAGTTGTACCTTCTAATTGGCAGTACGTTTGGGTTGAATTTGGTATGACACCAAGCTTGGTATTTCATTCTCTTACTTGAACAGGCATAGTTGTAAGAAATAACAATTACTTTGTGTATGTATCCTCAATGCGGTTGACAATGGAAGGAAATGGCAACAGTCCCTGGTATTGAAAGGGAGGATAATTAGGTAGATGAGGCTTAAACCATCTCCTTTTCAAAATCTGAAATAGATGTGATGTTTTTATACATATAGTCCTGCAGGTCGTGTTAGATCATAGGTCACACCTTCCTTTTAGATGACATTAGTTCCACATGTAGTTCTGCGGGTCATATTAGATGTTCTTTCTTTTAGTTGTCTCTTAGGACCATTATTCACTTAACCACATCTTTCCTTAAAGTTATCCACCTGCTAGTGTTCCTTGACAATCTTTGCCTATCTTCTGAATGATGATATATTTATGTTGCCGAGATAAGATGAAATAGCCATTAAAGATTTCCTTCGGCAAGTTTTCTTGTCTTTGCTCAGTTTATTGATTTTGCCTGAACGTCATGTTCCATCTTATGCAAATATTTTTGCTATCAGTAAATAGTTTTTCTCTGTTTACTTCTTTTTGCAGGAGCATATGGAGCTTGAAAGCGGTATCGTGAGCTCACTGATCTATTGGTAATCTAAACTCTTAGTTTCAAATTGTCTGGTTACCACATTCAACTCACATGTTCATTGTTATGACAGTACTACAAGCAAACACAGCTAGAAACCATGGCTAGTGAAAAGGCTGGGGCAGAATTTCAATTGGAAAAGGAACTGAAGCGTACTCAAAAAGCACGGGTAGGATATATGGTTTATGTCCCTTAATTGATGACAGTTACCTGTACTTTGAATCTTTGTAGAACCTATTACATCAATGTTCTTTTTTGGTTTATGAACTGCTTGATTGACCAGGCAGAGGCAGAAAGAAATAGGGTTTCACGCAGAGCTTCAACGTCATGGGAAGAGGACGCTGAAATGAAAGCACTCGAGTATGTTGATTCGTCTGGTATTTCTTATGTAGTTAGCAATATGGTTCTGGCCATTGTTTTTTTTCAAGAGAGAGAGCCTTACACAGTGTTATACCTCACTTCAGAACAAGTTTAATTTGAGTTGCTCTCAATACTTTAATCTGCAGGCCTCTTCCCTTGCATCACCGTCATATGGCTGGGGCAAGCATACAAGTGATTCCTCTCACTTTGCCCATCCAACTTTCCTCCTTTTTTGTTTCCTTTTTGTTTTGATTGCTTTAACATGTCCAATGCAGTTGCAAAAGGCAGCTAAATTGTTAGATTCCGGCGCTGCAAGGGCAACTAGATTTCTCTGGAGATACCCAACAGCTCGGCTGCTTCTACTTTTTACCTGGTAACTAGTTGACTCTAGTACATGAATTCATGATGGGGACAGTTTTGACGGATGGTTTTTCTCATAATAGCTGTTGTAATTTTGCAGGTATTTGTACATCTCTTCTTGATGTATCTTCTGCATCACCTTCAGGTACTTACTATATGTGGCCATTCCTAATAAGCATATAGCATTTTTGATTAACTGATTGGATCAGATATATTCCCGACTCTTTATTCTTCTAAATTAGATGATCAGATCAATGATGAGATAAGAGTTCTGAGTGAGAAACCATGCTAGCTTGATCTTAGAATGAGGATGTAGATAGATAAGCCACATCAACTTCTGCATATGCTAGATCTGCCAAATCCCGCAACCTTATTGCTTGTTTTATTTTGCCTTTGTAACAGGAACAAGCAGACAAATTTTCTGCCAGTGAAGTCGCAGAGTCTATGGGACTTGCCAACCCCACGTTACCGTGATTGTCTGGGCTCGTCAGCCGAAGGTCCTTAAGCGTGATATATCTCCTTTACCCTTAAAATACTCAAGAGTGGCTTGAAAGAACGCATAGACGATAAGAAAGTGTCCACCTAGACTCCAGACGGCCCAAACTCAGACGAGAACTCAGGTGATCGAGAAGCCTCAGTGGAGGAAGCCCTTCGCTCTCTAACTTAAATCATTGGTCCAGCATTCTTTGAAGTCATAGTCATATTCCTTGAAATGCAAATATCGTTTTTTCGATTGCCACAGAAATACGAAGTATTCTCATTGTCTGAACTGGACAGGACCAGGTCTCTAATTCCAGTCATCTCAATTTTTTTTTTTTTGGCTAACCCCCTTATTTTACTTTGAACTTATAGGTGGATGTCTTTGTTTTATCTGGACTATGCGACTTGACAGTGATATAATGTGTATATACAAGGCAGTTCAAAAATTTTCTTGTGTCGAATGAGATGCGAACCTGAAATTGCTAAATTTCACCCATTGTCATCGTCATCATTTCCTTGGATAAATGTCGCCTTGCGGATGAACATTTGCATCCCCTGGACTGCAAAATGCCGACAATTATCTCGAATATTAGCAGCATCATTGCCATGGACATCTTGTGTCGACTAAATCATGTTAAAGCCCCAATCTATGTCGGGTTTGGTGGCTTCTTTGTAAATGCGGGGTACTTGTTTTGCCTCGCATGAGCAAATCCTAGTTGGTTCGCACACCTTTCTTTCTTATTCTCATTTCGATTAAATATCCAGATTTCTCAAAATTAGTTTCATATAATCAATTCGTTAAAAAAATTTAATGACATTAGATGTGATACTTAAACTTTGTTGTGTGCCACCCCTGCCACTAAGGTGGTGCCACCATTAGACTTAACTATCGTCATGACCACTCTCGAGAGACCACTCCACCACTCTCTCTCCTTAACATTTGGCACATGTCGGCCAATTCGTCAATCATGAACATTTAAAATTCAGATGAAGTGAATAATTATAACTAAAATTGAAGATTCGACCGCTACCGACCGTCCAACCTCCACGATGAGATCCCCGCGAAAGCAGCCAAAACAAAGAGAGGCGATCGTGCTTTGCCGACGTCCATACTGACCAAAAAAATTAAAAAAAATGATGACAGGTCGCCATCTCCTTTTCTTCTCCTCTCTCTCTCTCTCTCGAACATTGTAATTCCTTTTTATCCGCCGCGATGATCTGCATCGATCCCGATCATCATCATCCCCTCCACCATGGGAACTAACGAGAGTCACTCAAATCCTGATGTCCAACAGTTCCAAAATGGCCATGAGTTTGACCCCCCGACCCGACAGCGACAGCGTGCGCAGGATATTTTATTACAGCTTATCCGGTTTTTCACCTTTGTCCCGATCCGGACTTTCCTGCGACGCGCATCATCATTCCTACTACAAAAAGAAAGCGGATGCAACGTGGCCGAAGCGCATTCGTCGCCGAGAGGAGCTGGTGATCCGTGGACCTTTCTCTAGTTCACACTGGTAGCGTGCTCTCTGGTCCGCTCTTCTTAGTTCCGCCGAGGTGGTCGTTTGACATTCGAGCTTTCGAAGAAGTGAGGAGGAGGCGGAGATGGCGAGCGCGACGACGAACGATCTGAGCGACGTAGCCGCCGTCGGAGGCGGCGTCGGGGACACGTACGGCGAGGATCGCGGCAGCGAGGACCAGCTCCTCACTCCCTGGACCTTCTCCGTCGCCAGGTCAGCTCCTCCTCCTTCGACCGATGATGACGATGATGACGATCTCCGACCCGTCGGATTCTGTTCTTTCTCGTTTCGCGAGTAGTCCGCAGCTTCGGCCGTGGCTTCTGGTTTTAGATTGCGCGAGCTTCGGTTCCTGTCGATTTCGTCGTCGGTTCTGTTCAGTTGTCTGCTCTGTTTTTCCGGTTTGAGTTCGTCGCTCGGACGGTGCCGATGCGTTTCGCGCCGGCACCGGTCCGACACAGCAGCTCGGTCAACTCACGTAGCGTCTCCAATCTGGTCAACGTCGGACATGGATGTGCTAAGTTTTTTTGGTTGCTATGTCATCCCCGAGTTCGATGCTATACTAAGAAAGGTAACGGATGCTCGGTCGATATGCAATTCGACTAAGACGATCTCAGACTCGGATCGTTTTCCCGTAGATCGCGAGGATCTTCACGTGGAATCATCTGCGTTCCCTCTCTCTGCATGTGCATATCATGATTGTGCGGATGTATATCTACAGTAAAATTTTATGTTTGCCTATGAGTACACAGATATGTACACAAAGTAAAGTGCTGTCTAGTTCTTCATGTTATTGTTGTGTACGAACGCGACAGTTGACCCCGTGTCGAGCAAAGATAATTCATCGCAAAAGTGTTGATGATCGCCATGGTCAGAGTAAAAAAAAAACTGAAGATGGATGGTTACAGATTTTATGTGGAAAATCGGCCATTCAAGATTATAATATTTCCGATTGATTCCTGATCTGCCTTCTTCTCTTGACTTCGGTGATCTGATGCAGTGGGTACTCTTTATTGAGAGATCCTCGCCATAACAAGGGGCTCGCTTTCACTGAGAAAGAGAGAGATGCCCACTACTTGCGTGGCCTGTTGCCTCCTTCTATTGTGTCTCAGCAAGTTCAGGTTGGATAAGTGCAGTTCCTGGAGTCTCCATCCTATTTCTGCCCGCCTTGACTCCATGATTATGTATAATTTGTTCTGACTATTCTGTTCATCGTGAATTTGTAATAACAGGAGAAGAAACTGATGAAAAATCTTCGAGAATATCAAGTTCCGTTGCAGAAGTATATGGCCCTGATGGACCTGGAGGTATGCGTTTTGCGAACAATCACACTTGTTGGGATCCACAGTTGTTCATTTGGTTCAATGTAGCTAAGTCTAAGTGATCTGTTGAGTTTTGCTTCAATCATCCTAAGGAAGAAATATGGCAACCAAAGACGTAGGAGAGACATTCTGCGCTCATAGAAGATCAAGACAGGAATGATTTTCTTTCCCATCTTTTCTGTTTTTTGGGGGGTTTCAAATGCATCTGTTCTTTATCTACAGGAGAGAAATGAGCGGCTTTTCTACAAGCTTCTTATTGATAATGTCGAGGAGTTACTTCCGATTGTCTATACTCCAACTGTGGGTGAGGCTTGCCAAAAATACGGAAGTATCTTCCGGCGACCTCAGGGTTTGTTCATAAGCTTAAAAGAGAGGTATGCACTGTTTCAATGAGCTTTGACTTTCCCCAAGCAAATGTAAGTATGTCAACCTACTAAATCTTGTTGGCTTTGCCAGGGGTAAAATTCTGGAAGTGTTGAAGAACTGGCCAGAGAGGGGCATCCAAGTTATAGTCGTGACTGATGGAGAGAGGATCTTAGGACTTGGTGATCTTGGGTGCCAGGTGAATTTAAGCTCTTTTAGTTTTAAGGGACATGATGTGTGACAAGCTTTGGTACCTGACAAAATAGTACTTTTCCAGGGTATGGGCATCCCTGTTGGGAAATTATCGCTTTACACAGCTCTTGGAGGAGTTCGTCCTTCGGCAGTAAGTAATTTTGAATGGTGTATTCTTGCCTACATTCGTTATTCCAACTCCAAATTCCATTTCCAAAAGAACCTTTTTTTTTTTTTTTTTTTTTTTTTTAAATCAGAACATTGCCACAATCTACAAATTCGAAAGTTTGGAATGAGGCATCTGTTTGTAACTACAGATGCATGCATTATAAGACTCTGATCTTATTTTTACTTGTTTTCTAGTGCTTGCCGATAACGATTGATGTGGGAACAAACAATGAGCAGTTGTTACAGGATGAGTTTTACATTGGTCTCAGACAGAAAAGAGCAACTGGAAAGGTTCCGTTTCTTCTCATGTTTGTTAATCCTGTTATGTATTCCACTTAATTGAGCTAGGTTTTGCCAATTTGCAGGAATATGCTGATTTTCTTCATGAGTTTATGACTGCTGTCAAGCAGAACTATGGAGAAAAAGTCCTTGTGCAGGTCAAGCCTTTACATTCTTTACCCACGGAGTTCTCAGAGCTGTTTCATATTTTATTTGGTCCAGATTCATTGTTTCCTGAACTCTGCAGTTTGAGGATTTTGCGAACCACAACGCCTTCGAACTGCTTGCAAAATATCGCCCAACTCATCTCGTCTTCAACGATGATATACAGGTATCACTTTTAAGCACTCTCAGTGGCAGCGTGCAGATCTATCCCTCAGCACTTAGCTGTTTCCTTCTTTTTTGGCAGGGAACGGCAGCTGTTGTTCTCTCAGGAGTTGTTGCTGCACTAAAATTACTAGGCGGCACCCTGGCAGATCAGACTTTCTTGTTCCTCGGTGCTGGGGAAGTGAGTTAATTTTTATTTGGCACTCCCCCCTTTCTTAGCATTGTATTAGGAGATGGAGATGGACCCGGATTTTCATTTCGACATGATGTATTTTATCGAAATGTGATGAATTTCCTTGCCGATTAGGCTCTCTCTTGTCTCCCCTTTTCATCTTTTATGATAAAGTTTAGGCTTTATTTTGATTATGCACCGGGATGTTCATATTGGCTGTTCTTAACATTGCTCCGTTGCTCAACTCAAACATCCTTTGGCCAATCCAGGCTGGAACAGGCATAGCCGAGCTGATAGCTCTTGAGACCTCAAAGCAGGTAATTTAACCGATGGACTCTTGCAGACTAGCATTCTCCTAATCGTACAAAGTTCACTTTTAGCCCTTTTAGTAGCTTTTCCTGGTACATTGTAGGCGAAAGCTCCCGTGGAGGAGGCTCGTAAGAAGATCTGGCTGGTCGACTCTAAGGTAGCGTTTGGTTTGATACGACTTGGCTGTTCGATGGCGAAATTTGGAATGAATACGACCTCGGCATCAATCTTGTCAAAATGTTCTTGCAGGGATTGATTGTTAGCTCTAGGAAAGAGTCGCTTCAACACTTCAAGAAGCCATGGGCTCATGAACACGAACCTGTCAAGGATCTCTTAGGTGCTGTCAAGGTGTGTGAAAATTGAATCTGCATTCTGTTTCTAAACTTTCACGGATTTTGTTGCTTTTTTAATATAAGCCGCTAACTATGCATACTTAATTACTTCCTCAGGCAATCAAGCCGACAATTCTGATCGGATCTTCTGGAGTAGGAAAAACATTTACGAAGGAGGTCATTGAGGCACTGTGCTCCTTTAACAAGGTAAACTTTTTTTTTTTTGGGTTTTCCATCGCATTTAATTAATAATGCCCGAAGAACATCCTTCGGTAGATTTGCTGCGGCATGCCAACCTTGCGTTCGGCATGTTCGATAACCTCTACTCTCTCTCACATCTCTGTGATGTAATTCGACGCAGAAACCTCTCATCATGGCTCTATCCAACCCGACATCGCAATCCGAGTGTACTGCTGAAGAAGCTTATACCTGGAGCAAGGTAATCTGAAATGGCATTTTGAGTATTTATCCTCCACTGACTTGACAAAGCCGTCCGCTTACGCATTTTCTACCTGTACCGTTCCTACTTTACACTGTTCTGGAATTGCAGGGCCGTGCAATATTTGCCAGCGGAAGTCCTTTCGATCCGGTGGAGTTCGAGGGCAAAGTCTTTGTCCCTGGCCAGGTTATCCTCCTCTTCCTTTAGTGGCTTTTCCAAGTTTACTCTTTCGTCTTACGGAGACTTACATTTGGCTGCCTCCATCGATTCAGTCCAACAATGCTTACATTTTCCCTGGGTTCGGTCTCGGCGTGGTCATGTGCGGCGCGATCCGAGTTCACGACGAAATGCTCCTGGCAGCCTGTAAGTGCATCAACGCACCGATGATACCGACACTTACATATGCATAATCCTTTTTTCTATCTCAACGCCTCACCGTCTGTCTCTACGATACAGCGGAATCATTGGCTGGGCAAGTGACGCAGGAGAACTTTGAGAAGGGGCTGATCTACCCACCGTTCTCCAATATCAGGAAAATCTCCGCCGACATAGCTGCGAAAGTCGCGGCCAAGGCATATGACCTCGGTGAGCCCTTTACATGTTTCCACCTTCTCTAACTTCCTCTCTAGATGTGCGATTTGCCATGCTGTCTTTTGCTATGATATCTTCGCTCACGGTTCTCGTTTGACAGGCTTGGCGTCGCATCTTCCTCGCCCCGTGGATCTCGTCAAGTATGCCGAGAGCTGCATGTACAGCCCAGTCTACCGAACCTATCGCTAGAGCGATTGGGCGTCTGCTACGTCGGCCGCGTTTCTCGAGGTGCTTGTAACAACAATAAATCTGTCGTGAGCTAGCGTCCTCGCTTTCGTCATGCTAAGTGTCGTCGAGTTCTTTTGTATATCCAGACTATAGATGCCTTACGTTACCACGGGCGCCGCATCTTTCTAAATACGAGTGCTTCGTTGCAGTTCTGTTCATCCGTCTCAAAGGTTTTCCCTTTCTCCCTCCCCCTGTCCCGGTGGGTTCGAACCCCGATCGCTGCGCATGGACTTTGGCGTACGCCTTTTCCTTATCAAACGACCTCAGAAGTGTTGACTCACAACATGAGCACGACCATTATATTTCTGTAGTTCTCGTTCGACTGCGACAAAATTCGTAAGTGGGATCCTTGGTTCTCTCGACTTGATTAACTTTATTAAGGTTCTCCCACGTCGATTGTCAAAGTGACTGATGATCGATTTATAAGTATAAGAAACGTTAGAGAAACGTTTTCCTTTACATAAATGATATCCGATATTAAAAATGCCAAGGCCTGCCCAATGACTGCGAGCCTTTCTATTTAATTTAGGCCCAAAATTCTGTCCTTGCCAAACCTGGTCTTGCCTCTTGGACTTCCATCTCCAATTTGCTCTTATTTAATTGACCGGAGATTGTGGATAGGCCTACTCCATGATCGTAGTTTTATATAGCCTTAAACAATCTCCTCGTGCTTGGTTTTTTAAGTTTAAGGCTGCCATTTTTCGTTTGTATTTTGAACCTAGCATGTATGATTCGGCTCTATCTATTCGGAAATTCAAGAGAGGGTGTCATCTTCATATTACTTTACAAAGGATATGATCATCATAAAAGATAATTATGAAATCCCTTCTCTCCCACTTCACACCTGGAAATGCACCCTTATTATAGAGAGAGAAGTGTTTCCACATCTTCTTAACTCAAAATGGCTAAGGAGATGTTCCATTTTTTTTAGGATACTCTCGAGAACAGATCCAATCAAGATAGGGCGTGGCTTGCAGCTCAAAGGATTAGAGCACGTGGCCACGGACCATAGTGTTGACAGTTTGAATCCCCCCTCGCTCACAACCGGCCCAAAAGGGGAAGGACATTATTTTAGGTTACGTATGCCTCAGATCCAATTGCCCGTGGTGGACAGCCAGTATAATAGCTTCTACACCACTTGAATGATGGAACTCCCTGGAAAGATGCTAAACGTTATCATTATCAGCATCATGATGCTCTCTTGCACCTTGTTCGTTATGTCCAGGGCGCTTTATTCCATAGTTCAAATTTTTCAGCACATTCCGACTTACACCGTCTTAGCTATTCTAATGCCGATTGGGTTAGGGATCCTACTAACTGTCAATCCAATACAAGTTATTGCTTTCTTTTGGGCAATTCCCTTATTTCATGGCATCGTTTGTCTCGCGTTCCAGCACTAAGGCTGACTGTAGAGCCACTTTTACGATTACCATGGCTGTTAGAGGATAACGGACGCTACCGATGATGCTGCTGCTTCTCTCTACTGTGACAATCGCAGTGCAATTCAGTTTTCCCATGATGATTTTTTCATGAGCAAACCGAGACTATTGACTTCTGTAGGTTTCTGTATATCGGTGAGCTATTATTGTCAGTAGATGGAATATGTAATCCGTAAGCTAGGTTTGGTGTATCTGTTAGTTGGTTAGTTATGTCTTGTGCATGTCTATGTATCGGTTTCTTGTATTACTTTAATATCAGATTGAGCAAATGAAGTACTTTATTAACTCTTTCTGATGGGACAAGTAACTATGTATATAGAGACAAGTCATCCAAGATAGAGATGGTGCTGTTCCTTTTAATATATGACCCGTCAAGGAAAAAAGAAATCAAGGCGAATTATAAACTCGTTCCATGCTTGGCAACATTGATTTTCAAAGCGCTCTCAAGATACCATTTCTTTTGGAAGCTTGGAATAATCTACAGAGCAAGCACTGGATTTTCCCTTATTATACTCCAATGTCCAAAGCCCCAGGGGGGCAAAGAAAAACCGAGGAAAGATGGACAAAGACAAGCTGCTAAATCAATCGACCTTTATGGTCAACATGCACCAAAAAAGGATAGATATGGATGAATTCCATCGTCCAAAACCTAAGGAAGGTTCTCTGTAATGAGAGGCGTATTGGCAGGTATCTTCGAATATTCCAAGCTAACCATCAGTTCATTACTCTCTTCACCATGAAACTTCTTGCACTCGTAGTAAAAACCGTGTAAGCCATCAACCCGAACATCCTCACCGCCCACAGTGAGTTCAGCATCACCAAGCCTATCGCAATGTATGCCCCTTCGGATTGTGGAACCGAGAACAACCTCATTACCTGACTCATTAGGATCGATAATGCCACGATCACGAGGTTCAATGCAAACCCATGTACTTGCCTTCCCTTCACTAGCCGCCCCGCCTTTGCGAGCGCCTCGAGCCCGCTCTTGTCCTCTTCCAACACGGACACAACGAGCCCAAGGGTCCAAACAACGGCCAGATGAGCATAGAGCAAAGCGGCCATGATGCATAGGATCACGGTAGTGATATTCGCCTGAGGCAGAACAAGAGGGATCGTAAGGGCTAGGACAAGAAATAGGTAACCGACGCCAAAGAGGGTGATGTAGAAGAAAGTCATGAAGGGTCTTCTCCAGGACCGAGACACCGCAACACCCAAGTCCTTGGCTGACAAGTTCTTCCCACCATGTGAAGCAGCGGAAGCGTAAATGGTAACGGTCGAGAAGAGGATCGAGCAGACAGAGTAGAGCAAGGCGAAGACCCACTCGAGGCCGTAGAACAGCCTTATGTCCTTCTGGATGGACAAGAGGAGGTAGGAGTACTCGGTACTGGTGGGGCTGGTGATAAGCAACAAGCTTGTGTTGGCGATGAGCTGGCCAACCGCTGGCCGGAGGGAGAAGATGTTGGTGAGGAGGAGCAAAGTGTAGAGCAAGACGGTGGAGGCGGCGATGGAGACCATGAGCCTCCCATTTCTGAGGAGGAGCTTGTGGGCTTCGATCAGAGTTTGGACAAAACTCAAAAGCATAGGAAGCTCCATCGGTCGGCAATGGTGGCAGTGGAGATACGGACAGTTTTGGTGGCGGTGTGGTGATCGGAGGCTTTTGTTCCTTTTGGTTCCTTTCTTCTGTATCTCGTGGCTCCTCTGCTTTTGTAGGAGGAATCCTTGGTCTTTGGTCTGCAAATGAAACAGAGCAAAATTGAACATTCATAACCAAACAATTTCACATTCTACTCTTTGCAATACATCCGCATCCCAATTCATACACAAAATTACCTGAAACTTATTCTGACTCCCATGGACTTTTGCATTTTGCAAACACGGGGGAAGTGGCGATCCGCCCGATTCTGATTCAACTTCCGGACTGGGCTTCTCAAGTTCTGTGGATGCGGCTCTTGCAATTTCTTGTTCACATTTTTTAGTGCACTCCGGGCAGCAGCCCATTCTTCGAGCAGGATCCAAATTCTCAGGGAGAAGTCTCGGAGATGCAGAAATGGTAGTGGGAAGATTCTTCAGTGGTGAGAAAGATTCAACCGAACTGCCTAGAATTCCATCCGCTCCCAACCTAGAAATCAAAGAAAGAAATTTAAGCATCCACGTCCATCCAGTATCCCAAAGGGCTTTGATATCTCCAACCCATCCTTGTCTCTCAAACATTAGATAATCCCTTCACATAAAACTCCTTTTGACTATTAAAACAACTCATCCTCATATCACCGAACTGGTTCTCCGAACTAGAAAATTCCTTTGCTTACTCCCCAACAACAACAAACAGGATCGAGGAAATTTAGATTTCAACGGCAGGTAACTTTCAGGTGTCTAACTTTATGCAGTTAGCAAAATGCTCGGAGTTACAGTTTGCATCAAACTTTCTTACAGACCAGAAGCATTGAATCTAGGAGATTTGCTTCAGACAACACTCAACATTGAAGTTGAATCAGAAAGACCCGGCAACAAGGTTACTTTTCTGATTATTGATATATAAGTAGAAACTTATTCTTGGGAACTACACATTAAATGCAAAATGCAAAGATTAAAAGTAATCATACCTTGGGAATAATCCAGGAAGAGGTGATCTGGCTGCAATAGGCACTGCTTGCAAATCCCAGTCATTTTCCATTAAAGGATGATAAACCTGACACCTCAAGTATGTCTCGCAAGTAGCAGTCCCAATCAACCACAACCTACAACTACTCTTCTCAAACCTTGCCAACAACTTCCCCATCTCCGCCACCATGATCCGCCCCTTATCGGATACAAACTGCTGCGGCGGTGGCTGAACCGTGCTCAAACTGTAGATGGCCGCTGGCTGCTCCACCAGCCACTTCAAATCCCCTAAATCAAGAACCACACCACCACCTCCCGAGCTCCCCATCTTGGTCTCCAAGACGTCACCCAATTCTTGAAAATTGGTGGGTATCTTTGCCTCGTCCGACCCGATTTCCTTATCCAATGGGACAACCTGAACATTCTTGAGCAGCCCATCACCCAATTCTTTGTTCTCGATCCTCTTAAGCAATTCTTTGACCACGGCCTCCAGCTCCGACTTGCCGACCAATACCGGGTTCCTCTTCTTGGGCCTCAACAAGATATCAATCACTCTTTTGACCTCCTCCCCTCTCTGTTGGGTCGAATTCCCGAGCTGCTGCTGCTGCTGCTGGAGTCGCGGATTCAAGTACAAATTCCTTGGTGGAGCGGCAGTGGGTACTGCCGGCGATCGGAAACCCAATCCAATTGGGGACGAATTGGTACCTGCGGCGGCTGGGGCGGCCGAATTCAGGGACTGCTCAATTGTGGCCTTGACCGCAGGGCTGGAGAAGCCAGCTTCCCGCATGACCCGGCTCACGCTCGGGTCGTCGAGAATCGATATTATCAGCTCCTCGAGCTCGACCTTGACGGCGGGCAGCGGTTGCTGCTGCTGCTCGGGGCAGCCGCGCCGCTGGTGCGCCTCCGCCCGCTTGAGGGCGGCCATGAGGGCGTTCGAAATCGGCGGCTCGAGCCCCGGGCTCGCGCCCTGCGCGGTCGGGAGCCGCACGAGCGCGACGCTGAAGCAGAGCTCGAGGGCGCGACACTGGAGGGGGTGGGACGAATTCGGGTGCGACTTGATGCAGGCCTGCCGGAGGAACCCGGACGGCGAGGCCAGGAGGGTGGACGCGACATGGAGAGGCGTCGTCTCGCTGTGGTTCCGGCGGCCCGCCTCGGCTATGGAGTGGCTCAACGCGGTCGCCGCCTCTGGCGTTAGCGTTTGCTGGATCGTGCTTAGACCGTCTCTCATTTTGCAATCAAGAATTTATTCGTTGAAAGAGCTTAAAGAAACGCTCCCGACCGTCTAGCGGGCCTCTTCGCAAAAGAAAGGACGCTACCCAGTTTCCGATTTGATGGGAGAAGAATTGGGTCGTAGGGGATTCAAATTTCGGGGTGAAATCGGAGAGAATGGAACTGGGTTTGAATCAAGAAGCAAGCTATGAAAGAGAGATACCGGAGGGGAAATTTAGAGGAGGAATAAAAGGAGCTTTTGGCAAAGGGAGAGGTGATGTTATTCAAGTGAGAGTAGGGGGGCTTTCCGAAATAGACAGGAAGCTCGTTTTCAAGAAAGGGAGGAAGAGGAAGGGGGAGGGGGGAGGTGCCCGAAAAACAGAGAAAGGGATGAAAAGCTCTGTATCGCAATGGGAACCAAAATAAAAAAGGGGAGAGAGAGAGAGAGAGAAAGAGATAAGGAGTGATGGATAATAGTGTGCGAGAGAAAGGACACTCAGCTATAAATCCCCTTTTTTGCGATCTCCCCTTAATCTCTCTCCATCTCCATCTCTCTCTCTCTCTCTCTCCCCTCTGTCTCAGAGAGTGTCAACAAAAATAAAGCAAGATGTTGAGAATTCAACGCGAAAAGGAGAGATCAGATCCCCTCTCCTTCACCAAGAACCTCTCTCTCTCTATCTATTGAATTCACCCATCAAACCACGCGCGCAAAGGAAAAAGTAAAAAAACATCGAGGACAAAATGCAAGACGACAATAATGCAGGGGAAAGGAAAATGGTCAGGGAGAGACAGAGCAAAATTAAAAATGGGAGGACTGCAAAGCCTTTTCGTGTATTAAGAATAAACAAACAAAAACAAAACAAACCACCACCCGCCACCCCCCCCCCCCCCGCGGCGGCCCCTCCGCTTTTCTCTCTCTCTCTCTCCGTCAAAAAGTGGGCAAGTGAAAAAAAATTCGTTAAAGCAAGTGGGAAAAAAAAAGGAAAATTCTTTTATCTTTTCAGAGGTGGGAGGGAGAGAGAGAGAGAGAGGAATTCCTGGAAGTGGTGCTGCTGCTCCTGTCTCTGTATTTCCTTTTCCAATTTCTCTCTCTCCTCTTTGTCTTCATCAGCCGCGAGACGATGGAATAGGAGAGAGACTCAAAAACACCTTTTCAGGAGAGAGAGAAGAGAGAGAAGGAAGAGAGAGAGAGAAACGATTATCGTCTTTGCTGATGAATCGATGCCATCACACTGGCTAATCTCCCTCTCTCTCTCTCTCTCTCTCCCCCTCCTTTCCAATTTTCTCTCTCTAGCGGACTCGCGACCGAGGATTGACCTCAGAAGTCTTAAGACTCACAACACGAGCATGACCATTATATTTCTGTGGTTCTCGTTCGACTGCGACAAAATTCGTAAGTGGGATCCTTGGTTCTCTCGACTTGATTGACTTTTAGCTTAGGTGTTCAAGAAACTATACCTAAATTAATCTTTGTAGTTAACTTTATTAAGGTTCTCCACGTCGATTGTCAAAGTAACTGATGATCGATTTATAAGTATAACAAACGGTGAAGCGTAAGGAAAAGCCTTAGCTTTTTGAATTAACTTTTGAGGTATGACCTAAGAGAAGTTCAAGACCGCCCAACAAACTCCTGAAGTCTGACTAGAATCGCCTCTGAATGGTATCTTGCTGCTTTATAGGAAATGTCAAGCCTTCTACAAGCAAAAGCCACGAGTTGTGTTTCCCATGTTTAAAACAAAGGCGAAAATTACCCGGCAACGGCATGCCTAAATTGCCATGGTTGTATTTCAGATGACAGCTCGCTATTGTGATCCCCATAATTATCAGGTTACATGAGAAAGATCAACCATGAATGGCCGAGGGATATCAAGATTATTATGGGATACATGCCTTGTGGCGCCTATATGATACAATGAATGATAGTAAAATCCTATTTAGATCACCAACCAGTGTGGATGGCCAAGGCCACCAGATGAGGCCCGCTCAAGTCTGTCCTGCTCTGTATGTATTAAGGTCAGTATGAGTATCGCTGTAGCGCTGGCTCAGGTAAGTCCCGCATTTGATAGGAGGAAACCTGGCAACATAGAGAGAACTTCTAGTCAGTTCAAGAGCCGCAGCCGGTCAAGCACACCAGATTTGTGGTGTAATATCCCAGAAAAGCAAAAAAGAACAGCCAAAACAAGGAGTTTTCCACAATGTACACGCCAACTTATACAGCACTAAGCAAGAATGGCCTAATCTATCTTGCCCAGCGACTTACGAACTGGCAGGCCTAACACCAAGACTTCAATCCAGATTTAATTAAAAATCGGAATTCATGGAGATTAAGGCATGTGTATGAAATGCTGAGCGTCACAGGAAAGAAAATTTATTATGGAGATCTATAAGAAATGTATGAAGAAATTGAAAAACCATTTCCCAGAATATGATGCAGGAAATATATTCTATCCTGGACTAGAAAAGTAGAAACCGAGAAAAACACCAATTATATGCTCTCACATGACTTATTATACAAATTATTCACTAGCATTGACTAAATGGGCCACGTATTTGGTTAAGGTTAGAATCAACAACAAAGTACTCAGTTATTATCAGCACAACCAGGCTCCTACTTGGATCATGGTGTTCTGACTTACTTGGGAGGATTATCATCTGACTTGCAGGACGGCAGGCACTCCACAAGACAATCGTGACTAGGTTCTACAAAATACGCAATCTGCATAGAAGAGCAGAGTTATTAAGGAACGGATGATCCTTGATTTTCTCAAGTAGCAATCTTATCTGCTCAACCCTGAAAAGAAAGCAGCAGCAATCTTCTATTGCAGCGATAAGTACAGCAGAATACCAAGTAATGGTGAAGAACAAATATGAAGTTAAAGAGCAGGTTGAACAATGATAATGTGCTATTTCAAGTTGAGCTCAAACCAACTTATCAAAGTGCTAAAGAAACAGGATCTTACAGTTCTCCCAATATGACAACAACCAAGTGATTGCTTTCATTGGAGGAAAAAGGTGGGTTAGTACTTGAAATTTGGATTTAAAAAATCTTTGTAACAAGCTTATCCCAGAAGCAGATGAACAACTAGATTCATTTCCTGGAGGAAATTGTTAAATGCTTAAAGAGGCCTTCAAGGCTTGAGATAAAGTAGGAGATTTACAGAATATCTCTGCTGGCCATTTCCTAGTACTCTGTGCAACGTGGACCTGATAAAAGCAAAAGCAAAGTGCATCAGGAAAAGAAATTTAAACACATAGAAAGAACATAAAAGCAAGTTGAGGAAAGAGGTCTAGATGTGTTCAGTGACGGAAATATGACATGGTAATGAGATAAGCATTCCATAAAACCCATTTCCTCTGAAGCTTTCTGGGGGGTCTTCATGCTAATTTCATGAATTACAATATGGCCACGAAATAAGCATGGAGCCTAAAAAATGTTCTTAGAAACTTTCTAGATGGTTTTGAAACTGACTTGACTACTGTCTGTACTTCATTGAATACGGAGAACATTGGTGGGAAAGAAATACAGCTAGACAATTGCTTTACTCGGAATGCAAACTCATGAAATGAATTTTTAACTGAAAACAAGACTATCCACACATTTGGGACTCATAAAACTAGCTGTATCTGTAAAACTGGCATTTAGGAGAAAAGATCAGGCCAAAGCATTTTTTTTCCTCCAGACAAGACGTATGATTTAAGACCAGCTAAATGTGGCGCTCAGTCTTGAGCCACTCCTAGCTCCTAGCAGTATACTTGTGCCACACCTAACATGCAGATGCATTTTCAGCTAACTTTTAAGCTGAGAGATGTCCTTACTTGAAGATACAGTTGCTCCACCGCTCCAGCATATCACCAAGATTCACAATGAAAGCTCTGCCAGCAACAAGCCAATGGCAAAACTTGTCATTTTTCATAGAAAATAATAAGTTCTTTTCTATGATATCCTCTATACCAAAACTTCAAGGTCAATTAACCTTATTGACTTAGCAAGCTCCAATGCCATGCAAAGAAGTTTCCTTAAAAGGAATAAACACCTATACAAGCTGGAAGACTTCGACTTATGGTTCATCAAGAACCTGTGATTTTAGAAAATGCATATGTCGACGTGCATTGGGGAATTTACACGACTTCAAGCCAATAGCATGACCTAATTTTACCAAGACACAGAGAAAACCTTTCCTGAGATTATAGACAATATGGGCAAACACTGAAATTGCTTGGCATGAAAAAGAGGAAGAGCTCAAAAAAATATGGCATGATGACGTATTATGTGGGCAACCAGAATATTTCATAACTTATTCACAGAAAAGGAATTCGATAAAATCAATGTATTAAAGAGAATATAACTGAAAAAGGGCAAAGCTAGAACTTTAATTTTTTTCAGCAGAGTTTACAATGACCTACCCTTTGACTGGTGCCACATATTCCCAAACATGAGGATTTGCATCCTTATCCTTGCATATCTACAAAACACGATAGAATCCACTGAAAATAAGCACACAAGGTAGTTGGTGCACTGAAAATGATTAATATAACATGTTACAGCATGCTTCATACTTGTAGACCTAACACATCATCTGTTGCCAATAGGGTAATTAAACCATAGTCAGAATGAGCTCCTGCTCCATAGAGTCCTTGTGAGGGATCAGAAACTTCTCCTACATTACAATTAAAATGTCAGTATAACTTAAAAGAAAATTATCTTGTTTAGCTGCAGAGACTGTGAAATGAAATTTCACCTCCATAGTGTAGTAAGCGCAAGGTGGCAATAGGCTTCCCCAGCATTTCTGGCTTATCAAAGAAATCAATTTCCAGATCAAGTGCAAGTGCTATGATCCTTGCCACTGACTTTGCTACCTCTCTAAATGCACATCAAGCATTAGAAAAAATAAGTGGCTGATTTTACAACAAAACAGCAGAATAAAGAAAATGCAAATTATATATTGTGGGTATGGTAAGTTTGTAAGACTTACAATGCCTTTTGGTGATACTTCTCCATGGTTTCTCTCCATCCAGGCAATATTTCTAGCAAAGAAGGGAAGAAGAATAACAATTGAAGGATAACTGACATGTCTGCAGAAGCTAATAACAACTAATCCATCCTCTTGATTTCTCACCAGAAGCAGGCCAAACATTTGGCCCATAAAAGGGTTTTTGTGCTTCAGGATCATCCTCAGGAACTTCCACACCAATATAATACCCCTCCTTGTAATCTCCTACTGACATATAACAGAACATCAAAATCATCGATTAGCATCTGCCGGAAAAATCAGGATAATGCTACAAGTCAACCCATTCACCAATCGATGTGCAGGGACATGTTTTTAAATAAGAAGAATAAATACACTTTTGTCCACATGCTTTTATTCTATTTCTGGTTCGAGTCACGGCTTATATCCATCCGCGTTCTTATCCACAGAACAAGCTATTTATAAACGACTCATAGCCTTTCCACTTCCGAAAAGCTCGCGTCTAGAATTTTCTTGCTACCAATCTTCTCCCTACCGATTTTTCAGGAGCAAGATTTTCGTTCCGGAAGCAGAATCCGCTAGGACCGATTCTCTAACGCGCCTGAAGAATTCTCCCGACTCCAGATTACAAACAGAGACGCGGATACACCACAGCGCGCGCGAACACATGCACAACCCGACATTGCATGTCACGGACGCAAAAACGCACGCACGCACGCACGGAGATGCTAAGCGACACAGACATCGGGGAGACCGAACCGTGGAGCTGATTCCCAGGATCGAGGAGCTCGTCGAGCAGGGGAGTGTAGCCCCGGTGCTTCTCGTTCCTCAGGAGCTTCATCTTCTCGGCCGCCGGCAGATCGAAGAACCGCCGGCTCTGCTCGAACACCTCCTCCATGAACTCCCGGCTTATCCCGTGGTTGATCACGTAGAAGAATCCGCAATCCAAGCACGCCTGCGCGCGCGCGCACAAAAAAAGAACATCGAGCTCGGGAAAATCAGCCGCGAGATCGGAAAGAGAGAGAAGAAACCGGCGGCGGCGCAGGCGCAAAGAGAGAGAGAAGAAACCGGCGCCGCCGCCGCCTCATCGGCCGGCGAAAGGATCGAGAGGAAGGGGACCTGCTTGAGGAGGGCGACGGATTGGCGGACGTCGGAGCTGGAGAGGTCGATGCAGTTGAGGGTGGAGACCTTCGCGACCTCGATGGCGCCGTCGCCGCCGTCGCCGCCGCTCTGCTTCGCCATCGCTTTTTCCAGATCACGCCGACGTTCTCTCTCTCTCTCTCTCTCTTCTCTTTCTCTCTCTATCTGCTTCTTCTTCGTTGCAACGGGTGGCGAGGGGCCTCTTCGTACTTGTATACGCGGGGTGGGGGAAGGCGAACGACGTCGTCGTTTCTCGGGCGGCTCTGGCTCTTCGCGAGCGGGGCGGAAATGAATGTAGCGGTCGCGCGCGTGCCACCTGTTGGCTCCGCGAAAAGGCGCTATTTATCTTTTTTAAACGTGTGAAATGTTTTTTCTAAAAATATTTCGTGAAAAATTGATGGCGGTATGAGAGTGAGGTAATGCTCATGCAGAAGTTTTGCTAAATCACATAAATTATAAAATTTCTTCCATTAATCGGGGGCCACGGACTCCCGGCCGATTGAATGACCAGTGGTGGAAGCCAAGGGATGTTGCCCTCTCTGAGGGCCGTGTGAGGACCGTCCTCGGTGATCCCTAAAAGAGGCACTAAGTAGGACTGTATTCCTCATTTTAATATATTGATATCTGTATGCCCCACACTTCCAAAGTTGATTAAGAATACTTTTATTCTTTATAATTTAGAGAATACCAATGATTTTATACTAAAAATACTAATGTTGACAATCATTGAATGTGTTTTGGTTTTATTATTATCTAATTTTTATTTTTATTTTTTTGAAATTTAAACTTGCCGAGAGATGAAATTAGTGCCGGTCACGGCCATCGTTGTTGGCATCAGAAGCGATTTCAAGGCACGTGGAGGGTTGTGGATTTGGTCCTCAACGTCCATCAATTCTAGGTCCACGTGTAGTCTTTGAATGCACTCACTGTGGACTTTTAAGTCTACAATTCGACGTCGTTCATTTTACTCAACTTGTCGTCATATATGTTTAAGAAAAGAAAATTTCATCGAATCGTTGACTTTGCCAATTCCGAAATTTCGAACTCAGAAAGGATTGGTCTGAGTATCTTTCGTTGAAATGGTAGTTTGGTACCATCGAAATGTCCAATTAACTATAGGAACATCCAAAACCATAATACTAAATTATGCATGAGGATACTTCGATTATTATCCTCTCGAAAATGACATTCCTCTAATGGCAAATGACCATGTGGACATTCGGCATTGGCTTTTATTTTTAAAGTTTTAATTCCTTCTCTCTCGAATATTTAGAGCTTGGGATCGAACTATTAATGCCGTTTTTAGTCATTTTAATTTACCGTATTTCGTTAGATTTAATACTGGAATTAATTTGAAGCCAAAAAAGAACAACCCTATATATATATATTCAGCAATGAAAGGACCTCTTTTGACAGAGGTCCCGCCGCCGCCCGCCAATGACGACGCGGTCTCTTCGGCGTGCTTTTTTCTTGCACGAGGCTTCCTGTTCGATTCTTCCACCAACTTGTCCTGGGCGCTTTTTAGAACCAAAGGAAAAAAAAGAGAGGATGTCGTGGGCCCCCCTTTGCAGTGGACGAATCAGTGCGTTTGACCTTTATGCTCCGCTTAGTTTTTTTCTTTTTCCTTTTTCTCTTTTTTTTTCTCCCCTTCCTTTATAAATCAAACGAGAAAAAAAGGAAAAAAAAAAACAGTATACAAATAATTCTCGAACTTTGACTCAACGTGCATTGTCATCCATAAACTTTTAATTAATTCAATGTGATTTTTGAATTTTAACTTATTAACTTATTTGAGTTGATCATTGTCATTTTGGTGTATGTTCAATGTAAAAATATTCAATCTTGTCTAAACTCAAATTAATATAATGATAATATTGGATATTTTCATATAATTTAATAACTATATTACACATTTATCAAAAATTTGTGCACCACATTAAATAAATTAAAAATTTATGAATAATATTGCATATTAAACTAAAATTCAAAAAATGACATTACATATCGAGCCAAATTCATTTATATCATCATCTTAAAAGTTAAAGGAAGAGCCAAGACAAATCGTATTTGAGAACCCATCGCGATCAACCAAAATAAACATGTTTTTCTTTTTTTCCTCGCTAGAACAATCTATGAAGCACGGACACGTTGCTTGAGGCTTCCGTGTCGTGTCCGACACGTGTCGACGTGTCCGACACGCTCGACACGCTCGGACACGTTCGGACACGCGGTCAACGCGTGTCGGAAATCCGACACATGGTCAACTTTTCTCGACACGCTTCGACACGCGTGTCCGAGAGAGAGATTGTTGAAGAAGGCGATGATGGGTAGAGGTGAGGCCGAGGAAGAGGCCGAGGAAGCGGAGATGAGGCCGCGACAGCGAGGGGGAAGAGCATAAACTGAGGCGAGGCTGAGATGGAGGGCCGGCGGCGAGGCTGCAGCTGTTGCGAAGGAGGAAGGGCCGAAGGCGACAGCGATGGGGCGACCAAAAGAGTTGAGAAGATCGTGAGGAAGAACTGAGGGGACGGGGGAGCTGGTTGTGGCATGGGGGAGGGGAGGGGGGAGAGAGAGCAGGGGAAGAACAGGAATGGAGAGGATTGATGGGGGCGCAGGGGAGCAGGTGGTGGCGTGGGGGAAAGGGAGGGGGAGCGGGAGAGAAGAGAGGAGAGAGGGGAAGAAACCGATGGGGATGGGGGCGCAGGGAGCAGGTGGTGGCGTAGGGGGAGAGAGAGAGAGAGAGAGAGAGAGAGAGAAGGGGAAGAAACCGAGGGGGCTGGTGGTGATTTGATGGGGGCGCAGGAGCAAGTGGGGGACGTAGGGGGAAGGGGAGGGGGAGAGAGAGTGGGGGTAGATCCGCAGAAATCGAAGGGGAGGGGATTTTTGGGTGGTGGCGTGGGAGAAGAGGAGGAGAGAGAAATGAGGAGAGAGGGTTTGAGGGGGAATAATTTTTGTTAAAATAAAAATACATTTTTAAATATGCACACGTATTAATTATGAATATGTTTTTTAAATTTTTTTATGAATATATTTATTAATATTATTAGTGTAAATTTATTGTAAGTTTTTATTTATTTATTTACTTATTTGTGAATTTGAATCAAATTAATTAAAAATAAAAATATTTATTTAATATATAACGTGTCGGAACGTGTCGGAATTCACTACTTTTTAAGAAATGACGTGTCGCGTGTCGTATCGTGTCGTGTCGCGTGTCACGTGTCGCGTGTCGGTGCTACATAGAGAACAATGCGCACGTTTCTTTGCTGGTTTTTCCAGCTCGAGGGAACAGGATTTTGTGGGGGAGAAATCGAGAAGCGCAGCAGATAAACTCAGAGAATGTCATTTTCCGTTTTCTTGCTCTTGTTCTCGAGGCTTCTTGATGTACTCAAGCCATTTGTCGGACTCGATGTCGGCATCGAAATTAGAGGGTTTTCTCTCCTCCGATTCACGAGAATTCATAATTAAGTATGTGCTGGCTTGTTATTTTGCACCGGTGCCTTCCTCGATGCTTATTAAAATATTTTAATATTAAATCACGTCCTTATCTAATTTATAATATGAATTTAAATCGATGATGTGCCCAGAGATGACGGAACGGGCAAATTCCTAGCGGCCCGCTCGTTGGACTTCCTGCAATCTGATGGCCCCAAAAACTCTCCAGCAATCACATCACCTCAAAAATTAAGGTTAGCCATCGCTAATCGACAACACAAGAGAAGATGAAAAGAATTCTTAAGTCTCCTCTCAATATCAAGAATAATTTGAGCCCAATTGCTGGAGAAGGCCCATTTTCGAACAGATGGAATTCGAGCCCGTCTTGCTTTAGATTGGGGGCTTGCCCATCTGATTCTAGTGAAGAAACATTCACTTATTTTTTCAGTACAGGTGCGTTTGGGAACCACTTTCCAAAGATTCTTTCAGACTAAAGTTCTCGCCAAATATTTAGTGTTTGGCAAGGGTTTTTTAACTTGTCTTTGTGAAAGACGCCCTCAGTGGCCGAAGCGGGTTGGGGGATCTTTGGGCTTTTTCGGCATGCTACTTGGAGGTTTAATAAAAAATTTCTTCTGAAATTGTCTTCGTTAATTTTCCGTTTTTCCGACTTTACCTCGACAACCGTTCATCATCTTCATCTTCCGCTTTTCTCTGCAGATCTGCGCGACCAGCATCTACGCGCGGTCGCCAGCGAAGTGTAGGTGGTTCGGCGAAAGGCAAGCGATGCGGCGAAGGACAGATGGTCCAACTAGGGTCCCACGAACCTTCGACGAGGGTCGTCGTGCGGAGGACGCCGGAAACCTAGATCGCACGCAGATCTGGTCGCGCGGATCTGGGTCGCGGCGACCAGATCGTCGGCGCTGGCGACCTTTGTGGCGTGGTGGGTCGCACGATGGCGCGACCAAATCGAGCGGCACCGGCGACCTCCGCACGGAGGTCGCGGCGCGGAGGGTCGCACGACCTTCCGGCGAGGGTCACAACGACCCAGATCGTGAGGAGGAGTCCGGGTTGGATCGGGGACTTCCGGGTAGAACGAGGGCTTGGAGGCACAGGACGACATGGCGGCGGCGGCGGATTTTCTGCTGTGCAAGATGAAGAAGATATGGAACATTCAGTTGATGAATCCGATGGCTATGAATCTGGGAATGAAAAGAGGGAGAATGTTGAGAAACCCATGAATGCAAAAGGCTTTGATTCGTTCCGAACCGTAGGTACAAAATTGTGGCGAACCTGCACTTGTGGAATCTCTCATTCATCGATGTAGTGTTGATCTCAAGCCCCGCTGGGATGGCTCGGGTTGCCGTTTCTTACTCGAGCGAAGGGCTTCTCCGCAAAGGTAATCTTCGCCTCATTTGATTGAATTTGAAGTAATTTTTACGTATATGGTTGAGTGCTAGTTTAAATATCGCTTGGTCTTGGGCTTGTGCGTTGAAAGATTGTGACTTGCTTAAAGATTTGTGCTTTTACCTCAGGTATATGTAACCAAGGCAGCAACAAAACTTGGGAAACTTATGATGGAGGACCTCGTTTCAATGCACGAGGAATTTCAGGCAGTTTTATGGATCTGAGGAATTCAGTAGCCCTTTTAAAAATTCTTTTTTTTTGTCGGTCCTACTCTACTCCTATTCTAACTCTCACTCTTAGACTTTTTTTTTTTTTTTAAAAGTTCAAGCAATGTGATTCCGCACTCATGTCCCGAAGAGAAGGGGGAGAGTCAACTTTGGGCCAAGTTGTTAGCGAGGAGAAAATTGAAAAAAAGAAGGTGTAAAAAAAGAAGAAAAAGAAGGAATAAAAAGAGAAGGCAAGCAGTTGGACCCCGAGTTGACTTGGTTCGAGTCGTCGCGGGATCAAAGAACAAAGAAAAGAAAATAATAGTGGGGAAGAAGAAAGGCCAAAAAAAAAAAAAAAGAAAGCCAAAGCGTCCAAAAACTGCAAGGCTGTATCAGTGCAAATATATATATATATATATATATATAAAGTCATTGAATTTGTTAATATATTTCTTTTATATATACATCTTAGTGCAAAAATATTTTTAAAAAAAAAATCATTATTTTTGTTTTCAATTTAAAAATATAAAATATAAAAACTTAAATTGGTCGCGCTAAAGGACTTCCCAAATATGTGTTTATCAAACAGCATTTCCCCAAAGTTGCTTCTCAAGGCGCTTTTCAATTATAGTTTACCAAACAGTTTTTGCATTTCACAAAAACCCTTTAGACCAAAGGCCTTTGTATTTTCTTAAAGTCTTTTCCCAAAAGCTTTCCCAAACGCACCCTACATTTGTATTGCTAGACTTCATGAGACTTATGATGCGAATAAGTTCACCATAATCGAAATCGAATGAGCACATAGAAGATAACTTCTTTTGATCATCCTGGACATGCATGCGGAGGCCCGGCTACTTGAAAATAAGCTTAGCTGCAAAGGGCTTTCGCTAAAACTTGATTCACCATGGCAATCTATAATATGGGACCTTCAAAATTTCGATAGTTTATGATAATTGTGTTTGTTTTTCCATGTAAACTTTCACAATTGAGGTTTTTCGAGATCTTTTGATCATAGAATCCCAATAGACCTATTTACAGGGAGAAGTGCCAAAAAAGTCCTAAACCTTTTGGTTTTGTCTGATTTAGTCATAAACCTTTTTTGGTGCCGATTTAGTCCTATATCTTTTATGTTGTGCCAATTTAGTCCTTTTAGGCCAAAATTGATCGGATTTTGCTGATTTGGACGCCGGCGAGACGTGGCCCGATCGGCGCCGACGCGTGGACAACTTTTAATAATATTTTAATATTTTAATTTTTTTTATTTTAATATTTTAATATTTTAATTTTTTTTTCTTCTCATCTTCTTCCTCCCGGCCCGGTCGCCGGAGCTCGGCGACCAGCCCGGGCGACGGTCGACAAGGTCGACCTCGACCTTGCCGGCCACCTCGCCGGTGGCTGCGAGGTCGCCCTCGAGGCTTGGGCAACGAGGCCGAGCTGGTGGGGCTCGCCCTCGCTAGCCTTGGGCAAGCCTCGCCGCCCGGGCCTCGAGGGTGGCCTCGCGCTCGGGCGCGGCGGGCGGCCTCGCACGGGCGGCGAGGCTCGCCCTCGTTGCCCGCATGAGGCCGCCCTCATGGTCGTGGCCACGGCGAGGTGGCCGGCAAGGTTGACCTTGACCTTGTCGGCCGTCGCCTTTGGCCGCCGCCCCTTCCCGGCGACCGGGCCTGGAGGTAGAAGATGAGAAGGAAAAATTAAAAATAATAAAATAAAAAAGAAAATATTCAAAAATAAATATAATAAAAATAAAAATATTCAAAAATATTAAAATATTATTAAAAGTTGTCCACGTTAGCACCGATCAGGCCACGTCAGCCGGCCGGCATCTAGTTAGCAAAATCCGGTCAATTTTGGCCGGAAAGGACTAAATTAGCACAACATAAACAGATTTAGGATTAAATCGGCACCAAAAAAAGGTTTAGGGCTAAATTGGCACAAAGCCAAAAGGTTTAGGACTTTTTTGGCACTTCTCCCCCTATTTACACGTCTTATCGTTATGATTCCCTCTCGACCGAGAATGTGTGATGCTTATATCGGATTGTTCCAAAATTGGATCTTAATGCCCCTAATTTTTTTTCTTCATGACCACACAATATACTACAACAACGTACCCCAATTGTGGATACTAATGGTGATCGGTTCTAGGGTGGGTCGATTTTCACCCTAGAACCTAGAATCATAGTAGGTAGGTTGGTTTCTAGTTTGTGGAATCGAGAACTGGTCCTAGGATAGAATCGGATTGGCAAAAGGGTCAATTTCGGAATGGTTTCTTCTATTCTCCATAAGGTGGGAGCTTTCCAACAAATAAAAGAAGAAGAAGAAGAAGAAATTAAGGTTTGCTTTAGAATTAAAAATGAAAAAAAAAAAGTAAACAATCTTAGGAGATTGGTCCGATTCCTCATGTGGAACTGTGAACTAGATTAATTATTCCTAGTCTCAGATTTTTGGAATCGAGAACTGGATTGATTTCTTTAGGAATCGTCTAAAACCAGCAGTCCAGTTCCCGAGTTGGATGTATAACCCTATCAATAGATAACTTTCGTAAGCATCAATGTTGACATTTGAAAAAGGAAGGAGAACCGATCATCGATTCAAACCCTTCTGATTGAGTTTGATTATTGTGATCTCCGGGACACTGAACCCAGAAATCAGGGCGGCGAACGGATGCAAGCCAAGATGGTGTTTGTTTCCAACTTTTCAATGTGAAATTCATCGTGTGTATCCGGATTAGACGGCAACTTGCGATTTGACTTTAATGCACGCCCTTCGTCGTTTTCTAAAAGTTGACTTTTGTAGATTAAAAAAACCAGAAATTTAAGGATTCGACCCAACGGCTAGAAAAAAGAATCTTTATTAGTAGGTCGTGATGGGTCTTAATTATTGTCCTTTTCTTTTAAAATAAGTCTTATTAACGAGTATATTTGAGCAACTATTGATTATATCCATTGAAGAAATATTTCTGGCTGTACAGAGTACGAGAAATGCGTTGAAAATGACAAATCTTCTTTGATTGGTGCTTAACAAGTGCCAACGTTAACAAGATTCTTACGAAATCGATATAACGATTACTCTTTTCAGTGCTAAAATAACCTCATCCGTTGTTTAATTGCGGTCGTGCTGGAGTGACATCCAATTCGTGCCTTATCCAGGTTATGAATATAAATTTCAAGGGACATTATTGCAAGTCTGACAAGGAAAAACACCAAGGCTACATTTGATTGTCAGGATAATAAAAAGGATAGAATATGATAAAGTAGGATATTAAATCATTTGGATAATAAATGCGGACATATCTAATCCTATCAAGTGTTTGGCGCACTTCAAGATAAGATTAAAAAATAAATATGATATTCATTTAAATTATAAAATTAAGAAATAGAAAATTCAATTAATTAAAAGGCCATGGAAAAACTCTAGATCTAGGAATTGTGGCCACCTCAGCAGTGGCCACCATTGAAAACGGCAACACTAACATTGCCGTGTAACGGCGATGCAAATCGGTAAATCTTAGAGCTCCGTTCGTTTCACGAAAAATAATTTCCGGGAAAATGTTTTCCGAATTTTTCGCGTTTGTTTACACGGAAAATGAATTCCTGAGGAAAATGTTTTCCATCAAAAGAAAAAAAGTATTCTAAGTAGGGAAAATGTTTTCCACTTTTGAAAAAGTGGAAAACATTTTCCCTCACTTGATCTCTCTTATTTCACACTTTTAGAAATCCTCACTTGCCCCTCCCCTTTCTTCTTCTTCTTTTTTTTTTATTCGAATTATTTTTTAATTTTCTTTTTCTTTTTTTTTAATTCGAATTATTTTTAATTTCCTTTTTCTTTTCTTTTTCATTTTCATTTTTTATTTTTTATTTTTTATTTTTTATTTTTTTATTTTTTATTTTCTTTTGTTTCCCATCTTCTTCTTTCTTGATTAGTCGTCGGACCAAGTGAACCTCAAGCTCGTCGATCTCAAACTCGTGCTCGTCGATCCGGGCGAGGCTCAAGCTTGACGCTCGTGCTCGCCAATTTTGGGAGCAGAAAATATGTTTTTACCGAACACCAGAAAATACTTTCTAAAACATTTTCGGGTTTTAGCCGAACACTTAGAAAATATTGTCATTTTCCTAGAAAATGACTTCTAGAAAAATATTTTTCGAAAATAGCCCATTTTCCACAAAACGAACGGACCCCTAAATTACGACAGAGAGAGTGGGTGGGGGAATTTTAGGTGACCACCAGAGTAGTCTTTGCATTGCCTCAAATCGATCGACGCCCCAAGTTGTCAACGATACCAAAGATTTACAGTTGCTTCATCACCATCACTATTTTCCCATCTTCCCTTGAGACGTCCAACGTACTTCATAAGGATTTTAGCATTGTCAATGAAGTGATGCGGGTGGAGCCAAAGTTCTAGCCACCGATATTTGAGGTGGCACAAGCATTGCTTCAATTAGTTTCATAGATGCTTATGAGAAAACTTCTGCCCTATTCGTCTCAAAAAGCCGCTCTTGGTCATTAGATTCAGCAAGTCCATGATCTAAAGGAAGGGGCACCCAATTGTTGGCATACAAGAAGCAAAGATGGGAGAAGAAGTGGAAAAAGAGGGCTGACAATGAATCGGAGAGGCGGGCGCATCCATTTGACATAGATGCTTATGATATCTTCTCTTTTTGTTAAGTTCTTTCTTTCCTTAAAAAAAAAATTCTTATCCAATCCAGGCTTTTCCGACCCCCTCCCCTGGATTTTATCCAGATGTATCTGGGTTTGTCCGATCCGGTGGACATTTATCCTATCCAGACTCAAATCTGAACTACCAAACACAACCCAAATGGTTTAAGATCCACGGCAGAAAGATTTCCATGAAACTTTTTCTTTTTTCGCTTGGCAAGATTATCGAACTTAATCACCTCTCTCAAATACCTAGAGATGTAAATCTATGAAAGATCGTCTCAATGCAATTTCGCGTCGAATAAACAGAGAGGATGCTACAATACTAAACACTTACAAAGATGTCTAAATAAAATGTTAGGATTATACGCATGATCATGCTCTCAAAAGAAAAGAAGAAACACTAGAGTTGACACGTGCTGCGTGCATTCTATAATTTAGCAAATTGGCTAAGCACGCAAAACTCAACAAAAGACGATCGACTGATCTCAACATAAGTACATAAATTGGGAAACATGTCTTCCCAAAAAAGAAGAAGCGAAGAGTGGTACACAAAAGGGGAGTTAGAAAGTTCGTCGGCCTCACGCTTTAGGGTCGGGAGGCGGCGGAGATGATGTCGCACCGGCACGAGGGGGCAGGAGCTGCGAGCGAGAGCCATGTCGCGATGCGGGGCTCGTGGTAGGCATGGCCGTAGGAGGCTCGCTTGTCGTTGCCGTGGAAGGCCTCCATGCAAATCGGGCAAGCCCTGGTCGTGGAGGTCACCGTCGGCATGGCCAAGATCGATGCTGCGACGCGCCCGGGTTGAGCCGGAGGCTGGAGCGGGAGGCTGGATCGGTCGGGCCTCGTCAAGGTCGAACTGGAGTTCGATCGGTAAGGGCGAGTGCTTCGGCAGGGAGACGGGTTCCGAAGACCTTTCAGCCATGATCGAAGAGAGAAAGAGAGAGAGAGAGAGAGAGAGAGAGAGAGAGAGAGAGAGAGAGAGAGAGTCATATGTCCCACGGATTATATATAACAAGTTGGATCGGGGGAACAACGTTGGCGGCCAATTAATTATTCATTAAGACTACAAATTGAGTGGAAATGACGTTTACGACATCACTGCAAATTCACGAAAGAGACTCAAGATTTTTATGTTCCAATTTAGAGTACGATCAGAGCGCGAGAGAGGCCGGCGGTCAATTTAGATAGGGAAAAGTAACTTTCAATGATTACGAGAGCGGCGAAATTAATGAGTAAAAAGGGTAAAATATTCGAGAATTGAAAGTTAATCGGATGGAATATATTTATTGAACTGCGGCGCATATCATATGTGGCAGGTTTTGTATATATCCAGAAAGTTGAGTATTTCTTCCTAAGCCCTGCTGAATATGTTAAGGTCAACTAGTTCTAGTTTTTTCGGCCATAGAGAGGTCAACTAGATGTATGTACATAGAAATGAAAGTGACGATGCATATAGTCTTGCCAAAATTTCCCGGAAAGAATAAATTACCCAAAATAATAATAATAAATTTCGCCCTTACTATGATTGGATTATAAAATCTACGCTTATCATCCGAACTCTTTACAATGTGATGGTTTTAATTAATATATGGGCTTAAGTTGGCCCGCCCACTTGTGAGCCTAAAGCCTGGCCCACAAGTTTAGGGCCCATGGATGGAGGGATACGTTGAAGAGTTGTAACTTTTGGGGGAACGTCTTTTACGCGAAGTGACACGTCATTTGGAGAGGACGTATTTAAGGAAATAAAGAGAGGGAGAAACGTACTTTTCACAGAACGTACGTTCCCTCTCTCTCCTTCCAAAAGAAGAACAAAGACACTCTCTTCCCTTCAAGGCGAATTGACATCATCGGATCGAAAGGGATTAGTTTTTCTTCCTCAAATCAGCGTTGGTGTTTAGTCTGTGGATACAAGGTACGCTCGAACTCGTGGTGTGCTTTTGATCGGTGATACATATGATTTTCCCGGGCTCGTCTTCCGCATTAGTTTTAGGGATTCGATTTAGTGTCGAATCCGGTTTTAGGGTATAAGCAAATACCCAACATTGGTATCAGAGCCCTATTCATGTTTTTCCCGACCCCTTTCATGTTTATGGATGATTTCTTATTGATTTTTCGTGAAATTAATCGGCCGACACCAATCGGGACTGAAAAATCCCGACACCCGAGCACTGTTCATCCATTTTTTCGAGTTTCTGTAACTCGAAATCCATTTCTGAAGGCTCTGGATGGAAGGTCTCGTCGAGACGAACGCGACGAGTGGTGGAACGCTGCCAAGGGCCGCCGGACGCGCCCCTACGCGCAGCCGGCGTGAAACGGTGCATTGCACGCGCCGATTCGCACACTCGGGCGCGTGCGTCGCACGCGCGCGCGGAGCCGACGCGCGCACGTGCGACGGGCGCCATCAATGGCACGTGCCGGGCGGTTCGTCCGACTGGCCCGGCCCGACCCGGCGACCGACCCGGTTGACCGTTGACCTCGTCGTTGACCGTTGACTGGCCGTTGACCATTGACCAAAAAAAAAAAAGAAAAAAAAAAGGAAAAAGAATGTGTTTCTTTTTCAATTATGTCTATGTGGATTATATGTAATCCATGTTTTTTTTTGTTCTGCATTTGTTGCAGGAACAATGCCTCCCTGTAAGCGACGCGCATCTGTGCGCACAATGTCAGATGAACAAAAGGAAAGGCTTTCAAGGTTGATAACCGATTTGAATGGTTATCGATGGGAGAGTGACGACATAATTGATCATGTCATAGAGGTCAACAACAAAATTCAAGAAGTCATTTGGAACGGTTATCCCATGCCAGATATTCAGATGGTGCGATTCTTTATGAACACTCTTCCACCAGAATGGCAAGGAGTGTTGAATCGCCTATGGGAGGTCAAAGGATTTACTAGATATAAGGATCTAGTAATGGAATTTGTAGATGAATATCATCGGGTTGGAGCCACAAAGACTGCGACCCAAGGAATGACTTCGATTAGGCCAGGAGTGAATGTGCGTAGGAGAAATCCTAAGAGATATCCGTCTGTTTTTCCGTGGTTGTCGAGAATGCCTGAAAATTTTACAGAGAAAAAGAAAAAGAAGTTGAACCAAGTAGCAGCTTTCCCTATTAGTAGTATGATGCCTTGGTTTTAGATGTTATGGCTGGTCTTTATTTAGTGTTCTTTGTGAACATTTTATTTTATGTTTTCTACCTGATTGTTGTTGATGTAGCAACTAATATGTTAGTTGTATTATGTGAAAGCATTATTATTATATCATTATTGGATGTTAGATATCATTTGCTTTCTCGTTGTTGATAACCGCTGTGGGTAGTTCATAGAAGTTTTTGTAGCTTCATAGAATTTACTTTGCATGGACAATTATATTAATGATAGTTTTAAGATAGGATTTTTGGAGGATGATTGTAAACACAATGACATTTTGATTCTAAAACCTTACTTAAAATTATTAATTAATATGATGGGTTTGTGCAAAATAGATGCATAAGTGATAGGCATTAATATTTTGTGCATATGTGTCCGATATGTTCGAGATCAATGGCTTCAAAGAACTAAGAACGTAATTGCTTGATTTGAATAAAGAGGTCAAATTGAACGGCGTGAATTGTGAAATATTGAATATGAGAATTCAATATGTGCTGGAAAAGCAAGAAGCACTAAAAGCTCTTGACCATGTTATGGAAGATCTTGAGGATGCTATGCGCCACCTTGAGCTAGCTGATCATCGCCTCAAGGCATTTGAGCAGGATACAGATATTTGCTGTGTTGCTTTAAGCTCAGAAGGGGCTTCAAGCTCTAAGCGCAAGCGCATTGATTCGTTCAATATGTGGGAAAGCAAGGGATCAAGTCCTTCTTGCAAGAAACCAAGAATTAACCAACAAAAGAGAGGAAAACGTCCTCGTGTGAGGAGAGGAAAACGTCCTCATGTGAAGAATATTTCAAGGGTGAAATGTTACAACCGTGACCGAGGGGGTCACTATGCCCGCGATTGTCGCGAGCCAAAGAAGGTACACACCCTTTGTACTATTGGGAACTTTGCATATGTGTCAAGTTCTATATTCTTAACTGAATCTAATCCTCTGTGGACTGTAGATTCAGGAGCGATAGACCATGTAGCGAAGGATAGAGAATCCTTCGTAGAATTTCGACGAGTTCCGACTGGAACTAAGTGGATCTATGTGGGAAACAACTCCAGAGCTGAAGTAAAAGGAATTGGCACATGCCAACTGAACATGCGTGGTGGGCGCACTTTATTCCTACATGATGTGTTGTATGCTCCGAGATTCGTCGAAATTTAGTGTCTGTTTTAGTGTTGGTTAAGTTTGGTTTTAATGTGAACTTCCATAAAGAGGTGTAGATTTGTATTTGGATACAAACTACTATGGTTGTGGTTATTTTCTGGATGGTTTCATTGTATTAGATATTGACTATGTTAATGCAAATGTTTGTTATTCCCTTCTCACGTCTCCTAATTCATATGATAATGATGTGAATGTGTGGCATGCTAGACTTGGTCATATTGGCCAACAACGTATGAATAGACTAGCCAAAGAGGGCTTGTTAGGCAATATTGAAAAAGTCGATTTGCCAATATGTGAGCATTGTCTGGTAGGGAAAACGACAAGGAAACCATTTGGAAAAGGTAAAAGAGCTGAATTTCCTCTGCATTTAATCCATTCGATGTCTCGTGGTCCAATGAATGTGAGAGGAAGGCATGGGGCTGTTTATTTCATCACTTTTATAGATGATTATACTCGATTCGGATATGTCTATTTGATTTCTCATAAATATGAAGCATTAAGTTATTTCAAAAGGTTTATGAACTTGGTAAAAAATCAATTAGACAAGAAAATAAAAGTATTAAGATCTGATCGAGGTCGAGAATATTTATCTGATGAGTTCAGAAAATTATGTGATGAAAAAGGAATAGAAAGACAGTTGTCTATTCCATATACTCCTCAACAAAATGGTGTTGCGGAGAGAAGAAACAGAACCCTATTGGAAATGGTTAGGTCAATGATGGCGCATGCTAACTTACCTATCACCTTTTGGAGTGATGCGTTGTTAACCGCTGCCTATATACTTAACCGAGTGCCTTCCAAATCGTTACTTCTACTCCATATGAGTTATGGACGGTAGGAAACCGGACTTAAGTTTTCTTAAGCCATGGGGTTGTACTGCCTATACTCATGAGTCCTCTCACAAGTTTGGGAAATTGGGTCCCAGAGGAAAGAATAGTATTTTCATAAGATACTCCGAACACTCGAAAGGGTATGTGTTCATAGGTGAGGACGAAAGTGGGAGTATAACTGAATTTGAATCACAGGATGTCACATTCTTAGAGAATGAATTTCCTAAGAAGGGCGAAATAGGTGAAGAATACTCCCTATTTGAAACCTTGGATCAAGATAATGATATTAATGGAGTTCGTCTAAGTGGGAGTAATATGAGAAGTGATGAATTGAAATCAACTCATTCTCAATTACAACCACATGATGAGACGACATCATCATTATCTAATCCTAGTGGGAGCATCATGGGGAATGATGTGCAAAGTGTACAATCTCCCATACGGCGAACAAGTCGCAAAAATATTCCCTGTCAACGTTTTGACATTGAAGGGAAAACTTTTATGATTGCCCCACAAGATGAGGATGAGCCAAGAAATATACATGAGGCTCTAAGTTGCCCTAGTAAGGAAAAATGGATGCATGCAATGAGAGAGGAAATGGAGTCAATGAAGTCAAACCATGTTTGGGAACTGGTTGATCTTCCAAAAGGATGCAAAGCTATTGGGAACAAGTGGGTTCTCAAAATTAAGTGTAAAGCTGATGCCTCGATAGAGAGATATAAAAAGCTCGCCTTGTGACGAAGGGATATAATCAACATGAAGGAATTGATTATGAGGAAACATTTTCTCCTGTTGTGAAATTTACCTCGATTCGCATTATTCTAGCAATAGTGGCAAGTATGGATCTTGAATTACATCAAATTGATGTAAAAACTGCTTTTCTCAATGGAGAATTGGATGAAGAAATATATATGGAACAACCTGTTGGTTTCATTACAAAAGGCCAAGAAGAAAAGGTATGTCGACTTTTGAAATCGATATATGGCCTAAAGCAGTCATCGAGACAATGGTATATATGTTTTCATAATGCTATAATGGCATATGATTTTACAATGATAGATGAGGATCATTGTGTATATATCAAAAGATCCAAAGATCAATTTATGATCATATCATTATATGTTGATGATATACTAATTGCTGGAAGCAATATGGAGTTTGTTAATACTGTTAAGAGTTGGTTATCTTCCAACTTTGAGATGAAAGATATGGGTGAGGTTGCATACATCCTTGGAGTTAAGATTTCAAGAGATCGTTCGAAGAGGTCGTTATCTCTTTCGCAAGAAACATATATAAATAAGGTTCTTGAACGATTTCGTATGCAAGATTGTAAACCCATAGACACTCCTATTGCAAAAGGTGAAGGATTGAGCCATAGACTGTGTCCAAGGACTCCACAAGAGAAGGAACAAATGAAACATGTTCCTTATGCTAGTGCTGTTGCAAGCTTGATATACGCTATGATGTGTACAAGACCTGACATATGTTTTGCAGTTGGAATGGTGAGTAGATACCAATCCAATCTAGGTCAAGCACATTGGAAAGCCATTAAGAGAATACTGAGGTATCTAAAGGGAACTGCTGATTATACGATGAATTATCAAGGAAAGGATCTGCGACTCGAAGGCTATTCTGATACTGATTGGGGAGGAGATTTAGATGAAAGGAAATCTACCTCTAGGTTTGTTTTCTTATTGAATAATGGCACCATATGTTTGAGCAAGTAAGAAACGAACGTGTATAGCCTTGTCCACGATGGAAGCTGAGTTCGTGGCATTATCGCAGAGTAATACAAGAAGGAGTTTGGCTTAAGAGATTTTTGGATCATTTATGTGTTATTGAGAAAGCTGCAAATCCATTATTAGTTAATTGTGATAGCCAAGCAGCTATGGCGTACACCAAAGATCCAAAATATCATGGCAAGACCAAACATATAGATACCAAGTATAACTTTGTCAAAGATATGGTTGCACGAAAGGATGTGAACTTACAGTACATATCTACGCATAGAATGGTAGCAGATCCTATGACAAAGCCAATACCTAGAGATGTGTTTTTTGTGGTCATGTAAAATCTCTAGGACTGCGTAGAGTCTAATGTACTGGATATTGTAATTTCCCTTAGTTGTTCACATTTAATGAATTTGTGTTTTCATCATTAATGCCTATGAATCTTTGTTTGATCTTTATGCATCTTAATGCTCAGTGCATTAATTAAGTTGAGAAAGTATGTCGGACGAGATAAGAGATTAGCCCACTCACACGGGTAATCGCCTCTATTTACTATGTGATAAATAGAGATGAGACGGTTTTTAAGCTTATTATCTAGGTGATAATCGAGAGCTCAAGCTTAAAATAAATGTCGCCTTAACTGAGTATTAAGATGAGGACATGATATGTACTATGTCCAAAAGTAAAATACCCCACACATTTTACTTTATCTGTCTAAGATGCCAGATGTGAGTTCTGATGAATTTTGTGAATGAGTAGATAAGTGAACTCAAGTTAGACATTGGGTATGTCTGAACTATCATCTGTACGGTATTAATGGTGTGACATACGCTCCATGGGAAAGGAGTTAATACCGTAATACGTATTTCATACTACGTATGCATGAGACGACTAATAAGAGTGGCAAAAGTTTGATCTCAACTTTTATGCCGTATGTCCTCAATTTAGTGCCCTCATGACTTTTACTTATTCTCAAGATTTCTATTTAGTGTTTGCTATCTTAGAATGTTACCAATGGTCATGAGTTGATTCGATCTAATGGGACATTTCTAGAAAAGCAAGTTGAACTGAAATTGAGAGTTTGAAGGAAAGAGGAAGATCGATTTTGGAGAATCACATTGTAGTTTTGTATTCACTGGTCGACCAATTATGACTGTCTTTGGGATAATCATAATTGTGAATACAATAGATATATATATCATTGTTTAAAAGAGATCAAGAGAGATATAAATGTGATCGATCGATCTAGGGTACTGCATACTAAATTTACTCGGAATGTGATGCCCATTATGAGCTGTTATATATTCCTAACAGATGTAACGAGCTCTCAAAGTATGCTGGTTGCACGGACTATTCACCTGTATGAATGTTGCAGTGAGGAAAAGAGGATTCTGTTCGGCCCACCATGTCAAGTGGGAGTTGATGGATTTTCAATTGATGGGCCTAAGTAGGGCCTGTCCGCCCATGTTGGTTTTGGCCCACCATGTGCGAGTGGTGGGAGATGATGGTTTTAATTAATATATGGGCTTAAGTTGGCCCGCCCACTTGTGGGCCTAAAGCCTGACCCACAAGTTTAGGGCCCATGGATGGAGGGATACGTTGAAGAGTTGTAACTTTTGGGGGAATGTCTTTTACGCGAAGGGACACATCCTTTGGAGAGGACGTATTTAAGGAAATAAAGAGAGGGAAAGAAACGTACTTTTTCACAGAACGTACGTTCCCTCTCTCTCTCCTTCCAAAAAAGAACAAGAAGACACTCTCTTCCCTTCAAGGCGAATTGACATCATCGGATCGAAAGGGATCGTTTTCTTCCTCAAATCGCGTTGGTGTTTAGTTTGTGGATACAAGGTACGCTCGAACTCGTGGTGTGCTTTTGATTGGTGATACATGTGATTTTCCCGGGCTCGTCTTCCGCATTAGTTTTAGGGATTCGATTTAGTGTCGAATCCGGTTTTAGGGTATAAGCAAATACCCAACACAATGAATTAGTTGCATCTCTCGTCCACACATAATTGACCGAATTGCCATTTTATTTGCCAAACCATCCTCATCCCTCCACCACGTTACTCTCTCTCCACCAGGCGAGCTGCTATTACTCCTTCGAAGGCTGTCGTTGACCTTAAATCTGAGGCTAGCAATGATCGTCATGCTAGATCAAGGGCAAATCGAGGTCGATGCAGTCATGTCCAAGCTATGATACGGAGTTTGCTAATCAAAGCAAATAAAAAATTGGTACGTCAAGTAGAAAAGTTAATAAATTAGAGAAAAAACGATTAAACATTAGTAAGTAACCTAATTGAGAGTTGGTAATCCTAAATTAATTGGTAATTTAACATGACAAAAAGTGGGTAAACCATTCTAACTTTTGTTGGTATCGACATATAAGAGTTTTTTTTTTTTTTATCGACATATAAGAGTTAGTGAGCACAAAAATTGCTAATTTGCAAACGGCAAAAAAGCTAGTAATTTTCATACAAGTGTTGTAAGTTGTCGTTAAGCTATGTGAAATTAAAAATCATTGACCATTTTTCCATAACAATTTGTGAACGCTTAACCACACTTAATAGACATTTACCTAGAGATGAGCAAGGCAGATCGATCAAACTAGAAATTGTCGACCAGACCAAACTAGTCGGTTGGGTCCGGTTCCCAATTTCAAGGACTGCCTGAGATCAATTCTTTTTTTTTTGCAAAAAAGCTAGTAATTTTCATACAAGTGTTGTAAGTTGTCGTTAAGCTATGTGAAATTAAAAATCATTGACCATTTTCCCATAACAATTTGTGAACGCTTAACCACACTTATAGACATTTACCTAGAGATGAGCAAGACAGACCAATCAAACTAGAAATCGTTTGGACTAGACCAAACTAGTCGGTTGGGTCTGGTTCCCGATTTCAAGGACTGCCCAGATCAATTTTTATTTTTTATTTTTTATTTTTATTTTCTAAATGTCTCATGCACATCTCCCCTCCTTTTTGGGTCTTTCCCTTTCTTTGGGTCTTTTCATCTCTTATGGAGTTCGAGACATTCTCTCTTTTGAACTCGATCGGTTCCATTAAACCGCCGAGAACCGGACTAGATCGATTGGTCTCGAACCGGTCCCAGGTTCCAAAAATTGGGAATTGGTTCTCAGTTTTGGGATGGGATTAGACCGGATCAAGAATTGATCACCCTAACATTTACCAACACGACAAATAAAAATCATTACTTTTTGACACGGAGCAATAGAATTCTACGGGGCTATAATTAGTGATCTTCTCTATGAACCCGAGATCATGTTCTCTCTGTTTTCTTTGATTGGGGAAAAGCCCAAACTTTCCTTGCATGTCAGTTTCCTCCCGAGCAAGGAAGCCTTTAAGTTTAAATGCTGTCGGTGCTTTGGAAATCACTGGTTTCTCCAAAATCACTGTTTCGATGTCAAGAACTTCAAGTGCAAGAACGAGAAGTAATACGTCGACAAAGATTGCTAATTTGTTCAGGGTTATTGAGATATGAGAGAAGTTACAAAGTTAGCATCATAACCAATTCTCACATCAGCTTGTCCTGGAACACGATCGCATATCACATTATTATGTTACAAATCCAACAGTTTACTACGTCAGTAGGTTTGATAAGCAGTTGAATTGCACCAATCTTCACATGACGAGTCTCAAAATCTTGCTTACACTGGCTTCGTGCACACGCGCGTACACATGTACACATGAGAGAGTTTCAATAATTCAATTGAGTTGTGACCGCCAAAGTGGCACACTTAATTGGGTTTGAGAAATTTCAGTCTCGTATAATGATTGGGATGTCTCTTTGTTTAATGTGTAGTCATACTCCCAAAGGGGGTGATTATGTATTAGTTCATGGAGGGATACATGATGATGTGGTGGAGGAGTGACTGATCCTAGTGGTTCATATGCCCAAAGGTGATGAATTCACGAATATTGGAATATATTCTCATAACCGCTATCATGTGGAGAGTGTACAACTGCTTGTCATGTATTCTGCCCAAGGGTGATTATGTGATTTTGCATGTAACTCTTTGGATGTGTACTTGTGTGTCAAATTACACAATGCTCACATGATGCTAATTATATATATATTGCTTGTTTTTTTAGTCACCTTTTATGTAAATGGTAACTCTGTCACTATTGAGGTTCTTGCTAGTTCGAATTTTAAGAGATGGAGAGAGGATTTTCTGTTTGCTATGGAGATGGCATATGTTTATATGGCTCTTACTGCTGATTGGCCAGCAGATTTGACTGCCGAGAGTACAGAGGCTCAGAAAGCAAATTTTGCTGCATGGGAAAAGAGCAATAGAATTTGCTTGCTGTCCATGAAGCGTTCCATTTAGGAACACTTGAAAAGTGGTTTGCCTGCAGACTGCAATGCTAGGCAAATGATGGAAGCTTTGATGGCTAGAAACCGTGTGTCGCCTAATGCTGAGATAGGGACACATCTGCAAACATTATTTACTATGAAGTATGATGGTTCTGGTGGAGTTAGAGATTATGTTCTGAGGATGGTTGATTTGCAGACAAAGCTTCAGGCTCTCAATGTTGAAATTCCTACTGCTTGCATCATCCATCAAGCTCTAAATACTCTTCCTCCTGATTTTGGGATTATCAAGACCAATTATAGTTCCCAAGATAAAAACTGGTCTGTTAATGACCTGATTGCAAGGTTGGTGGCAGAGGAAGAGAAATTGAAGAAAGATAAAGGGCACATTGCTCTTTATGCTTATAGTTCTGCTAGTGACAAGGGTAAGAAGTTGAAGAACTATACCCACAAAGGCAATTATGAAGCTGCTGGTCTTTCTAACAACAAAGGAAATTCTGAAGGTGCAGGTCCTTCTAATAGTCTGGGTCCTAAGAAAGCATTCACCAAGAAGGATGGTGTTCTTTGCTACTTTTGTAGGGAGAGATGACACGTGAAGAAACGCTGCAATAAGTTTAAGGCTGCAATAAGTTTAAGGCTTAGTTGTCCAAGAGAACTAAGAATGAGCCTAAAGATAATGATTATTTGGCGTTTGTTTGTGAATCCAATCTATTTGAAACCCCAACCAATTCTTGGTGGCTAGATAGTGGTGCAACTAAACATGTTGTGTTTACCATACAGGGGTTCATAAACCGAAGGACGCCAAATCAGGATGAATTAAAGCTCATTGTGGGAAGCAACATTGGAGTTGACGTCGAGTTCGTGGGAGATGTCATTTTGATTTTAGATTCTAGTTTTAGGATGATGTTAAGAAACACCTTTTACATACCCTCTTTTAGGCGGAATTTAATTTTTGTGTCTTGTTTGGACATGTGTGGATACTCTTTTGAAATAAAGAGTAATACTATTTCCATGTTTTATGATTCAAATAAGATTGTGTGTTGCAATTTATCCAATGGATTATATCGATTGAGCTTATCTCCCAACGACATGTACGTTGCTTATTCAGCTAAAAAGGATGTTTCCAAAAGGCTTTTACCTAAAGAACAGTCTTATGCATTGTGGCATAAACGTCTTGGTCACATTTCTAAAGAAAGAGTAGAAAGGCTTATAAAGGCTGACATCTTGCCTACTCTTAAATGTGATCTAGAGACTTGCATGGACTGTTGTAGAGGTAAGATGACAAAGATAAAGAAGAAATCCGTTGTACGAAGTTCTGACTTGTTGGAGGTTATTTACACTGATATTAGTGAACCGTACACAACTACTTTGTGCAGAAATTTTTATTTCATCACATTTATTGATGACTTTTCCCGATATGGATACTTATACTTGATTAAAGAAAAGTCTGAGTCTCTTGACAAATTTAAGATTTTTCGGACTGAAGTGGAGAAACAATTGGGAAAAGTTATAAAGATTATCAGATCTAATCGTGGTGGTGAGTATTTTGGTAGGCACGGTGATGCTGGACAACTTAAAGGGCCGTTCACTAAATACTTAAAGGATTCTAGGATAATAGGTCAGTTTACTATGCTCGGAAGTCCTGAATAAAATGGTGTAGCTGAAAGGCACAATCATACTCTTATGGACATGATGAGAAGTATGATTAGTAGGACCAATTTACCTAATTTTCTATGGGGTGAAGTTTTGAAAACAACCCTTTATATTCTAAATCGCGTTCCTACTAAAGCGGTTCCATTGACTTCCTTTGAGTTATGGACTGGACGTAAGCTTAGCTTGAATCACTTTAGAGTTTGGGGATGTCCTGCAGAGGTGAAGTTATACAATCCGACATTGAGTAAGTTGGATTCCAAAACTACTCGATGTTATTTTGTATCTTACCTAGATCATTCAAAGGGGTATCGGTTTTATAACCCTAATGGAGGTACAAGAATTGTGGAATCTTAGACTACAAAATTTCTGGAATTTGATGTAGCTGAAAATAGTAGTTGCTCACGAACTATTGAAGATGATAGTATGGTGGGGATTACTGGATCACTGTCTCATCCTATGCAAACAATTATGGAGCCTAATGTGCCACAAATGGAGCCTGTTTGGCCTAGGATCCTATTGTTGAGACAGTTCCCGAAGAAATTCCACAAGCTGCTCAGATTCAGAATGAGGATGAAGTAGCTCCACTCAGAAGATCAACTAGGGAAATATGTTCAGCTATCTACATGGGAGAGCATGATTATGATATAGGCTGTGTTGTTGATCCCGTGACTTATACGGATGCTATCTCATGTCCTCAATCAGATTTGTGGTTAGATGCGATGAAAGATGAGATGCAATCTATGAAACACAATGATGTTTGAGAGCTTGTTGAATTGCTTGAAGGTTGTAAACCTATTGGCTGCAAATAAGTATACAAGACTAAAAGGGATTCCAAAGGGAAGATTGAACTGGTAGCTAAGGGTTTCACTCAAAGAGAAGGAATTGATTATGAAATAACATTTTCTCTAGTTTCTTCTAAAGATTCCTTTAGAGTGATATTGGCATTGGTAACTCATTTTGATATGGAGTTACACCAGATGGATGTTAAGACTGCTTTTCTAAATGGAAACCTTAATGAGGAGGTTTACATGATGCAGCCTGAAGGTTTTGCAGTAGATGACTCAGGTGAGCTTGTTTGTAGATGTCACGCCCCGAACCTCGAGCACGCGCACATCCCTCGGTGGTCGATAGAATTTTGCGACGTTCTTAGGACTCGTCGCCGACCCTTTTCATTTTATTGCACATGCAGAAGCAAATTAACTAATCCCCTGACAATAACAAACATGGGATAGAAAAGCAAGACAACAATTTCATTACAAGCCACACTTTCATAAACAAGCCAGTTTATAAAACAGAGTCCATCTCTAAGATCCAAGTATAGGAGACCTATCTCCAACAAGAACTACTGAGCCACCTATGCTCTTGACCCTTCTACTTCAAGCTCCTGGTTCTTCACACTAGGGACCTGAAAATGGTTATTCAGTAACCAATAAGATATAAATCTCAACGAGTTCCACCCCTAAGCCCTGGTTAGTATACCAACTCAACTCGGGGTATCTCTCAAGAATCACACCACAAACAACCAACGACCCACAACTAACAACCAACAATCAATAGTCGGTTCACATACAACCTTACCTGGTATGCCATACCGTGCACGTTATAATTCAGCAATGCACATGGCCATTAGATGATGCATCTCATCAATCACATATGAGTCGCATCACAAGCGATCTCACCTGGCCATTGCCACACCCTGCACGTTATCGATTCATGCGTGCGTGCCATAAGTAATGTGCTTAACTCATGTATGACCGAAATCACAGATGCCATGATTCTCATGCATTCTTGCACATTGGCACAGTTCAAAAACACAATGCATATACTCAATGCATACAACAATTGAAACGCCTTATCCACTCAATTAATCACAGGGGTCTCAACCCAATCAATCACAGGGGTCCTGATTATAAGACCAAATCGTTATGACACGTCCCATACCGTGCCACACAATTTCGTCCCATAATCTGGCATGTTAATAACACTCAGCATGCATTCCAATTATTAACCACTGCCACACATGGGCATAGCCTACTCGCAGTTCGGCTATCTACTGGCATTTAGCCAGGCATCGTCTCATTAATCACGGCCACACACAGGCATGGCCTACTCGCAGCCTCGCGATTCGGTCTTACGCGTAGCCGAGCATCGTCTCACCCCTTTGAGCACGGCTTCGTCACTACGTCGACGGCATTCCCGAAGGAGCATCGGTCCAATTGGCCTAGCCTCTACTACGATCGGCATCCGTTGTGCGAGCATCCCATAAAGGGGCACGTCCAGCTCATCAACTCAGGACGGGTTCTCTTAACCAACACACGACAATTCAACATCGGCCCAGGATACTTTGCATTTCACTCAAATGTCTCGATTAAAATAGTCATCTTGGCCTCTTTTCTTCGTATTAAAAACATCCGAGAAAGTAGTCGTGTGTGGGTACACGTCATTTCAAACAAGAAAGCTGATATCTTACATTTTCAAATCCCACTATTTGATATAATACTTAAAAATCCATTGTCAGTATCAAAACCCGACACCCGGGATTTTCTGAATAAATACTAAATTTCCAATCACCACACAATTGCACAATCATCACTCAATTCATGCGGATGTCCATGGATTTACACATTCATTTACTTCATAAAATCAACACACGTGAATTTTGGACATTTTTCGCATTCGGATGAACAGTGCACGTGAACAGTACTCGTGAACAGTCGCGTGAACAGTGCTCGGTGAACAGTAATTTTTCAGAATTTAATAAACAATAAATTATATTGATAAATCATTAAAACAATGATTAAATTAAGGAAACCAATCAATTAAGATAAACATGCTTAATTAACCACATAAGCATCATTAGGCTAATAAAGTAAAATTAAGCTAAACTAATATTAATCATTAATCTAACCACCTATATTAGGACTAATATAACCTAATTAAATCCCTAAACTAGAATTAACAATAATTAAACTAACCCTAAGCAAGTTTAGGCTCTAATCAAAGGATTAGGAGCTAAACTCACTCGTTAAGCGAGTGGAGGCACCGATGCGGCGGCGACGACGGTGGCTACGCACCGGGACCTCGACAACGACAATCCAAGATGGTCCCAAGCTCAACACAGCAACCACACCCTTTGTCTCCCTCTGAAATTCTGAAAAACAGCCCTGCCGGAGGAGAAAACAAGTTGAATGGCTTGGCCGGAGCTCCGGCAAGGGGGTTGGCCGGTAACCGGCGGCACCTGGGGGTCAAGGGGGAGTGGCTGGTAGCTAGGCTAGGTGAAAGAAGGATTGGAATGGGAGAAAACGGGCCGAAATCGCGAACTAGGCGGAATTGGGTGGAACCGGGCGGTACCGCGGCCGGTGGCTTGTCGCCGGATTTCGGGATGGTCGGAGAATCTTTCCGGTGAGTGGTTGGATGCTTTGGTACGGAATAGAAGTCTTCTTTACGGTGGTGGGTGGAGTGTAGCCTGATTCTTATAGGAAGACCACTTGTAACTCGAGTTTTTGACGAAAGGTTAGTCTGGAGCAGAACAGTTTCAGGCGGTCGGACTGCCGCTGGCTTCTGGCCGGAATTCGGGATGGTCGGAGAATCTTTTTGGCAAACGGCCAATTCCCCCTGCATGGTCTGGATCTCCTGAAGACAATGATGGGTGGCACGAAGGCTGTTTCATCTAGAAAGCCAACAATTAACTCGGATCTTTGGAGGAAGGTCTGCAGGAGCAAAACTGGAGGAAGGAGAACGAGGAGAGAGAGAGAGCTCCGTCGAGGGAGAGCCGAATGAGGAGAGAGAGAGAGTGAAGTGAGGGATGTGAAGGCCTCATCAATGCTTGCCCAACTCCCCCATGCAAGTCCCCTCACCTTCTCTCTCTTCCTTTGCCCTTATCCACTTGCTTTTAGGGGCAATTTGGTCATTTCACCTTGCACCAATTTACCAATCTAACCTTGGGCTGAAATTGGTGGATGGGTCTAGAATTGGGCTTGGCCATGAATAGAAGTGGGCTTAGAAATTTATTGGGCTCAAAGTTGGACCATGGGCTTTGAAAGATGAATAGTTGGTTTAGGCCCAATGGGTTCATTTGATTGTCTTAGGCCCATACTGGCTTGGCCTAGCCCACATCCTCACGGGCTTACTTTCTCGGTCCGAAAATCCCTTTTTCAAATGCTCCGCTTCACTGGCTCTGTCGACTATTAAAGCAGCTTCATCTAATGTCTGTCCCGGACATTCTCGATAATTCGAAGCCCAATCTTTTGTTCTCATGCCATGTAAATTTCGCCCAATGCCATTTTGGGTACAACTCAGACTGACAGGCGGCTTCGAGGATTCCCGCGTGATCGACTCGTGTCAAACCATGTTCAAGACATCTCGACGCATGGACGTCCTTGACTGCATGAAATTACGGAGGATAGATTCTCATTTCAAAGTACACGATTACTGATGATCGACATAAGGTCGTTCGCAGGTTCGATAACAATAAACGGAATCACCCATTGTTCCATTACGTTCTGTCCGCGAATTGACTTCTAGTCGTCCTTAGAATCGGCCTGCCTATCTACAGGATCATCCTCACGCAAGTCTCATGGTCAAGTCGTTTCCCTGGTCAAGTTCTTTAGTCGTATGTTCGTCCTCATTAGCCTTTCCCTCAATGTCGGTATCTCAGGAGTGATCAATTCCGAGTGAGATCAACCAACAATGCATTGATGAAATTCACATCCATTCATTCCTTAGATGACTCGAATTTCAGGATGTCCTAGTAGATTGAAAAAGTCTATTTATGGCCTTAAATAAGCTTCTAGACGATGGTATTTGAAGTTTCATAACATTGTCACTTCATTCGGATTTATTGAGAACAAAGTAGATCAGTATATATACACCAAGGTTAGTGGGAGGAAATATATTTTTCTTATACTTTATGTGGATGATATCTCGCTTACTAGTAGTGACATTGGTTTATTGCATGAGACAAAGCAAATGTTATCGAAAAATTTTGACATGAAAGACCTTGGTGAGGCGTCTTTTGTTCTTGGCGTTGAGATCCATAGGGATCGCTCTCGCCAATCATTGGGTTTGTCTCAGAGGGCATATATTGATCGTATTTTAAAAAGATTCAATATGTAGCATTGCAAATTAGGAATTGCTCCTATTATTAAGGGTGATAAATTGAGTCTTTCACAATGCCCTAACTCAGATTTTGAGAAAGCTCAAATGAAGAATGTACTTTATGCTAGTGCGCTTAGAAGTATCATGTATGCTCAAGTTTGCACTAAGCCAGACATTGCTTTTGCAACAGGGCTTCTAGGCAGATATCAGTCAAATCTAGGACACGATCAGGGTTGATGCCAAGAAGGTTTTAAGGTACTTAAAGAGAACAAGATATTATATGCTGATTTATAGACATATTCCAGACTTGCAGCTAGTAGGGTATTCAGATGCAGATTTTGCTGGCTGTCAAGATGATAAGAAGTTAACGACTTGATACATATTTATGTTGGCAGGAGGTGCAGTATCATGGAAGAGCGAGAAACAAAAATCCATATCTTCTTCTACCATGCAAGCGGAGTTTGTAGCATGTTTTTCAACTGCTACTCAAGCTATTTGGCTTCGGAACCTCATTGGGGAGTTATCAGTTTATGATTTTGTGGATAGGCCCATATAGCTGCATTGTGACAATAACTCTGTAATGTTGTTTATTAATAATAACAGAAGTCTCAAGGGGTCTAAACACATGGAGATCAAATTTTTTACCATAAATGAATCGGTGTAGAATGATATGGTTGCAGATCCACTAACTAAAGGCCTACGCCCGTGTGTATTTGAGCGACATGTCATTAGCATGGGCTTAGGAGCATCTTGGGATGATGTTATTTAGTGGGAGCTGCGTTTTATTTTTCTTTGAATAAAGTTTACATCTGTATTTGTTACAATTTAGTAACATTTTGATATATATATATATATATATATATATATATATATTGTTAAAAGTCTCAAGGTATTGCTTAAACCTTGAGTGAATGCTAGGGGCATACAGTTATTAGCTTTGTGCATATGTCTTGTTATACATAAAGAAATGTAAACCATAAGGACAAGACATATGTGGGTTCATTGGAACCATAAAGACATTCTCTAGTGGCATAAGTTTTTGTGACGCTTAAGATAAGAGAATGGTGACTGACAAATGGGATCTCTCTATGAGAGATGTTGTCCATTTGACACACTACCATATTGAATCCATATCAATAGAGTTGAGAACATTCGTGACCATGGAAGGCTTTGTGTGTATACATGCAGTTACCATCATGATTCGGTGTTTGAGACTTTATGGGATATGATTGACTATTAAGAATTATCTCTAGACCAATGTGCGCACATACAAGATTTATTTCAATTAATATAGTCCAAGTGGGAGGATGTAAGAATTTTCCTAATGTGGACTATATTAATTGATATTGTAATTTATCGTTTTACGGGGTTGGTCTAAGGTGAGATAGAAGGTTTCTTAATTAGTCTAATATGGGGCTGGCTAGTGTGGGCCGAGTTGAGCTTGGCCCGTAATGAGGGGACCTGGCTGGAAACTCTATAAATAGTGCTTAAGTCTCTCCTCTAACCCTAATTTTCACATGTATCTTCACATAAAGGGCGTTTACCTAACGCTAAAGGTGAGGGGGTCGCCTCATTGAGCCAGTGATACAGAGAGCAATAGAGGAGAAGGACTTGCACGTGAAACATTGTGTTTCTGCTTCCGCTTCAAGAACGATGGATCACAAAACAGGTGCGTTAATCTTTCTTCTCAATTATGCATGTTCTTGTTCTGGTTATGGTGATATAGGAATTGCACAATTTGCATCCAACAGATTAGTCTATTCGTACAATTACACTGCATACCAAAATGATGCATTATTTGGAAAATGCGCTTGAGTTACCTTGGTCTAGGGGTGAGCGCGGTTCCCAGGTTACCCGGGAACCGGAACCGAACCGGAGGAGGGTCCGTTCGGTTCCCTGTTCCCTTTTTTGGGAACCGAGAGTTTCGTTCCGGTTCCGGTTCCAACCAAAACCGGAACCGGAACCGGTTTCGGAACCGGAACCGGTTACGGAACCAGATTACTTAGGGCTTTAGAAAAAGAACCGGACGCCCCCAACGTTGCCGCCCCCTCTCTCTATCTCTCAACCTCAATCCCACATGTTCCCTCACCCCCTTCACCAGTTCTATAATATTTTGAGAATACTCTCGTGAGATGTTCTAGAACAATAGCCTATAGTGATGAGAGATCACGACCCGAATCTATCAACCTAAGATGGTTCATTACTCTTCGTCATATTTTAGATAATCGACTTCTCTCTCTCTCTCTCTCTCTCTCTCTCTCTCTCTCTCTCTCTCTCTCTCTCTCTATGTGTGTGTGTGTGTGTGTTGAAATATAACGTTTATTTCGACATATAAGCGGTCATTTACAATTGAAAATACCTCATATAATTGCTAAAGCGAAATTCTTTGGCGACCTTAATGCGATGCCTAATTAAAAAACACAAAAAGGAAGATGAACGAAAATTTTCTTTGATAGATTTTTTTTTTTTTTTTTTTTTTGTCCTTCAAGTTCTTTAAGCAAGCATATAATCTGTCTACTACATGAAGCATGGTGAAAACAACTTACGTGAACCCACTCTGAAAAAAAGAATTGGGAGGACCTAAATTAAATCCAAGCTTAGAGGAAAAGGTATTAAGCATAATTTACATTATGTAGTTACCTACTTGATATTGCCTTTTGTTAGCGATGATATATTAGAGATTCTTAAGATTTTCTATAGAATATTGTCCTATATGTTAAACATGATTATGTATTACCGTTGATTATCTATATCAATTAAGATCGCAGGAATATCTCATTTGATTGTGCATGTCTTGATTGATATATGTTACTTTAGATATTTGAGATCTTGTTGGCACTTTTGGTTTTTCATATCCTTAGTGTATTTTGCTTTATCATTTTCATTTGACTCAGCTAATAAGGCATATGGCATATGGCAAATGTGACGATTTAAGCTCTAGTGCACATATATTGACATATGTGGACACAATAGCATCTCCTTTCATCTTTGGAAACTTCTTATTGGTTTTGATTATGTATATCTAAATTCTTGGCAATTGGCATTGATATGTTTGCTAAGATGTGAGAAGTTACCATAGAGTAGAGTATGCGCGTACGTTGTAATTCAAATTTGAAAATGACAAAAAAAAAAAAAGAAAAAAAGAACCTGTTGGAACACTGGGCAACCGACCACGGAACCTGTAATAGGGTAGGTTCCGTTCTCGGCTCGGGTGGGATTCCAGGTTCCAAAAACGAGGAACCTGTACTCGAGGGTAGGTTCCAGGTTCCGGATAGAACCGAACCGGAACCTGGAACCGCTCACCCCTACCTTGGTCTCATATCCATCGGAAGCTATCTTATGAAGTCATGAGCATTCGTGGTGATCGCGGCGGTAGTGACTTCTTCCATCGTAGCATCCAACTTTTTTTTTTTTTCTCTTTTTTTCTCCCCTTCCTTTATAAATCAAATGAGAAAAAAAAAAAAGAAAAAAAGAAAAAGAGTATACAAATAGTTATCGAACTTTGACTCAATGTGCATTGTCATCCACAAACTTTTAATTAGTTCAATGTAATTCTTGAATTTTAACTCATTAACTTGTTTGAGTTGATTATTGAACTTTTGGTATATGTTTAATGCAATAAATATTCAACTCTAAATTCAAATTAATAAAATGATAATATTAGATATTTTCATATAATTTAAGCATTATGATATTTATCAAAAATTCGTGCAACACATTAAATAAATTAAAAGATTATAAATGAGATTGTATATTGGATTAAAATTCAAAAATGACATTATATATTGAGCTAAATTCATTTAAATTATTATCTAAAAAATAAAAGGAAGAGCAAAGACAAATCGTATTTGAGAACCCATAGCGATCAACCAAAAATAAACACGTTTTTCTTTTTTTCCTCGCTAGAACAATGCGCACCTTTCTTTGCCGGTTCTTCCAGCTCGAGGGAGCAGGATTTTGTGGGGAGAAATCGAGAAGCGCAGCAGATAAACTCAGAGAATGTCATTTTCCGTTTTCTTGCTCTTGTTCTCGAGGCTTCTTGATGCATTCAAGCCATTTGTCGGACTCGATCTCGGCATCGAAATTAGAGGATTTTCTCTCCTTCGATTCACGAGAATTCATAATTAAGTATGTGCTGGCTTGTTACGATAGATAATCAACTGGTCCTCGTAGACATCGAACTGGGCGAGAAGAGGGGTCCGGATATGCAAAAGAATGACATTAGGATCATTTATTTCGCACCAGTGCCTTCCTCGATGCTTATTAAAATATTTTAATAATAAATAACGTCTTTATCTAATTTATAATATGAATTTAAATCGATGAAGTGCCCAGAAACGACGGAAGGGGCAAATTCCTACCGCCCCGCTCATTGGACTTCTGCAATCTGATGGCCCCAAAAAGTCTCTAGCAATCACTAGAGGTGTCAAAATGGGTCACTTGTTTTTTTAAGAAATTAGTTAAATTAGTGATAGATAAGTCTTAAGTGGGTCTTAAATGGGTCTTGAATGGGTTGGATTTAGAACCTATTTTCACCAAAAACCTCAAAATCTCTCTCTCTCTTTAACTTTACAAAAATATTTTTTTATAAAAACCGAAATTATAATTATTGTTTTCTTTTTTTTTTTTTTTTCTTCTTCCTCCGGTTGTCGGCACGCCGATGGCCGACGATCGGCTAGGTGAGCCTCGAGCTCGCTAGCGTTGGGCGAGCTCAAGCTCGAGCTCGCCAGATCCGGCGAGGCGGAGGCCTCGCCGACGTCCGGCGAGGGGCGAGCTCAAGGCTCACCTATGGCCGGCTGCCAGCCATCGTCGTGTGGCCGGCGGCCGGCCAAAGAAGAAGAACAACAAAAAAGAAAAAATAAAAAATAAAATTATATTTAAAAAATAAAAAATACTTTAAAAATAAAAAATAATTAAATTCGAGTTTTTAAAATAATTATTTTAAAAATTATAAAAATTGTCCATTAAATTTGTGTTGTATATATATAAGAAATAAGCTTTCTTAAGTTTAGTTAAATGGGTTGGGTATGTATTGAGTATGGGTTGAGTCGGGTATGGGTCGAAAAATTTATATTATGTATAAATATGTCATAAATTGGTTAATGAATCAATTTGAATCGGACCATTAATGACGCAACCCAAACCTGACCCGACCCACCCGTTTTACACCTCTAGCAATCACATCACCTCAAAAATTAAGGTTAGCCATCGCTGATCGACAACGCAAGACAAGATGAAAAGAATTCTGAAGTCTCCTCTCAATATCAAGAATAATTTGAGCCCAATTGCTGGAGAAGGCCCATTTTCGAACAGATGGAATTCGAGCCCGTCTTGCTTTAGATTGGGGGCTTGCCCATCTGATTCTAGTGAAGAAACATTCACTCATTTTTTCAGTACATCTGCATTGCCAGACTTCATGAGAGTTATGATGCGAATAAGTTCACCATAATCGAAATCGAATGAGCACAGAGAAGATAACTTCTTTTGATCATCCTGGACATGCATGAGGAGGCCCAACTACTTGAAAATAAGCTTAGCTGCGAAAAGCTTTCCCTAAAACTCGATTGACCATGGCAATCTACAACACGGGACCTTCAAAATTTTGATAGTTCATGATAATTGTGTTTGTTTTTCCATGTAAACTTTTGCAATCGAGGTTTTTCGAGATCTTTCGATCATAGAATCCCAAGAGACCTATTTACACGTCTTATTGTTATGATTTCCTCTCAACCGGGAATGTGTGATGCTCATATCGGATTGTTCCAAAATTGGATCTTAATGCCCCTAATTTTTTTTCTTCATGGCCACACAATATACTACAACAACGGAACCAAATGTGGATACTAATGGTGATCAGTTCTAGAGTGGGTCCATTTCCACCCTAGAACCTAGAATCATAGTAGGTAGGTTGGTTTCTAGTTTGTGGAATCGAGAACTAGTCCTAGGATAGAATCGGATTGGCAAAAGGGTCAATTTCAGAATGGTTTCTTCTATTCTCTGGGAACTTTCCAACAAATAAATAAATATATATATATATATATATATTAAGGTTTGTTTTAGAATTTAAAAAAAAAAAAAGAAGAAGAAAAAACAATTATGGCAGATCGATCTGATTTCTTATGTGGAACTAGAAACTGAATTGGTTATTCTCAATCTCAGATTTTTGGAATCGAGAACCGGATCGATTTCCTTAGGAATCATCTAAAACTAGCAATCCAATTCCCGAGTTGAACTGCGATCGATGTACACCCCTATCAAATAACTTTCGTGAGCATCAATTTTGACATTTGAAAAAGGAAGAGAACCGATTATCGATTCGAACCCTTTTGATTGAGTTTGACTATTGTGATCTCCGGGACAATGAACCCAGAAATCAGGGCGGCGAACGGATGCAAACCAAGATGGTGTTTGTTTCCAACTTTTCAATGTGAAATTCATCGTGTGTATCCGGATTAGATTGCAACTTGCAATTTGACATTAATGCACGCCCTTTGTCGTTTTCTCAAAGTTGACTTTTGTAGATTAAAAAAACCACAAATAAGGATTCGACCTAATGGCTAGAAAAAAAGAATCTTTATTTGTAGGTCGTGATGGGTCTTAATTATTGCTTTTCTTTTAAAATAAGTCTTATTAACAAGTATATTTGAGCAATTATTGATTATATCCATTGAAGAAATATTTCTGGCTGTACAGAGTACGAGAAATGCGTTGAAAATGACAAATCTTCTTTGATTTGGTGCTTAACAAGTGCCGTCGTTAAAAAGATTCTTACGAAATCGATATAATGATTACTTTTTTCAGTGCTAAAATAACCTTATCCGTTGTTTAATTGCGGTCGTGCTGGAGTGACATCCAATTCGTGCCTTATCCAGGTTATGAATATAAAATTCAAGGGACATTATTGCAAGTCTGAAAAGGAAAAACACCAAATGGTTTAAGATCCACGGCAGAAAGATTTCCCCGAAACTTTTTCTTTTTTTGCTTGGCAAGATTATCGAACTTAATCACCTCTCTCAAATACCTAGAGATGTAAATCTATGAAAGATCATCTCAATGCAATTTCGCGTCAAATAAACAGAGACGATGCTACAATACTAAACACTTACAAAGATGTCTAGATAAAATACTAGGATTATACGCATGATCATGCTCTCAAAAGAAAAGAAGAAACACTAGAACTGACACGTGCTGCGTGTATTCTATAATTTAGCAAATTGGCCAAGCACACAAAACCCAACAAAAGACGATGGATTGATCTCAATATAAGTACATAAATTGGGAAACATGTCTTCCCAAAAAAGAAGAAGCGAAGAGTGGTAACAAAAGGGGAGTTAGAAAGTTCGTTGGCCTCACGGTTTAGGGTCGGGAGGCAATGGAGACGATGTCGCACCGGCACAGAGGGCAGGAGCTACTGAGCGAGAGCCATGTCGCGATGCAGGGCTCGTGGTAGGCATGGCCGCAGGAGGCTCGCTTGTCGTTGCCGTGGAAGGCCTCCATGCAAATCGGGCAAGCCCCGGTCGTGGAGGTCACCGTCGGCATGGCCAAGATCGATGCCTGCGACGCGCCCAGGTTGAGCCGGAGGCTGGAGCAGGAGGCTAGATCGGTCAGCACCTCGTCAAGGTCGAACCGGAGTTCGATCGGTAAGGGCGAGTGCTTCGGCAGGGAGACGGGTTCCGAAGACCTTGCAGCCATGATCGGAGAGAGAGAGAGAGAGAGAGAGAGAGAGAGAGAGAGAGAGTCATATGTCCCACGGATTATATATAACAAGTTGGATCGGGGGAACAACGTTGGCGGTCAATTAATTATTCATTAAGACTACAAATTGAGTGGAAATGACGTTTACGACATCACTACAAATTCACGAAAGAGACTCAAGATTTTTATGTTCTGATTTAGAGGACGATCAGAGCGCGGGAGAGGCCGCGGTCAATTTAGATAGGGAAAAGTAACTTTCAATGATTACGAGAGCGGCGAAATTAATGAGGAAAAAGGGTAAAATATTCGAGAAATGGAAGTTACTCGGATGGAATATATTTATAGAACTGCGGCGCATATCATATGTGGCAGGTTTTGTATATATCCAGAAAGTTGAATATTTCTTCCTAAGCCCTGCTGAATATGTTAAGGTCAACTAGTTCTAGTTTTTTCGGCCATAGAGAGGTCAACTAGATGTATGTACATAGAAATGAAAGTGACAATGCGTATAGTCTTGCCAAAATTTCCCGGAAAGAATAAATTACCCAGAATAATAATAATAAATTTCGTCCTTACTATGATTGGATTATAAAATCTACGCTTATCATCCGAACTCTTTGCAATGAATTGGTTGCATCTCTCGTCCACACATAATTGACCGAATTGTCATTTTATTTACCAAACCATCCTCATCTCAAAAAATCCATCATCTCCCACAACGTTACTCTCTCTCCACCAGGCTGGCTGCTGTTACTCCTTCGAAGGCTGTCGTCGACCTTAAATCTGAGGCTAGCAATGATCGTCGTGCTAGATCAAGGGCAAATCGAGGTCGATGCAGCCATGTCCAAGCTGTGATACGGAGTTTGCTAATCAAAGCAAATAAAAAATTGGTACGTCAAGTAGAAAAGTTAATAAATTAGAGAAAAAACTATTAAACATTAGTGTAAGTAACCTAATTGAGAGTTAGTAATCCTATATTAATTGGTAATTTAACAAGACAAAAAGTGGGTAAACCATTCTAACTTTTGTTGGTATCGACATATAAGAGTTAGTGAGCACAAAAATTGCTAATTTGCGATTGGCAAAAAAAGCTAGTAATTTTTATGTAAGTGTTGTAAGTTGTCGTTAAGTTATGTGAAATTAAAAATCATTGGCCATTTTTCCATAACAATTTGTGAACGCTTAACCACACTTATTGACATTTACCTAGAGGTGAGCAAGATAGAACAATCAAACTAGAATCGTCTGGACCATACCAAACCAGTCGGTTGGGTCCGGTTCCCTATTTCAAGGACTGCCCAAACCAATTTTTTTATTTTTTTTATTTTTAATTTTATTTTCTAAATGTCTCATGCACATCTCCTCTCCTTTTTGGGTCTTTCCCTTTCTCTAGGTCTTTTCATCTCTTATGGAGTTCAAGACATTCTCTCTTTTGAACTCAACCGTAAAGGTGGCAAAATGGGTCTTAAACTTATATATGACCCATTTAAATATAAATGGGTCATATATGGGTCACTTGTTTTTGAAGAGACAAGTTAAATGGGTTTGATAATTAAAGACTTAAGATATGTGGGTCTTAAGTGGGTCTTAAATGGGTTGGATTTGGAACCCATTTTAAACCAAAATCACACAATCTCCATATTCCCTCTTTAACTTTACAAAAATATTTTTTTTATAAAAATCGAAATTATAATTATTTTTTTTATTTTAATTTTATTTTCCTTTTCTTTTTCTTTCTTCTTTTTTTTCTTCCTTGGCTTCCGACTTCCGGCCGGGCGAGGCTCGAGCCTCACCAATCTGGCGAGACTCGAACTCGTCGGGCATCGGGCGAGGCTCGAGCCTCGCGGATTTGGCGAGGCGAAGGCCTCGTTGATCTAGTGAGCCCGAGCTCACCAACGTTGGCAGCCGGGCGAGCTCGAGGCTCGCCTATGGCCGGCCACCGCCCATTGTCGTCGTGGCCGGCGGCCGGCAAAGAAGAAGAAGAAGAAAAAGAAAAAAAAAAAGAAAAATAAATATTATATTCTTAAAAATAAAAATGATTAAAAATTAATTTAAAAATAAAAAATAATTAAAATTCGATTTTTTAAAATAATTATTTTAAAAATTATAAAAATTGTCCATTAAATTTGTGTTGTATAAAATTATTTTAGCAATATCATTTTTAGGTTTCGTTAAATTGGTTTCGGGTATGGGTCGAGTACAAGTCGAGTCGAGTATGGATCAATAATTTTGCACTGCAATAAATGGGTCATATACGGGTAAAATGGGTCGATTTTGGTCGGACCATTTATAACCCGACCCAAACCCGACCCGACCCGACTCACCCGTTTAACAGGTCTACTCAACCGGTTCTACTAAACTGCTCGAGAACTAGACTGGACTGGTTGGTCTAAACCAGTCCCAAGTTCCAGAAATTGGGAATTGGTTCTCAATTTTGGGGTAGGACTAGACCGGATCAAGAACCGATCACCCTAACATTTACCAACACGACAAATAAAAAATCATAACTTTTTGACACGGAGCAATAGAATTCTACGGGGCTATAATTAGTGATCTTCTCTATGAACCCGAGATCATGTTCTCTCTGTTTTCTTTGATCGCGGAAAAGCCCAGACTTTCCTTGCATATCAGTTTCCTCCCGAGCAAGGAAGCCTTTAAGTTCAAATCCTGTCGGTGCTTTGGAAATCACTGGTTTCTCCAAAATCACTGTTTCTGATGTCAAGATCATCAAGTGCGAGAACTGAGAAGTACTACTGCCGACAAAGATTGCCAATTTGTTCAGGGTTATTGAGATATGAGAGAAGTTACAAAGTTAGCATCATAACCAATTCTCACATCAGCTTGTCCTCGAACACGATCGCATATCACATTATTACATTACAAATCCAACAGTTTACCACGTCGGTAGGTTTGATCAGCAGTCGAATTGCACCGATCTTCACATGACGAGTCTCAAAATCTTGCTTACACTGGCTTCGCGCACGCGCGCGTACACATGTACAACATTCGATTACAGTTGCCAATTGCGTCACTAAAACGGTTGCTTGTGATGGCGTCTGGTCTTTCGATCCTGATCCGACTCCACCATAGTCACCAAGATAACCTCTACACAAGCCCCTCCTTACTTGCTGCAGGGCCTGAAGATTCCTCAGATGCAAAAAGGCCAATTACACCACCTCTTTATGCAGTACAAGATGCGTCTGGTACTAACCTCACACACTAGGTTTACTTCATATACGCCATCTCTAGCAGGACTCCATATTGCCTAAATCTGACGGTTAGCGAGGTCGAAGAAAGCACCTCTCTTGTTCACGAGCTGCGCGTAGGTCCCCCGCTCGACCACCTTGCCATCAGCAACAAGTGCGATCGAGTCGAGGTCCTTGATCGTGTTGATCCTGTGAGCCACCACGATCGTGGTCCGCCCGACCATGATCCGGTCCAGCGCCTCCTGCACCACTTGCTCTGACTGCACGTCGAGTGCACTGGTTGCCTCGTCAAGCAGCAGCACGGTCGGGTTCCGTATGATTGCTCTGGCAATTGCTATTCTCTGCTTCTGGCCTCCTGATAGCTGAACTCCTCTCTCCCCGCATTCTGTCTCATACCCATCGTCCAAAAACCTGAACAATTCAATTACCAACTTAGTCAAAATCTGCAGAATTGCCAGCATGCTAAGTACAATTCATCCACAAATTAGCATTCATGTCAAATTAGTGGCTTGACCTATGTATTCTAGCTGTTAGCGTCTTAATTTTATTAGGTTTGGACGTGCTCAAATTGAGCCCAGTGTTTCTGGTCATTGAAAAATAGGGCATGACAGAAGAAGAGAAAGCTCACGAGATGAATTCGTGCGCGTTGGCCGCCCTTGCAGCCTCCACCACTTCGTTTTCTGTGGCATTGAGCTTGCCAAAGACGATATTGTCGCGGATGCTGCCCGAGTAAATGACAGGTTCCTGGCTGACGAGCGCCGTGTACTTCCTGTACCAGTGGACATCGACCTCTCTTATGTCCACACCATCGACTCTCACCGACCCCCTCTCGACATCGTAAAACCTCTGGATCAAGCCGATCACGGTTGATTTCCCGCATCCGCTTTTGCCCACAAGCCCAACACTCGTGCCCGGTTTCACTTCCAGTGAGAATTGCCTCAGTATCAGGCTCTTGGGCCTGCTTGGATATGCAAAATCAACATTCCTCAGGTCTATCTTTCCAGTTACTTTCTGCAGTAAGGTTCCACTACCACCGTCCTCTGCCTGATCATGTTTCAGCCAACAAAAGAAACATAAGTTTTCTCATCAAAACATTGTCAAACGTTTGGTATTTTTTTTCGAGGCCTGAATTTGAAAGCACGGGTCATATGATATGATAAACATCTACTTACTTGGCGGGACCATGGGATAAGCGATTGGCGATCGAGAATTTGAAACACTGATGCGACCGCGGCTGCCCCTTTGGCTAAATCGGATGTCATGCTTCCGGCTTCGGCTATGACTTTGCCAGTGCTGACCAACACGAAGAATGTCTTGAATACGTCGCCTGCCGATATCTGTCCCTTCTCTACTAACGTACCACCGTACCAAAAATCAAAAGCCCACGACATGAACGTTAGGCACTGTGCTGACCCCATGCCCATCCCGGCCAGCCACGACTTCTTCCTGGCTTCCTTCCGGGGCTCGTCTTGAGCTTTATCGAACAGTTCAAGAACTTTCTGGATGCTCCCAAAGGAAGTCACTATCTTGTGATTGTACACTGCCTCCACGGCTATTTGAGTACTTTGGTTTTGAGCCTTAATGAACTTAGCCGAAAAGCTTGACAACAGGACTTTGCGGGTGTAGAAACACAGGATCGTGAGGGGCTGCACTGCGATCATGACAAGCGCAAGCTTCCAAGCCACCACGAGACCCATGATCATTGCTATCGTGACTGCGGAAGTGGTTTGGACCAGGAGAGAGACTCTGTCGGCTACCAGAGACTTGACCGTGGAAGCTTCATTGCTCAGCCTAGAACACAATGCTCCGCTCGAGTTCTCCTCCTCGTCGAACCAAGCGGGCTCAAAAGTCAGGATTTTCTCCAGCATTCGCAGCCGGATTCTCCTTGTGAGGTGCTCTCCCATGTAGGCGAAATTGTAGTGCTGCAAGAGATTGACAGAGATGGAAATCAAGGAAAGAGAGGAGAAAATGAAGGCGTAGGTTCGGATTCTCTGTTGCATTTCGGCGTGATCTTGTATAAAGAAGGCGGATATCATGCCACCAATGGTTATGGCGTAGACAGGTTGGACCGCCCCAAAGGCCATGGCCGAAAGACTTCCTATAAGGCTTTGCTTCCATTCCGGACCACTATATGATAAGAGCCGAGAAAAGGATGGTGGAGGGTGAGAGACCAGCTGCGGGCTATCCAACACCGCCAGAGGTGAAGCGAATATTCCCGGGCTCGACTTCGTGCTCAGCCTGCCCGCGCTACTTCTCACAACAGAAGATATGGGAATATCGGATCCTTGCTCTTGTTCATCGCAGTTGAACTGGCTCTGTAGTTCTGCCAGTTTTGCGTAGTGGCCATCTTTTCTCTTGATCAGATCGTCATGCGAGCCTATCTCCACGATGTGGCCACCATTGACCACGGCAATGAGGTCCGCATTTTTCACGGTCGATAGCTTGTGTGCAACCACCTGAGGATACCAAATAGGCAGCTGATCAGGGCTGATTTGTGACATAGAAACAAACCCGATTTTGACTCAATCGTTTTCATTTGAAACTCCAATTGTGAATAACATCATATCGTAAACAGCATGATTGACTTAATTATAAAGTGAGCGAGAGTTATCATGCATGATTTATTAATTTGTTAAGATTAACAGAGATGTATTTTCTTTAGATATGTGAATCTAGATATAAAAACAACTACAGTCTGATCTGGATTCGAATTCATTACCTATTGAGCCAAAAAAACAAAAATAAACAGATGAGTACCAGTGTGGTTCTTCCCAAAGAAGCTTGATCAAGGGCATTCTGAACAAGCCCTTCCGATTCCAGGTCGAGCGCGCTAGTTGCCTCATCTAGTAGGAGAATCACTGGGTTCTTTATGACGGCCCTCGCAATGGCGATTCTCTGCTTTTGTCCACCTGATAAGAATGCTCCTCTTTCACCAACCTGTAAGTTTAATCACCATGAAAACACTCCCTCGATTGCATACGCTAAATCTAGAAGTAATTAACTCAAACACCATAGATTATCAACGGGAAATAGTCTATTCTTACAATTACGCTGCATACCAAAATGATGCATTATTTGGAAAATGCGCTCGAGTTACCTTGGTCTCATATCCATCAGGAAGCTGTCTTATGAAGTCATGAGCATTCGCGGTGATCGCGGCAGTAGTGACTTCTTCCATCGTAGCATCCAACTTCCCAAACATTATATTATCCTTTATCGATGCCCCGAACAAAGCGTGTTCCTGGCTCACCAATCCCATCTTCTGCCTTATCCATTTTAGCTGCAGCGTCTTTATATCAGCTCCATCTATGCGCACGACTCCTCCATCGGGATCGTAGAATCGCTGCAGCAATGCAATCGCAGTGGACTTACCACTCCCACTCGCTCCGACGAGGGCGACAGTTTTTCCTGCTTCAACTTCCAGGTGGAAATCCCTAAGGACGACCGAGTCTGGCCTAGAAGGATACGTGAACTTCACATGGTCAAAAACTATTTCCCCTGACATTTTGTCCAAGACACGTCCTTTAGGACTTTCACCGTCTATCTCTGGAACTCGATCTATTCTGTCGAATATTCGAGCTGCCGCAACTGATGCTTCGGTGAAGTACTTCACGTCAGGAAGCGCCATCCCGAGGGATCTACATCAAGATCGACAATTTCAGATTTGTAACCAATATGCGCGGATATGCATACAAGGGTTCTGCAAATTATGCATGCCTCGATTTTCTCAAGCGTGAACAAATCAATAGTCAATAATTATTGCTACTAGTTTAGCCAAAATTTAGGAGTCCACAGTGCATAATACAGCTTACGTCGATCCAACCAACCAAGAACTTAAACTGATATAATCTTTAGCCTTTATGGTGGCAAAGCAATAGGTACTTGGAAATAGTATGAACTTCAACATAAGGATCAGAAAAATTCAAATTCTCACTGCTAGTTAGGCTCAGAAAAAAAAAAGAAAAGAAAAGAAAAGAAAAATTCACTGTTAGTTGATATGATATAAATTTTGTCATTTTTTTTCAAATTGTGCATGATTTGTAGTCCAAACATGAAATATAGTTTCATCTGAAGCTTCTTTAGACATATGTGCCTTTTTCAAAAGAGGGACCTTTAAAGTGAGTTTGTCCATGAGCAGCCTAAAAGGAGAGAAAATTGCTTGCCTTTATTAGCCAAACATTGGGTCCCTTTCCATGAAAAATCATCGATGCCAAAACTTTAGTTCGAATACTTTTGAACACAACAGTTCTGGCAATTGACGATGTAAGATGAAGATTCTCTAGCCATAGAATCAAAACTGAAAACGAGAAATTTTGTCGAATCATGAAGTAACTTGAAAAGCATTGCTAATGGCAAGCAGGTTAAGAACAGGCAAAATTGGCTCTATATACGTTGTAATATACGTTTAATTTCCTTTAAGCTGTAGCTGTAGATCTTTTTTAAGAAATTAAAAGTGCTTAAGCTTTCTAATGCAATATTAGATTTGGGAGCTTCACCCTACGAAGGATAAAAGGCAAACATTAATGGAGTTTGGTTTAAATTGAAGTATTAGTCATGATTCTTTATTAGTCTATAATTAGTAAGTTCTTGCAAAAGATTATTCTATGCTCATCTTCAGCTAACCTCATCAAGAAAAAGCTTCTAAGTGCGATAAAAGCAGGTTGAAGTGGAGAACATTCAGAGATACTGTAAACAATGCATAAAAAGATTATAATCTGGTAAGTGGAACATGTACATCCTTCGCTTTGTCAAGACCAAATTTCACTTAAACTGGCTCATGCATCCACAATTCGGTGAAATTTAAAAAGGTGGTCGGGCCTATGCTTAGATAAAGAAGCAAGGAGCATATTGAAGTCCAAAACAATTGCTGGAATTATTGATCAAATACAAAAGTGGGTTTATATATATACATATATATGTATGTATGTAATTCAGAGTGTTATGGAAATGATTCTTCAGTAAAGTCACAGGTGAGAAAATGGAGAGAATATTCTCTGACTCATTTATTATCACAGTCTAGGTAACATGGATTTGCTATTCTATTCTATTTGGGTTACAGTCTGTACAAATTAAATATACCATTTTCTTCTAGATTCTAGATTATGTAACAACTCTCATATATGGACATATACTGACAGATATAAGCACACAAGCACTTACTTATTTCTTACTTGCGAGTGTATGCCTATATCGTGCAAATGTTTTTGGGTGAGTAAATTGAGGAAATTAACTTACAATCCACTGAGGATGAAGGAAAGGCCTGCTGCATAAATCCTGCCACCACTCTCGCCTTTGTACATGACCAGGCGGCTTCCATACCAAGCCAAGAAAGCCCAAATGGCAAAAGAAAGGCCGGTACTTCCCACGGCCAGACCTTTGGCTATGCCTTGTTTAATTCCTAGCTTTGTTGTTCTCTCCAAAATGGAAGAGTACCTCTCAAGAATACGTCTCTCGGCAGTGAAGGAATAGACTGTTTTGATGGAGCTCAAGGCCTGCTCTATGATGGAGTTGGCTTTACCATATTCCTTTTGGCCCTTCTTCGACAGAAAGAGAAGGTACTTGCCGTATATCATTCCCGGTATTATCAAGAGAAGCAACAATGGGAAGGCCACCAGGGAGAGCCTCCAAGAGAAGTAAGTGGAAAATGCGAGGCCCGAGATGAAAACCGACGCATGCATAAGAAATATCGGCACCTGAAGAAGATTGAAACAAACGATCAACATGAATAAAGCCAAAAAGGTTGATAGAAGGTTGATGCGTTTTGTGGTACAAAAGCACAATAAGATTTGACAGACTATCATCTGAAGAAAAATGGTAAAATAAATAAAAAAGCTGCTTCTACTGATTTTCGTAGAATATATTTCCTTGTAACTCAAGAATTAGAAGTTCAAGGCCTGTCTCGTGCATGAATTCTTTTCACTTTTCAGTCTATTCTTGTTGTTCAGTTTCTTCACACAACACGAAAGGCGATTCTCCTAAACTGAGAAAAAGTTCCCTTGATTCCTGGCTCGATATACTTTAGCAAGGGTGAAATTTCATAGAAATGTAATCACTTTCATGAGCACAACTAAAGTGAATTGAACCTTGCTGCAAAGAAATATGAACGAGAATGTTTTCTAAAAAAGGTAAAAACATCGAATCAGAAAATAATCATAAGGTCGTCTCATGAAAAGGTAAACACGCCCTTTTTGTTAAGCTTATGTTAGTGCAATAAATACAGTACCTTTTCACTAAGAACTTCACCAATCAGACAGGTATCTTTTGAGATGCTATTGATGATTTCCGATGTAGTGGCCTCTTGCGAATCAAAGAAGCCAACCTCTTGTCTGAGAATGGCCTCCAAATACTTATACCGGATCTTTAGTACCTGTCTCTCACTCGTTTTGCTCCAACAATATCCTTCTGCAAGCATTTATAATAAGAACTTTTCATCAATTAGATTGATCCTTTTTTTCAAGAACTTTAAAAGCACGGGTAAATTTTACTGTCTGTGTAACTTGAGATACTTTCTCTAGAAATTTTTTGGGCTTTTAGGGTTTCCCAAGAAAACCTGCCAAAGACATTCTCCAAAGTAGTCTATTTCTTTTCTTTAAATTATACTTTGTGTGTCCATTCTAGTGACAATGGTGTCTCCCCATTTGAGTGCAAAACTCTGATGAACTTATAGATTGTGGGTCTTGTGAGAATAATTTACCATGCACGCTTTGAATCAAAACACCTCGTGTCCTTGGAAAGCAAAGCAAAAGGAAAGGTTAGAAAATTTACCCAAAAAAGCCACGAGCATGACTGCTAATCCCAAGTACACAAAGCTTAAGCTGCACTGTGAACACAAAATCCAAAAATAGAAATTTGTGAGTAACTCGGGGAGGAGGAGAGGGAGGGGGAGGGAGAGAGAGAGAGAGAGAGAGAGAGAGAGAGAGAGAGGTGGGTTTCTCTATATATGTTGACTATAACTTACCTGTTCTACTTCATCCATGAAGTGGCCATTGTTTTGTTGGGTCTGACCGAACCCTAAGCTATTCATGAGACGGCTAGCAAAAACCAGCAAGCAGTTGGTGGACAGGCCATCTCCAATAGCTCCGAATGTTCCCAATAGCATGAGAACAACATCAACCCAGTCAGCATATCTGAAGATTATTGCCACTGACTTTTTTGTGCCCTTGTTTCTATTTCTCATTCGATCTCCTTTCTCTATCTCACCCTCTTGTGGAGAACCCATTTGGCCAACTGCAACTTAAAACCGTTTGATATAATCCTTTAAGAAATGAGAGAGAGAGAGAGAGAGAGAGAGAGAGAGGGGAACGCACAAAAGTAAACATCTGAGCTTCTCACCTCTATATAGAGAGGGAGCCGTGAGGCATGAGGATGATTATTAAGTGTGTTTTCAAAGAATCAGCCTCACCATCAATTATCAACTCATTGATGTGTGCATTCGTAGAAAAAAAAGGAATAATAATGCACAATCATGTGTGTTTGGTGCTTGTTACTTTCAGGCAGCATCAAGGGGAGGACTTCTTTTTTTTTTTTTTTTTTTTTTGGTTGTTTTTCTTTTTGGTCTGATAGAGGAAGGACTTGACCAAACCCATTTTTGTAGATTGTCAAAGAAAGATGACCGAGACCACCGTGTGGCAGAAGCAAAATATATTGTTTCTCCTCTTGTCCTTGTCCCATTTCCTTTACTTTTGGGTTTAGTTTAGTAAATGTGATGAGGGCGTGCTTTAAGAGCATGTTAGTTAAAGTCTCCCTCTTTTCCTTTTGGTGTTATATGGAAAAGAAGATTGGTTTCGCATTATAATATGTCAAGGTGCTCTGGTCTCATTGGCTGTGGCTGCACACAGTTGTATAGCCTCACGCGAGCACCAAGAAAATATGGAAAATTACAGGTTTTGTGAATGATGGATCTTTCATGAAAGTATGAGGAGGATGACTATATGTTTTGTCTCCATTTTCCCAGAATTAACCAAAACAAATATAATAATGCAATGATCATCGGGCCCCAAGAAGGTTTGGTCGGTGGAAAAATTTTCAGTTGCTGCCAGAGTAAGTTTCCTGTTTGTACTCCAAATATACTCACCTATCCACTCTGATTTTTGTGTGAAACCCAGTGTTATCTTTTTCTAGATCTGACGTTGCATTTTCTTTTAAAGTACCAAGAAAATTCACTCCAAGTGAATCCAATGCCGGCCAGCTAAATAGGTATAAAACTTGTAAGGGCCATGTTTCTTCAGACCAGGTCAGAAGGGGCAACTCCATCCGACCATGATTGCAAGTTAGATTATTTTAGCTCCCAACCAGGAGATGCTTGATTATTTTAGCTCACTATAGCTGAGCCCAATCATCAGCAGCCTTAGCTCCACCAATTTCTGTATAGATACATATCATAACTAAAGTCACATTTCCATGACAAAGGAAACACATGAACGACCGTCACGTGTTCTAAATATGTGGCTCAGAATATTTCAGTGATTTGACATAAAAACATGCTTCAAGATAGAGAATTTGAAGATTCCCTGAGAAAGCACATCTTAATGTTCATCAACCTCGAGAAAGAAATGGAAGAACAGCACCCCTGGTGGAGAAATGAAGAACGAAAACTAATCAAAAGAAAAAAATAAAAATAAAAAAGGTGATGAAAGATGGGGACCCTTGTCTCTTTGGAGGCATATTCCTCCAAATCTTGGTTGGGTCACCTGCATCTTTGGGAGCTATAGCTACATTCCACTATACCCTTAGCTGTTCAATTTGGACCCTCAACCTCTTTGGACATACTACTCAGGCTTTGTCTCTTTCTTTGCTCCTTTTCTTTCTAAACTGATTTATTCTTGCTTTTTTCTTGATCAACTCTTTTTTGCTAGAACCTTATTTGGACCAACTGTGGAAGCTCCCCAACCACGCATACAGACACCCAAAAGATGATGACCCTTACCTGTTCACAAGGGATAACCCTAAAATAGAATATAAAGTACTTGGCTATTGTTTTCCAGTTATAACCCTTCTGTTCTCCAAGTTTGCAAATTCCTAAGGGATCACGCTTGGCTAACTTAATTCCATTTTCAAGTCCTTACTGAGTGACATATGATTGTATATTTCACTACTCGATTATTTTCAATTTTGAAGTTCTTCAATGAAAGAAAATTGAGGTCACATATAGTTGTCAAAAGAACTATCCCTTTGTCTCTTTTTCACTAACCCGATACAAGTAAAGGGAGTCAAGACGTATGTGTATACATAAACAGTCTCAATGCCAAACACCATATCGACTCTATGCACCAATTTGTCATGGGATATACCACATAGGATATGACGGAGAAAGTAATGTACATGAAATATAACACTTAAATGCTATTTTTGAGGGTCTTGCCAGTGTATTAGAGCATATGGAGATTTTTGTGTAGAGGCTAAGTAGCATATTCAAAACATGCTACTTAGCCAATATTGTAAGTCTCTCAAATTCCAAAATCGAATTTTAATGTGAATCATTTACCATAGAAAATTAATCTGGATCCAAAACACTGAAAAATGTGAAGATACAAATACATGCATCCACATGTCATTATTTAAAAATTTACCTAAACAAGATAGATTGCCACAAGTACAGAAGCGTACATATAATATCCATAAGGTAAGTTTTAAGAGAATATAATGTTAATTTAGCAAATGTACATGTGTTGAGAGTGTGCAAGAAATTGATATTTGAAAGTTTAAGCTTGTTAGGAAATATTTGATTCGTTAAATGATGAAATAAATTATTGGTAAAAATACACTATAGAAAGAATAGTGTACCTATGGAAAGAGAAAAAACTTTGAGATTTTAAAAAAAAAAATTAAGAAGGTTTTTTCAGGACAAAAGGCATCCAAATTATGATATTGAAGAACATGAGACACAAAATAATATCATGAATTTACGCATCCACCGTGGACTCCATTTTTGTATAATAAGTAATTAAGAATATTTGGGGAAGGAAAAAAACGGTTGATGTCTCTTAAAAGTAAGAGATTCTCTTTGTTTTATATAAATAGTAAAAATGATTACTAAGACATGATTAATGCAATTAGAATTCATTATTTGATTTGCATCTTGTAAACTATAACAAAAACGTTTTGTAGTTGGTTATTAATTCCTATATAAGTTTAAAAAACATAATTTTTTTTAACTAGTACTATTTTCATCCCTTTCGGAACTGAAAACACACATACTAGTTAATGTGCAATAATGAAATTAAAGAATTCGTGCACCTATTTAGTGGAAAATATGCTTCAAATGCACAAAAACCGTGTGCTCTACTCTTTTCCCTTTATTTGGACGTACTACCTTTCCTTAAATCTTTATCTCCATAGGACAGGAAAGGCATATAACCTTATTTTATTAGCTTTAGAGATCAAGATGTCATGGCCAAACATATATAGCGCGCAAATGCAATATAGAAAAAGTATTATATCAAGACCTTCTACGAGAGAGATTATAGATTTGACCTAACTTTGGAAGCAACCGACCAACTTAAAATATTCCAACTTGTTTCTTGTTTTCATTTCTGCTTCAATGTATTGTTTGTAAAGATTGCATGATGTGTTGCTAAATGTCGCTCAAGTTGATCCTTGGCTTTTTCTTTTTCTTTTTGGCCTTATCGCCAAAAGTTGGACCGTTCACATCTATAAACTTAGAATAATTGTAGAGGTGCGAAGACCCTTTAGCATTACGTATTTCCAAAAAAAAAAAAAAGAAATAAAAGGGGTATATCTTCGTTAAGCGTTTAAACAAATGGATCCATGAATTTAATGGTTGACTAGTTTAAACTCCCAATGTGAAATTGTTGAGAATAGATTTTTGCAGCTTAATCTATTAGAATAACGCAAACACCTATTAAGAAATAATGAAAGTCACATTAGACCTCATTAAAAGGCACAAATCTTTCTCGAGGATTTGATTGATTTTATTTACCACATCATTACTTGAACAAGTCAATCTGTTATTTTTCCGATTTTGACATACTCTTTTAGGAAAATTCAAGGTTTAGTGGCCTTCAAGAGTAATAACAAATGTGCCAAAACATTTTTCAAATGTGCTAAGTATGATGAGTGACGAGGTTATAATCGGGGAAATTATCCAATTAGTTCTTGCCATACTATAAAGAAGCCAATTCAGTTTTGATTTTTTTTTTTTTTTTTGTTAATTTAGTTCTAACCCTTTGTGTGAAATTCCAATATAGTAATGTTAGTAATGTCGGGTAATTTTTGCAGGAAATTACTGACATGACAGTATACCACATAAGATCACTAGCAATGACTGGACCACCACGTTAGTGAATTTCGACGAAAATCTATCGAAAACACTATATTGGAATTTTCGCATAAATGGTTAGGATTAAATTAGCAAAATAAAAAAAAAAGGATTAAATGTGCATTCTTACTATATGATTAAGACTAATTAAGTAATTTTTCCGTAACAATTTCTTATTGATTGATTTGATATGACCAAATTTTTATACCTAAAATACAAGTGATTTTTATACTCATTGGCACCAAAGAAAACTCAGTTATCCCTGACCAATGCTTTCACTTCTCTCTCACTCAGCCGCCGCTTCTTTATACCAGCCACTTCCTATTCAGAAGCTTCTCTCGTGTACACACAAGGCACTATCGTTTATGGACATGACCACCATATATTGTCCCCGATTACCCGCTCTCTCTCTACCATCCATGGTCATGATTGTAACACTTTTCTTGACCTTATGATGGTGATGAGAGAGAGAGAGAGAGAGAGAGAGAGAGAGAGAGAGAGGTTTAGGATTTTTCTTCCGTGAAATAATATTTCGTGATTGAGTATTGTACATTTAAAAGAACCAATAGATGAGTTGACTAGTTCATCTCCTTGGACATGTTAAAAAGACAAACAATTCACGGCCAATCCGGATAATAATTAGTCGACAACCCTACAAGAAACTTTTTGTCTCCAAAGACAAGAGAATCCTTCGGATTATATTTTTATGTTGCTTTATATTAGTGCTAGAAGTACGAATTACTTAGTACAACTGCATATATTAATTGGAAGCATGTGCGGATGATGATCAAGACGCTTAGTTTGACTAGCAACTCGGCATCCATGGATTTGCAGGAAGAATCCCAAATGAATTTGGCAAGTATGAAGGTCTTAATTAATTCCTTACTGATCTTTTTGGTCACGTTGTTCCTTGATCCTTTTATCTACGGTCGTTGTCCTCTATTATATCATATTAGCAGCACCAAATGGTTTATAGTTTATACCTCTTTCTAACTAAAGATCAATAATTATTTTACATCTTTTCATACCACGAGTACTTAAAAACCATGGTCTTTTTTTCCCCAAATCAGAGGGGCTTGTTGAGGGTCGCAATAAGTTACAAAATAGAGAATTAGAAAAAGCCCCAATTGGCGCCAACTTCCGGCTACAATCAGGAAAAGTATTAAAAAAAAGTCACAAAACTAATTCATCAATAATAATTCATTCATAAACCTTTCAAATGGGCCAAATTAATTTTCAATTTTTTCACATTAGTACCAATTTCATCCGGCTTAGGTTGAAAATCATTAACATGAATGTTAGTAGTCTTACATGGCACGATCAGCGCTAACATTGACATTTTTCGAATATCTTTTTTTTTTTTTATTTCCCTTCTCATTCTGCCACCGGCCATTGGCAAAAAGAAAAGGGGAAGAAAAATAGGAAAAATAAAAATTGTAAAAAAAATCAACATTAGTATCAGTCGTGTTACATAAAACAACCAGCATCTATCTCATCAATTTTCAGCCAAAGAAAAATAGGAAAAAATAAAATAATTACAAAAAAATGTCAATGTTAGCATTGGCTTTGTTACGTAGAACAACCAGTATCTATATCAACAACTTCCAACCTAAGTTGGTTGAATAGACTGAATTGATATGTTGTGAAAAAAATTAAGAATCATATTGGTCAAATTGAAATATTTATGATTAAATTCATGCCAATATAATAAATGTAGGATTTTTGTTTTTTTCTTGGTAATTTTTCCAGCTACAATCAATCCCTTGATCAGTTGATTATTCAAATTGCTCACGTGCAAACATTGAAAATAATCTCAAGCGACGTCCGGGTATGGTCTAACTCGTCGTTTAGAGATTTGGTTGGAGGAACAAGAAAGATGGCTTCAACTTCGAGAACGTGATAACGATGCTCTACTTTAGTACATGATTAAATGCACAAAGCTAACATGATTCTTAGTGCTTATTGTTCGATCACTTTTTTTAAGGTCCTTTTGTCTTTTGTCTCTGTTTTTTTTTCTTCTTTTTTTGGTGGTCCTTTGGAAGCGTCAACAGCTATCAAAAGTTCCTCCTAATGGACAGCTGGAGTAAGATAGGAGACATGGTTTTGCTTTGAGTGGCTCAAAACATTTGCATTACAGTTTGGCTTAGTAAAAAAGAGTTGACTCACACTGGGCATGAGCATGTTTTACAATTGGTAACTAATGCACACCACACGTGTGAAAAAGACGTCACAAATATCATAAATTTTATAATACGTTTGTTCCAGTATCATAACTTTTTAATTAATCACTTGTAAAGCATGTTCACCAGATTTTTGACACTTGTGGAGAAGGCATTTTTAAAATTATAGCACTTAAGGGATTGAATGAAAAATCATGATATTCAACTAAATAGAAAACAAAAGTTAAGATACTCAAGTGATCGATTGAAAAGTCATAATATTCTAGTGAATGTAAAACGGAAGTTTTAATATTTTTAGTGTCTTTATATCCACACACATGTCATAAAATTACTATATAAATCCCTTAATTTTGGCCCCCTTGAATGCAACCAGCAAGTAAACCTTATCAATTAGACCACGTCGTGCCTTATTTGCTTATGTTGTGTAATTGTTTTTACTCCGATTTTCTCGCCTCAAATCCATCACGATTCGAATGATGCAGCTTTTACACAAATAAAACCATGAATTGCGTCCCGCTTTAATTATAATAGCATCTATAAAGAAACCCTAGAAATGTAGCCAGATGTCTAGGTAACTATTAGCTCACAAGGATCAAGGTAAACCCTAGCAAGAGAGCAAGAATGCAAGAGACCTGAGAATTTTTCCTTTAATCTAAAGTGGCTTCTCCTATTCTTAGGCAACACGTGCCAAATTTCAGCAGTCAGTGGCGGCAAGCCCAACCTTGTAGCACCAGCATCGAAATTCACCCACGTTTTGGGAAAAACTAATAAACTAAAATGAGAAGATGGAAGGAGCCGCGAGAAAACGTCGCAGAAATGGACAAAGCTCCGACCATGGACAATAGCGAGTGTTGCTCTAGTGGAACTTTGATACTTAGTGGGATTGGTTAAAAAGGTTCGATTCGACGACTGCGAAGGTTTCAAGAATCCTAATTTTTGAATTATTTCTTTTAATTGTAAGTTGATATTACATAAATCTAGTATAATAGGTGTTCTTTATGTTGAACAGAAAACGTGATTTATCGTGGAACCGGGGTCGGTGGATCTAATGCCGAGTTGGCTAATTCATTTTGCCTAAAGGGTGCTTGACAACTTAAGTTAGCTAGAGTTCCATTTGCTGTGACATTCTTTTGACATAATCCGATTAATTCAATTTGGCATTCACCATCTAATTTCATTATCTAAACTCTTTGATGGCATGGAAATATTGAACTCCGTCGTCCCTCTTTTGTAGGTAAACTAAGGCTTCGTTTATTTCATTAAAAATTCATAATTTGGAAAAAAAAAAAAATTATAAAACTGATCGCTTAAATAACTTGAAATAATTAGTCAATAAAAAATATTCTATTATCAATAATAATTTATATCTAAATATTTTTGTGAAAGATGAAAAAATTTCACAATTTATTCATTTTTGTAAATAATATAAACGATCATTTAAAAAAAATATTTTTCAAATCATTCATTTTCCGTGAAACAAACAAATTCTAATATTTTTCGAGAGAATCTCATCAATTACGTCATGTGATCAAAAGGATTCATCACTTTGAGAAATTGTTGTCTTACTCCATAATTTTAGGGAATAGAACAAGATTTTTCTTTTTCCTTTTTTTGGTTGAATTCATGCAAGATTCAAAGTATATATAGAGATTTCATGTAGTTATATATATTATTTTGGAATCAAAGAATGATTTCTGTTCCCCTAGGTTAACACAGAAACATAAACAAATGGCATGCGCAGGATGAGAAAGAGGCAAGTAGTGCGCTATCTTCTTGACAGCATAAGCAAAAGAACTTATTCTAAAGCTACAATTCTCAACGAATGCCTACTGCTCAAGAAATTCAATCGGACCAAACTGATGGGCAAGTTTGGTAAAAGCGAATGTGCACGAAAGGCAATGATGAGCAATGATGAGAAAACCCATGTGGAGGAGGGATCGGCAGAACAAGCGTCTCCAAATAATTAAAAGATGGATATAGGGACATCTTCGAAAAATGATCGTACGAAAGATTGTGTCTATTCAAGGGAAAAGAAAAATCATGGGGGTTCAAATTAAAATACGTGAAATGATACAAAAAGGATTCTTTGGAAGTGATTCGAAGACGAGAAATCGCATTTTAATAATGTTTAGCAGTGAGATTGAAAATCTAATATAGAAGTAATAGTTAGGAACTTTAAAGATCCACGATCTTGAGTGTTTGGATCATATTAAGAATTGTTGACACTTGTAAGAGCACAATAATGATGAGGTTTACTTTACTCTGGGGGGTGCAGGTTGGTTAATTATAAATTGGTGGGTGGTTGCAAAAGGATGGGATTATCTCGTTAAATAGGACCTAAAGTTAGCAAAAGATGTTAGATCTATAATGTCTCTATCTTTCTTTAGAATCTAATCTAGTTTGAATCATTTTCTTTGACGAGAAGAGCCGCTTTGAGTGAGAAAATATTTCGCTCATAAAGTTTTGACCTAGTAGAAAAGGAAAAAGACGAGTCAAAACTCAAGTGGATAGTTGAAAAATTGACATCTTTGCAATTCGTGGTATGAGGTATTGAAACCACACCCTATGACTTATTCTGATACAGAATACACATCACCGTTAATTGATCAATGAGTCAATCTCATGGATGAGTTGAAATAGTTCACCCTATGATAAAGATAAATTATCCAAAAAGTTCTGAACCTATTGGTAATAATCAATTTTGTCATAAACCTTTCATTTGTGCTGATTTAGTTTGAAATCTTATGATAACTTGCCAATTAACACTAAACATTTTAATAATTTGCTTAATTTAATCCTTTAGATTAATTTTGATCGAAAATCACTGACATGGCAATCTACTTAGCACTAGCCATCCTATGTGGCACGCCCAGCATTGGCGTGGACAATTTTGCAATTTTTTTAAAAAAATTTGAAGTATTTTCTTTATTTCTTCTTTTCCTTTCCTTTTCTTTTTTCTTTTTACCTTTTTCCCTCTATCAACCATTGCCAGGTTACCTCGATGGATGATAGCTGCAGGCAAGGGCCACCCTCACTTGGGCGAGTTGTCCTCACTAGCCTAACGATGTTTGCCCTTGTCCAAAACTCAAGTGGGTTGTCGCAAGATCAACATATTTGCAATTGGTGGTATGAGGCATTAATTGATCAATGAACTAATCTCATGGATGAGTTGAAAATAGTTCATCATATGATGGGGCAAATTATCTAAAAAGTTGTAAACCTATTGTACGACTACCAATTTAGTCCTACTTCTCAATTATGCCAATCTAGTCATAAAACTTTTAATTATGTCAATTTAGCACTAATATTTTCGATGATTTGCTGATTTAGCCTAAACCATTTGACGATTTGCCAATTTAATCATTTCAATAAATTTTGACCGAACTCGTTGATGTGGCAATTTAGTCAACACCGGTTATCTTATATAGCACGACTAGTACTAACGTGAACATATATAAAAGAGCCTTTTCTCTCTCTTTTTTATTATCGTTGATGAAAACTAAAGAATCATTGAAACTATAGCTCACCATTGTAGCCATAGTATCACTTGGAAAAATTACCCCATCGTTCCCACACTTCTTGAACAATGCAAACTCAGTTATAAACTTTTCATTAATGCAAATTTAGTCCTAAACTTTTATGTAAAGTTCCATTGTTATCATTCTGGTCAATTTTCGACTGAAAATTGTTGTCATCGTAGTCCAATTATCATTAGTTGTCTTGCAAGGCATATCGTCAGGTCAGCGATTTTCGATACAAATTGACTGGAAGGGTTAAATTAGAATATCATATAAAGGTTTAGAACTAAATTGGTAGAGTCTGAAAGTTGAGGACCGAATTGACATTTGCACAAAAGATTTAGGACTAATTGGACAACTTCTCCATATTGCAGAGGCCAAAGCCTTTTCCTTGCGCCTTTAGTGAACTATGCATACATTCTGCTCTAAGACTGTCAATTTAACTTTATCAAATCTTTGGTCCATAAAGCGAATCTCGGATCTGATTTACTTTGATCCTGATGGTCATCATCATTCATCACTACTATAGTTGAAGCTAGAGTAGGACGTGATCAGATGTGAATCCATGGCTGCTTTTGTCCCCAGCCACTATTTTTAGTTGCTTGTGACCGTTCGCAATTGCCGTGAACAATGTGCTACGAAAGCGAAGGGTCACTTTAGACAAAAGATAAAAAGCCGAAAATCTTGTATGGTTATTGCCCATTAAAGGCGCAACACACCATAAAGCCGATAGCTGGGAGATGCCAAGTTTGCCAAAGCATTTACTTTGTGGTTCATACCCAGACAACGGAATTCGAGGATTGCTAGACTTACGAAGACTGATTTAGAGAATTGATGTATGAAGTGATGTTTGGGGCCGTGAATGGCCTTTTGAACAAGTGGAGCATATTTAAGAATCAATACGGTTTGATACGTCACTTTGTCAATTGATTTTGTAAACCAGTCTTAGCAAGTCTGGGGTATTACTCAATTGATGTGATATATAGTTATCCGAACATAAGATGCATTTTCAAGACCCTTTTCTCTGTCATTGTCAAAGCATGCCTACTGGGTATGAGCAATGGGTTTCGAGGCACGCCCGTTGTATCTTTCAACTACTAAGTAAATTGCGAAGTTTGTCTTCCACCATTAAACTTTTACACCTGATTGGTCTCTTTTGCATTTACGACCCCTCTTGTCTTGTTTTGCTATGAATATTTCAGGCAACTTGCTGTCTCAAAGCAACAAGAGAACGACAATACTCGGATTGAATCTGCTAGAACCATGAGGTGCTGTTCGAATCTGTCAATTCGTTCACTGCATCGTGGCTTTTCCTAGTTACAGATTTATGGCCATGCAAAAGGTTATTACTTTTTTTCTTAATCGCCTCTTTTTCATTAGAATCTCAGTTGGACTATGTGTGGAAGCTCCCCAACCACACAAGTAGACACCCCAAAAGATGATGACCCTTTTAGCGAATTCACTCTTATGTGATGTTTTATTCACAAGGAAAAACCCTAAGTGAAAATATAAAGCACTTGGATATTGTTTTCCCAGTTTGAACCATCTTTTCCTTCAAGTCTACAAATTTATATGGGGTCTTGCTTGGCTTACTTAAGTCCATTTTCAAGTCGCTCTTGACTGAGATCATAACGTTGTACATTCCACTTCTTGTATGTTTTCATTTCTGAAGGTCTTCTTTGAAAGAAAATGGAGGTCACATATAGTTGTCAGAAGGAGTTTCCCTTTGTCTCTTTTTCGCTAACGCAATACAAATAAAGGGAGTCAGGACGTATATATACAGTCTCGATGCCAAACACCATATCAACTCTACGCACCAATTTGTCATTTGTTAGGATATACCACGTAGGATATGAAGGAGAAACTGATGTACATACACTTAAATGCTATTTTTTAGGATCTTGCCCATGTATTAGAGCACATGGAGATTATCAATACATATAAGGTAAGTTTTAAGATAATATGATGTTAAACTAAAAATGTACATGCGATATGTGTGTGCAATAAATTGATATTTAAAAGTTGAAGTCTGTTAGGAAATATTTAAATCGTTAAATAATGAAATAAATTATTAATAAACAAATGGAAAAATAAAATTTTCAAGATATAAAATCTTTTTAGAAGGTTTTTTTAGGATAAAAGGCATCCAAATTATAATATCGAAGAACATGAGACACAACATAAAATCACGTAATTACGCATTCACCCATGGACATGATCTTTATAAAATAAGTAATTAAGAATATTCGAGGCAAAAAAAAGCGGTTGATGTCTCTTAAAAGTAGGAGATTTTCTTTATTTTATATAGATAGTTAAAATGATTACTAAGACATGACTAGCCAACTAGAATTCATTATTTGAAATTGCATCTGTTAAATTAAAATAAAAATGTTTTATTCGTTGGTTGTAAATTCCCATATTAGTTTAACAATGAACTAATTGTTCTAGCTAGTACTATTTTCATCCCTGTCGGAACTGAAAAAACACACTTTTCTATGTGCAATAAAAAAAGAAAAAGAAAAGAACCTATGTACCTATTTAGTGGAAAATATGCTTGAAATGCAACAAAACCGTGTGCTCTCCTCTTGTGTTTTTCTTCGTACGTAATTCCTCTCTTCAAATATTTATTTTATTGGACGTGAAAGGCATATAACCTTATTCTATAAGATTTAGAGATAAAGATGTCATTATCTCATGGCCAAACATATATAATGCGCAAATGCAATATAGAAAAACATTCTATCAAGAAATTCACATGAGAGATTATCGTTTTGAACTAATTTCAGAAGCAACAGACCACCTTAAAATATTCCAGCTTTTTTCCAGTTCTCATTTCTGCTTAGATGTTTTTGTCGTAAAGATGACATGTGTGTTGCTAGATTTCGCTCCAGTTGATTCCTTGGCCTTTTCTTGTTCTTTTTGGCCTTTTTGGTAAAAGTTCGGACCTTCGCATGGATAAATAAAATCAGCATAATGCAGAGGAGCAAAGACTTTTCACCAATACTTGTTTCCAAAACAAAAAAGGATCGTGGTATATTTTCGTTAACCGTCGAAACAGATGGATCCATGCATTTATGTTACGTTTAGTCGTCTAGTAATTTTAATCGGGATAAGACTAGATATGATAAAATATGAAACTCTCAATATAAATTTGTTGAGAACAAACTATTTCAGCTTCACGGCTCCGCCAATTTTACCAACCAATCACATATAAAAAAAATAGTATTGGAACAGGAAATCGATTGACTTTATTTACCTAATCATTGATTCAACGAAATTTTGAGTGAAAGTTCAACATTTTTTTAATTAGAAATGAACAAAAGCTTTTTACAAAAGGACTAAGTTTGGCTACTGATAGGGTAACAATCTATTATTGATTGATTTGATAAGACCAAAGTTAACAAGGAGGAAATCATCTAAAAAGTTTTAAACATATTGCACTTTAAATTTAATCATAAATCTTTCAATTTCGCAATTGAATTGTAAGTCTTTTCATGTTTTACTAGTTGAATTTATTTGGTCAATTTTGATCATAAATCGTTGACGTGGACACCAATCGTGTTATGTGGCACAATCGATACGATATAGATAATTTTTATGATATTTTAATATTTTATTGATTTATGTATTTATTTATTAATTTCTTTTTTTTCTTCTTTTTTTAAAATCATAGGCCGGCGAGTGTGGGTGAGGGTATTGTTGCCTTCGCAAGTGAAGAAGTGAGGGTGTTGGCCCTCGCCTAAATCCAGGCAAGAACAAGTGATTACTAAGAGAGGGAGAGAAGGTCTTGGATATTTCATGGGGTGGCGAAAAATAATAATTTGCAATTGAATGTCGTACACCGAGAAGAGCCGACGTATGAGCTGACATCGACAAGGGAGTAACCATTGGCTGATCCGAGCCAACCTCATCTTGACTGGTCCGCTTCCTTGGACGAGATAAAAGGACAAATAATCCGCGATCGATCTAGGCAATTATCAACAACTCCCATCTTTTCATCTCCAAAGACTCTGTCCTTCGGATTATATTTTTATGTTACTTTATATAAGTGACATATGCACGATTGACTTAGTACCATCAATGCATAAATTGATTGGAAGAATATTGTAATGATGATCAAGAAGCTTAGTTTGACTGGCAACTCGGCACCCATGGATTCACTAGAGAATTCCAAATGATTTTGGCAATTATGAAGGTCTTGATTGATCAATTAATTAACTTAATAATCTTTTGGTCACGTTGATCCACAGTATTCTTATCGATTGCGCCATCATATGGTACATCCGCATCTCCTAAACGACTATAGTCGTTGCCCTTTATTATATTATATTAGCAGCACCGAATGGTTTATACTTTATACCTTTCTCTAACCAAAAACTAATAATTATTTGCATCTTTTCGTACCACGAGTACTGAAAATTCGTGATTCTTTTCTTTCTTTTTAAATCGGAGGGGCTTGTTGAGGGTCACAAGGAAGTTACAAATTAGAGAACTAGGAAAAGCCCCTGTTGGAGCAAACTTCCCACGATGATCAGTCTCTTGATCAGGTACTGCAAATAGAGAGCATGATAATGAGACTCTACTTTAGTACATGATTAAATGCACCAAAGCTAACATGATGCTTTATCGTTATTTTTCCATCACTTTTTTTCTATCCAAAGTTCCCCCTCATGGGCAGCTGGAATAAGATAAGAGACCTAAGTTTTTGCCTTGAGCGGCTCAAAATATTGCATTGGAATTTGGCTTACATTTGCAATGGGCATGTTTTACTTGAATATCGTAATTTTTCAATCGATCATTTAAGTGTCATGACTTTCAAAAATATTCACTTGAATATCATAATTTTTTGATCAATTTAATGAACATTGTAACTTTTACACCATTTTAGTGAGCGTGGCACAAAAATTACAAAAATAATGACCATTTTGGTGCCTTTATACTCCGTGCATGTCATAAATCGCTAGGTATGTGTAATCAATCTTTGCACGCTATATGCTCTTGAAATGTAAAAGATTTTTTCGAGAAGGAGTTGACTTAACAGGATTAGAGTTCATGCAATCATTTGAAATAAAAGATTTGAGAACTTGTCTCCTTCATGATGCTAGGCAATCTTCGGATTAATCGTGCGGGCACATCATTCTTTATTTTTCTAATGTCGTGTAATTACTTGAACTCCGATTTTAACGCTGCAAATCCAGCGAGATTCGAATGATTCAGCTTTCGATGTAGCCTACACATATAGGTAAACCCTAGCAAGAGCGCAAGAGGCAGAACTTGGAATATTTTTTTTTCCTTGATCTACTAAGCACAGTGGCGTGCTAAAAAGAAAAGGAGAATATTTTGGCTCATCGATAATTTCATCACGTCAAGACACAAACATGGAGGAAATAAGCAAGTAAAATTAGAATTTCTCGAAATTTAAAAAGCGAAATTAGTGGAGATGAACATGGCGATGTTCCCGTCTTGCATTTCGAATGCATAAAGTATTTATGTCAGTGATTGGTCAATAATACAGTTGGATTAACCCATAAAACTAAACCCCGACATGCTGTGTTTAACATTTTTATAAAGTTTAACTTTGAGCTTTGAATGGTGTGAAAAGGTGGCTTCTTGTATTCTTAGGCAACATGTGCCAAATTACAGCAATTGATGGCAACAGACCTAACCTAGTACCTCTATCGAAATTCACCCGTGTTTTGGGGGGAAAAAAGACAAACAACAAAATGGGAAAATGAAGGCGGCCACGAGAAAATGTTGCAGAAATGGACAAAGCTCCGACCATCGACAATAGCAAGTGTTGCGCCGGTGGAACTTTGATACGAAGTGGATTGGTTAAAAGGTTCGATTCGACGACTGCGAAGGTTCCATAACTCCTATTTTCGAATTCTTTTTGTCTTAATTGCAGGTTGCTTTTATATTTATTTAGGACAATTGGTGTCCTTATGTTAGCAGAAACGTGATTCAATTTGGAACATTGGACCGGTGGGTCTAATGCTGAGTTGGCTAGTTCATTTTTTGCTTAAAGTTATACTTAACAACTAGTTAGCTTCGAGTTCCATTAACAACTAGTTAGCTTCGAGTTCCATTTGCTATGACTTTCTTCGTGCATAATCTGATTAATTTGCTTAGCCATTTGCCGTCTCTGGTCCCTCTTTTGCACGTGTTCTAATGCTTTTTGAGAGTCTTCCATCTATGGCGTCTCATAATCAAAATAATTCATCTTTTTTGAAAAATTGTTGTCTTGCTCCATAAAGTTTAGGAAATGGAACCAACATTTTTTTACTTGGTTAAGTCGTGAAAGATTAAAAGCATCTGTCAGTTTCTTTTAATATTAGGTGGTTGCACATATTATCGTCGAATCAAGGAATAATTTCTGCTCCCCTAGGTCAACACGGAAACATAAACAAATGACATACGCAGGATGAGAACGTGGCTTTTCTAAGTGCACAATCTTCTTGATCTCACATGAGCAACTGTAATTATTATAAAGTACAATTCACAATGAACAGCTTCGAAATTAAATGAATTCAATCAAACCGAACTGATGTGTAAATTTGGGAAAAGCGAATGTGCAAGAAAGGCGATGATGAGCAATGATGAGAAAATTCATACAAGGAGGGAATGGAAGAACAAGTGTCTTCAAGTAATTAAGTGATGGATGTAGGGACATTCACGAAAAAGACAGTATGAAAAAAGAAAAAAAATGTGGGTTTCAATTAGAATATATAAAGTGATGCAAAATAATTCTTTGGAGGTGATTTGGAGACAGGAAATCACGTTTTTATAATGTTTCAACAAACAAGATTAGAAATCTAATATTAAAAAATGGGTGGGAACTTTGAAGAAATGTGATCTCAAGAATGCTAAGAATTTTTGGCACTAAAGTGATACAAAATAATTCTCTTGAGGTTATTTGAAAAAGTAAAATCACATTTTATAGTGTTTCCACAAATAATGAGATTAGAAATCTAACATCAATAAAAATAAAATAAAATGGGCAGGACTTTAAAGAAATACGATCTTGAGCACTTGGATCATGTTAGTAAAGTGCTACAAAATAATTCTTTTGAGGTTATTTGGAGACGTGAAATCACGTTTTCATAGTGTCTCCACAAATAGTGAGATTAAAAATCTAATGTCAATAAATAAAAAAAAAAAATGGGCAGGAACTTTAAAGAAACACGATCTTGAGCGCTTGGATCATGTTAGTAAAGTGCTACAAAATAATTCTTTTGAGGTTATTTGGAGACGCGAAATCACGTTTTTATAGTGTTTCCACAAATAGTGAGATTAGAAATCTAATATCAATAAATAAATAAAAATGGGCAGGAACTTTAAAGAAACACGATCTTGAGCGCTTGCATCGTGTTAGTAAAGTGCTACAAAATAATTCTTTTGAGGTTATTTGGAGACGTGAAATCACGTTTTTATAGTGTTTCCACAAATATTGAGATTAGAAATCAAATATAAGAGAAATGGGTGAGAACTTTCAAGAAACACAATGTTGAGCGCTTGGATCATATTAAGAATTTTGGACACTAAAGTGATACAAAATAATTCTTTTAAGGCTATTTGGAGACAAGAAATCACATTTTATACTGTTTCCATAAATAGTGAGATTAGAAATCTAATATAAGAGAAATAGGGGGAACATTAAAGAAACGCAATTTTGAGCACTTGAAACATGTTAAGAATTTTTTACACTTGTAAGAGCACAATAATGACAAGTTTTTACTCTACTTTTTGGGGCAACTTGGTTAATTATAAATTGGTGGGTGGTTGCAAAAGGATGGTGTTATCTCGTTAAATAGAACCTAAAGTTAGCAAAAGCTTTGGGAAAAGGATCAATGCTATTAAGCTTAGAACTATGAAGTCTCTATCTCTCTTTAGAATCTAATCTATATTTTGAATTCTTTTCATTTATGAGAAAAGCCGCTTTGAGTGAGAATATCGCTCATAAAGTATTGACATAGTAGAAAAGATTAAAAAAGGAGCCAAAACTCGAGTGGATTGTCAAAGATTGACATCTGTGCAATTGATGGTATGAGGCAGCGAAACTGCATAGTATGGCCGATTCTCAAATTACAGGATAATTGTCTAAAAAGTCTTGACCATTTTGTACGGCTAATTCTGTTTTAAAATTTTCATTTTTGTCAATTTAATCGCAAACCTTTGCGTGAAATTTCAATATAGTCATTCTGTGTCAATTTTCTTTAGAAATCGTTGACATGACGATCCAATTATCAATAGCCAACCTACATAACACATCTCCATATTACCGATTGATTTTTAGTAAAAATTACATTGGAATTTCATACAAATATTTATGACTAAATCGACATTCTTACAATGGGTTTAAGACTGATTGAGTATTTTTTTTTTCAAAATATGTATGTCCCTTTAAGGCGTGAATGATAACCATTATACCCGTAAATTGATTTCTAGAAGAGATATAGATTTTTCTATTTCTATTTTTGAATGAATTTCCAAGTAAAAATACCCGTTCGATAACAATATAAAATTTCTTTTATTAGAATAGAAATTCGTTTGATAATGACACAAAATTTATCTCTCCCATGCGGCGGCGGCATTGGACAATGGCCAACAATCGATGGCAATAGATGGCAACTAGTGGGCTGTGAACGACAACGGTGGCAGTAGATGGCAACTAGTGACAGTCGGAGGCGGCAGTAGATGGCGGTTGGCAATGGCGATGGCGGACAACAATCGACAACAATGGACGGCAACCGGCAACGGCGAATGGCAGCCACCAACTAGCACCACCAGTGGTGACAAGCGGCGGCAGTGATGAATGATGGCGATCAGCAACAACCGATGGCGAATGATGGCGTCTAGCAACAATGGATGGTGGACAGTGGACAACGGTAGCGGATGGTGGACAGTGGACAACGGTAGCAGACAGCGACCGATGGTCGATGACTAGTAGACTGTGACGGCGAGCAGCAATCGATGGATGATGGTCGAGCAGACGATAGACGACAGCAATGGATGGGCAGCTGGCTAGTAGCGATAACGATCAATAAAAAGAGTTTTTATTTCTCATTTTTTGTTCTAAAAATAGAGAAGTAAAAAGTTTTTACTTCTGATTTATATTTCGAACTTATTTTTGGAGTAAAAATCTATTTCAAAAACAGAAAAATGAAATAATTTTACCAAACGGATTAATGTTCAAGAAACAAGTCTGGATTAGAAAAATAGTTTTTGAACAAAAATATAGAAGTTATCATACGCGCCCTTAGTGACTAATGAGCCAATCTCATGGATGAGTGGAAAATACTTCACCTAATGATCCATTCATGCTTTAAATTGACTCATTATTACAAAACACACACATATCTATAAAGGAGTATTTTTTCTTGCTTGTCATTATGAACAAAATCAACCTCGCTATAAATTCTAAAGAGTCGGGGAAATTACAGCTCTTAACTTTTGGGAACTATGCAATACAATTGCATCCTGCTCACTAAGGCTGTTAAAATTTAATTGTCTTTTGTTCTTGGAGCGAATCTCGGATCGAGATTTGCTTTGATGGTGATGGTCATCATCACTACTATAGCACGTGATCGGATATGAATCCTTCGCTGCTTTTGTCCCCTGCCACTATTTTTAGGTGCCTGTGACCGTTTCGCAATTATCGTGAATGATGTGTTGCCAAAGCGAAGGTTCGCTTCAGACAAAAGCGAAAAAGTCGAAAATCTTGCGTGGGCCACGCATGTTTTGGGGCCATTAAAAGCACAACCGCACTATAAAGCTGATTGCCAGGAGATGCCAAGTTTGACAAAGTATTTACTTTGCGATTCAAGTCCAGATCACGAAATTTGAGGATCACTTAAGACTTATTAAGACTGGTTTACATAATACGATTTGTGAAGTGATACGTCGGATTGTGAATGGCCTTTCGAATAAGCGGGTCATCTTTAAGAATCAATAATAGTCTGATACATCACTTTGTAAATCGATTTTGTAAACTAGCCTTAGCAAGTCTGGCATTAATCGACCGCTAATATGATGTATAGTTCCCCGAACATACGATGCGTATTTCAAGACTCTTTTCTCTGTCATTTTCGAAACTTGCCCATTGGGTTATGAGCAATGGGTTTTGAGGCACACCTGTTATATCTCTCAACTACAAAGTAAATTGCAAAGTTTATCTTCCAACATCAAACTTTTACACCTGATTGGTCTCATTTAGGTTCACGACCCCTCTTGTCGTCTTTTTCCATGAAATTTTAGGCAACTTGCTGTCTCAAAGCAACAAGACAACGACATAAATCGGACTGGTCAAAACATAAAGAGGAGCTATAGCCATCATTAGGTCCGGTTCCATTCTGCTAATTTGTCATGGATTTATGGCCATGCAAAAGGTTACTACTTTTCGAGCCATCGATCATGTGCGATCATCGTCTTTCCGCCAAATGGTCAAAGTCCAAGCGCACTAACCCAAAGACGGGTCGGGGAATGCCGACGCTCGCTGCTCCTGCCGATCGCCCGACGTCCAGTTTAACATTTTCATGCGAAATCTATACTTCCCTTATGAAATCCAAATTCTTAATTTGTTCTCCTCGAGTTAAAACTCGCCTATAGTACTCAATGTTATGTTGAGGAAATTTCCTAAATTGATTTTGAAAATTGATAAAACTTATCTGGAATAAAGATTTTGATTCTGATGATAAGTATTTTTCAAGTGAAAAATCCGATGGGACGTGATTAGATGTTATCAATCAAAACCATAATTGTGACTCTCTGTCAAACGGCTAGAAATGAGATAATATCCTCGTGCAACAGCTAGTAGCGATTAGTTGGATTCTATACCATATTTATAAGGAGTTTTAAAATGAAAGTCTTCCTAATATCTATTGGTGATTCAACTTTCTTGAAACAATTTATTTTTGAGGCGAAACATAATTTTCAACTTGAAGCACTCAACTTGTAGAAATCCAAACTATTGTATGAGTGGGAAAAATTATGGGAAGCATCAACCTCGGCATCTTGAAACAATTTGATCTTCTTGAAACAATTGGATCTTCTTGACAAGCTCTAGGCCAACGGGTAGGTTGGCTGGATAAGTCCCCCTAGAGATATGTCCAACGGTCAACTTAGACTAGGACAAGTATAAAAGGAGGTTTTGAAACTGAAGGGATAAAAAATTCCCATTAACAAGAGTTGAAGCTTTTAATTTTAAAGTCTAAAAAGTGCTTTGTGATTTTATACTTTTGTCTTTGTGAGCATCATTGTGTAACCATTTAAAGGTTGAGAGTGTGTGAAGAGTTATAGACACGAGGTTAAATATTCAGAGCTTAGATTTTGTAACATCTGATCGATTCTTATTAGTAGATTCCAACCAATAGGCTGTAGCATGAGAGAATGGATGTAGACTTGCAAAAGATGAACTACTATAATCTTTTATATGCAATTATTTATCCCTAACTCCTTTTATTTATTGTGATAGAATTGTACAATGATAAAATCTGGCCACTTCATCAGAAATTGTCTCATTGCAAAATTTGTTTGAATTCTTTCATTTCCGTACAATCACTTATTCATCCCCCTCTATGTGATAGATCTAGCCATCACAATTGGTATTAGAGCGCGTTTACTCTTAATTGAAGCGCTTTATTACTTCTGAGTTAACGATCTTTCCATGACTAGTAACATTGCACCAGATCTGATGGAAGGTCAGAGTGATACAAGGCCTTCATACTTCGACAAAAAAGATTACAACATTTGGAAGAAAAATATGAAAGCATTCAACAGATCCAAGGATCTCTTAGAGTGGAATGTTGTTCTAAAAGGCGTAAGACCTAAAACTTCTTCATCCAAAGAAGAAGGCAAAAAACCAGAAGTCTCATCCTTATTTGATGTAGACATCAGAAAAAGAGAAGCATTTGATGCTAAAGCTATTTATTCGTTATATTGTGCATTATCTTCATCTGAATATAATCAAATTTTTTTTTATGTGAATCTACGAAAGAAATTTAGGATAGGTTGCAGGTGATGTATGAAGGAACTGATCGGGTTAAGGAGACGAAGATAAACATTCTTCTCCAACAATACGAAGCCTTCATTAGAGTTATTTGATTATTTAATCTTTTCAAAATCTTTTGTTAAATTCCATTTGGAAAATTTTGTCATCATAAAAAAGGGAGAGATTGTTGAGGAAATTTCCCAAATTGATTTTGAAGATTAACAAAACTTATCAAGAATAAAGATTTTGATTCTAATAATAAGTATTTGTCAGGTGAAAAGTCTGATATAATGTGATTAGACCTTATCAATTAGAATCGGGTCATGGCTCAATTATTCCCTTCCTTATGTATTCTATCAAATAGTTAGGAAGAAGAAAATATCATCGTGCAACGGTTAGTAGCGATTAGTTGGATTCCATGCCATATTTATAAGGAGTTCCAAAAGGAAAGTCTTCCTAATATCTATCGGTGACTCAACTTTCCTATAACAACTTATTTGAGGTGAAACATATTTTCCAACTTGAAGCACTCAACTTATGAAAACCTAAACTAGTGTATAGGTGGCAGAAATTATGGGCAGTATCAACCTCGACAATCCTGAAACAATTAGATCTTCTCAACAAGATTTAAGCCAACGGGTAGATTGGCTAGATAAATCCTCCTAGAGATATATCCAACAATTAGCTTGGACTAGGAAGAGTATAAGAGGAGGTTTCGAAACTGAAGGCTAAAATATTCGAGTTGATGAGAATTGAAGCTTTTAATTCCAAAGTCTGAAAAGTATTTTGTGATCTTATACTTTTGTCTCTATGGGTATCATTGTATAACCATTTAGAGGTTAAGAGTGTATGAAGAGTTATACACACGAGCTTTAAGTGTTCAGAACTCAAATCTTGTAACTTTTGATCAGTTCTTATCAGTGATTTCAGCCAATAGACTGTAGGGTGAGAAAGTGGACGTAGGCTTACAAAAACTAAACCACTATAATCTTTTATGTGCAATTCTCTATCCCTAACTCCTTTTATTTATTGTGATAGAATTGTACACTGATACCGCTTCATCAGAAGTTGTCTTACTGCAATATTTGTTTACATTCTTTCATTTCCACACAATCACCTATTCACCCCCATTCTAGGTGATAGATCTAGCCATAACACCTTCAAGTGAAAACAAGCCGCATACTCCCCAAAGAAGGAGTAGTTTCTCTCTTTTGGTAACCGTAATTTCCTCTAAACGGCTGCTTCCAACGTCGTTTGCTGTATTATTCTGATTAGGTTAAGGATTTCTAGTCGTATAATGTTGTTCCACTTCTTTCTCAATGCTTCATATTGTTGTACTTTCTGTATTGTAGGCGGAAATGGATCAGCAGCCTTATGACTGAGAACATAGCGGGACTGTAACATGGAGAAAGCAAAGGTATAAGCACGGTGCAGAGGGCAAAGGGCGTAATTGATTCATACCTAAGCTCAAATCCGATCAACCAAGATCGCTGTCAAACCGTTTGCTTGAAGACGTAAGTCGCGGAACTGTGCGTCTGTATAGTTGAGCTTTACACGAACTAAGATCTCTATCAAGTTATCGTCATTATTTAAGAGAGACTGATGAAGCGGGAAATTCAGAGGACCCAGTTCTGCACTTACACTTGAGGAACAAGGTGCCCTCTGAATTACTTGACTTGATTCTATCCGTCATGATCTTCACGCAAAATCTAAAAAATTGCATCCGTGAAGATGCGGTCATGACCTCAAGGAATAAATCCAGCAGATCCTAAGTTTGGTTAACAAATTAAAGCAAAGCAATGACTTTAACCCTCGACAAAATAAGTCAATTCATCCGTTATTTCGTGATCGCAAGTTCCCTGATGAAAATTAAACAGTTTTAGCTGAAAAAAGGTGCCTTCAACAAAAACTGAATAGTTTTATGTGCAACTATATATGAATATGTTTTACTAAATTTAAGAAGTCGACTACGCTAAAAAGCCGTTTGACTTTGAACTGAGATCTAGGTCGTTATCTTAATGAAGCAGCCCGGATTCAACTTGATGTGTTCATCAATGTTCAACACATTAAGTCAAAAAATTGCTCAGATCTGATTCTAGGTATACCGCAGCACTAACAGGCCATGTCCAATGTCCAATTCGTTTTATCCGACTAGACCCTATTAATTGAACGGTGAGACTGATCTCGAGGGCACGGAATACCATCCCAATACGTGAACAACAATGCTTTTGCACGCTCAAAAATTGTGTTTTTAGGCTCCTAATGGTCGCTGAAGGTGGCCTTGCGAGCCATTTCAGCCATTCAAGACATGCAGTCCCATTCCATGTAGACCCATTGTAAAGCCCGAACATGTTAGATGGCTCATGCATACCCATCCATATTTTACGAAACATTGTGATGGTTTATCATGTCATGTCAATTGTACATTTTGAATGCATAAAATATTTTTTTTTTTATAATTGGACAATAATATAATTAGATCAACCCATAAAAATAAACCCCAACATGTAGTGTTTAACATTTTATAAAATTTGACGTTGGCGGATTTATATGAACATGTTTGAATGGTGTGAAAAGGTGGCTTCTCGTATTCTTAGGCAAAATGTGCCAAATTTCAGTAATTGATGGCAACAGACCAATCTAGTAACTCTATCGAAATTCATCCACGTTTTGAAAAATGAAAAAGACAAAAACAAAATGAGAAAATGGTAGGGGCTACGAGAAAATGTCGCAGAAATGGACAAAGCTCCGACCATCGACAGTGGCAAGTGTTGCTCCAGTGGAACTTTGATACGAAGTGGATTGGTTAGAAAGATTCGATTCGACGACTGCAAAGGTTCCATAACTCCTATTTTCGATTTATTTTTGTCTTAATTGCTGGTTGCTCTTACATTTATTTAGGAAAATTGGTGTTCTTATGTTAGCAGAAACGTGATTTAATTTGGGACCATGGCCGGTGGATCTAATGCCAAGTTGGCTAGTTGATTTTTTGCCTGAAGTTGTACTTAACAATTGGTTAGCTTAGAGTTCCATTTGCTATGTCGTTCTTCGTGCACAGTCTGGTAATTTGGATAGACATTCGTCATCTCTCATCCCTTTTTTGCACGTGTTCTAATGCTCTTTGAGAGTCCCATCGATGGGTCTTGTAATCAAAAGCATTTATCTTTTTTGAAAAATTATTTTCTTGCTCCATAAAGTTTAGCAAATGGAACAATTAAGTTTCTTCTTCGTTGAATTCATGTAAGATTCAAAGTATCTGTCGGTTTCTTTTAATTATTAGGTGGTTGCATACATTAGTGTCGGAATCAATGAATAATTTATGCTCCCCTAGGTCAACACGGAAACATAAACAAATGACATACGCAGGAGGAGGACGTGGCTTTTCAAGTGCGCAATCTTTTTAATCTCACATGAGCAACTGTAATTATTATAAAGGTACAATTCATAATGAAAAGCTTCGAAATTAAATGAACCCAATCAAACCGAACTGATGTGTAAGTTGGGAAAAGCAAATGTGCACGAAAGCCGATGATGAGCAATGATGAGAAAAATTGCTACAAATAGGGATTGGAAGAACAAGTGTTTTCAAGTAATTAAGTGATGGATGTAGGGACATTTACGAAAAATATAGTATGAAAAATGAAAAAAAAAAAATTGCGGGGTTTCAATTAGAATATATAAAGTGATGCAAAATAATTCTTTGGAGGTGATTTGCAGACGGGAAATCACGTTTTTATAGTGTTTCAACAAACGGTAAGATTAGAAATGGAATGTTAAAAAAATGGGTGGAAAAGAAACATGATTTTGAACGCTTGGATCATGTTAAAAATTTTACACCAAAGTGATACAAAACAATTATCTTGAGGTTATTTGGAGACTAGAAATCACATTTTTAAAATGTTTCAACAAATAATGAGATTATAAATTTAATATAAAAAAAAAATAAAATAAAAAAGGGTGGGGACTTTAAGGGAATATGATCTTGAGCGCTTGGATCCTATTAAGAATTTTTTAAAGTAATACAAAATAATTCTTTTGAGGTTATTTGGATAAGTGAAATTATGCTTTTATAGTTTTTCCATAAATAGTGAGATTAGAAAATTAATATAAAAGAAATGGGTGAGAACTATAAAGAAACACAATCTTGAGTGCTTGGATCATGTTAATAATTTTTTACACTAAAGTGATACAAAATAATTCTTTTAAGGTTATTTGGAGACGTGAAATCACGTTTTTATAGTGTTTCGATAAATAGTGAGATTAGAAATCTAATATAAAAGAAATAGGTGAGAACTTTAAAGAAACACAATTTTGAGCACTTGGATCATATTAAGAATTTTTTACATTTGTAAGACCACAACAATGATGAGGTTTACTTTACTTTTTGGGGCATTTTCGTTAACTATATATTGGTGGGTGGTTGCAAAGGATGGTGGTGTCTCGTTAAATAGACCCTAAAGTTAGCAAAAGCTTTGGGAAAAGGATCAGTGCCATTGAGCTTAGAACTATGATGTCTCTATCTCTCTTAAGAATCTAATCTATAGTTTGAATCATTTTCTTTGATGAGAAAAGCTGCTTTGAGTGAGAATATTGCTGATAAAGTATTGATCTAGTAGAAAAGATAAAACACAAGCCAAAACTCGAGTGGATTGTCCAAAATTGACATCTATGCAATTTGTGGTATGAGGTAGCAAAATTGCATTGTATGACCGATTTTCAAATTATGGAAAAATTGTCTGAAAAGTCTGAAGTCTTTTGTATAGTGACTAATTCAATTTTAAACTTTTCAATTTTGTCTATTTAGTCGCAAACATTCGAGCAAAATTTTAGTGTAGTCCTTCCGTGTCAATTTTCTCTAGAAATTGCTTACATGACAATCTAGTTATCAATAACCAACCTACAAGCCACATCGCCACATTACCGATTGATTTCTAGTAAAATTGACCAAAATGATTACATTAAAATTTCATATAAATGCTTAAGACTAAGTTGGCATTCTTACAATGGGTTTAGGACTAATTGAGTAATTCTTTCTTAAAATATGTATCTCCCTTCAATGACCAATTAGCCAATCTCATAGATAAGTTGAAAATACTTCACCCAATGATCCCTTCATGCTTTAAATTGACTCATTATTACAAGACAAACATATATCTATAAAGGAGTTTTTTTTCTTACTTTCATTATGAACAAAATCAACCTCATTATAAAATATAAGAAGTCGGGGAAACTACAGCTCATTACTTTAGCCACGGTATGTAACCGGCCAAAGCTTTTCTTCATCTTTTGGGAACTATGCAATGCATTCTGCTCGCTAAGGCTGTTAAATTTAACTGTCTTTTGCCCTCGGGGCGAATCTCGGATCAAGATTTGCTTTGGTGGTAATGGTCATCATCACTACTATAGTTCAAAGCTAAACTAGGACGTGATCGGATATGAATCCGTGGCTGCTTTGGTCCCCAGCCACTACTTTTAGTTGCCTGTGATCGTTTCACAATTGTCATGAATGATGTGTGCTGCGAAAGCGAAGGGCCGCTTCAGACAAAAGCGAAAAAGCCGAAGATCATGTATTGGCCATGTTTTGGGGCCATTAAAAGCACAACCGCACTACAAAGCCGGTTGCTAGGAGATGCCAAGTTCGCCAAAGTATTTACTTTGGGATTCACGCCCGGACCACGAGATTGGAGGATCACTAGACTTATTAAGATAGATTTACATAATACAATTTATGAAGTGATGTGATGGATTGTGATGGAAGATATGCATCGGATCGGATCGGATCGGATCGGATCGGATACCGGAGATATGCTTGGAATCTCGTTCAATTATAATTGTGCATAAATTAGTTAGGAATTTAGATTGAGATTAGATTCTGATTTGAATTGATTTCTCAAATATACTTATGTCATTACTGTAACTTTTATGTATTATATTTACAAGAGTCTGTACAAGATAATACATAATGAAAATATACAACTTTTCACATTTCTCTCGTCTTCTTCATGATTGCTCATCTTCTTTCGTGGTATCAGAGCCTCCAAGTTGCTGATCTACTTTCACTTCCGCTTTTGATTACCCAAGCAGAGGAACTCTGACCTACAAACAAATTTGCCATTTGGTATAAGAATCAATTTTTCCAAGGAAGAAGATAAGAGAATTTTTTTCTTACCGTCAATGGCCACCCCGCAAGATAGCCTCTCTGCCGACAACCAAACTGCTGGAGAAACTCCATCACAACTTGCACAAATCCAAAGCCCTCTTGCAACAATTCAACAACCACCATTCCAGGCTTAGCCCGTACAGTGGCGGCCCACACAAGCTCAGTTTAATCTAAGGTAGCCCATTGCGGGCTAACCTATCCAGTGGGTACCTTACCTATGGTACCTTGGGCCAAGCCTAAGTTCATCATCGCCTGGTCATGTGGGCCACTAGAGCCACGTCCAATCCGAAGGGAGCCCACCAATCATGACTGGGGCAAGCCCAACCGCCAGATTGGAGCGGACGAGCGGGTCGGGTGAACCGGGTATGGGAACAAATCCCTACCCGAGATTTTTTAATGCGGGTTGTCAATTCGGATTGGGCAAACCGGGTTCAGGGACAAATCCCTACCCGAGTTTCGCACCCGGTTTCCTGTCATTCCCAATCAGAGCCGTCATCGGTCAATCGGAGCTCGGTGACCCCCTGTACATCTTGACAGCCGACGGTCTTGAGTTGCGGCTGATTAACCAACAGTTAACCGGCCCAGAGAACTACTCTAGGTGGTCCTGAGACTTCCAACGTCCCCTGGTGACGAAAGACAAGGATGGGTTCCTAGATGGAACTATTCGATTCTTGCCGATGACCGATAGCGTGACACTGGAGGAAATGCAACCAGCTTGTCCGAATGTGGATCGGCAACTACACTTCCCCAGATGTCGTGGTTGGCCTTCCACCGATGGAGGACTCGAAGAACATGTGGGAAAACATCAAGTAGATATACGGCAAATTAGATCAGGCACGAATTTTCTCTTTAATGCAAGAACTCAGCGAATTAAAACAGGAAAACATGACCAAAAAAAAAAGGGAAACATGACGATTTCAGCCTGCTACAACAAATTGTCATCTTTGTGGAATGACCTCGAAGCCACGGAAGAAAAGCTCAAGGGACCAAAGGAGACGCTCGCACAGTACCAATTGATGAAAGAAAGGTTAAAGGCAACCCGATTTTTATTAATTTTGAATGAATCGTACCTGGTTTTTCATTCACAAATCTTGGCCATGGAATTGATGTCGCCTCTTGGATGGATCTTTCAATTGGCCGTCCAAAAAGAGAGCCAATGGCTCGCATCGTCGGACTCGGCGAAAGGAGGTGGAAGTTTCGCCCTCGCAAGCCGCGGCGAGAGGCGAGACGCGGTGGGACCGAAAACCCTAGCACACGAAAAATGGGCGCAAGAAGAGGGGCTAGGGTTTTGGGCCGAAGACACTCGATCTCTTAAAAGAGGAGGAATGGGGCGGCTCAGATCTCTTGGGCCGATTGGACGATTCAAAAGGATCCATCCACTCAAATGGATCGGACGGTGGAGATGCGCTGTATGGAAAAGGATCCAACGGTGGTGGAATTTTTTCAGCATATACCAAAAATTTCAATTCAAGAGGAAAATGTAAATTATATTGTGATTATTGCAAACATCCACACCATACAATAAAAATTGTTGGAAATTGCATGGTAAACCCGGAGAAAAAGGGAAAAGGAAGGAAATTTCTGCAGCTTATCAAGTTAGTGGTCCTAATGTTGACCGGTCCATAACGAATGAACAATACCAACTGCTGATGTAAGCACTGCAGAAATTAGACACCTCAAGCAAGGGAGGAAATTTCTCAGGTATCTCTCGTTGTTTTATTAATAATATCTCAATGAAAGCTTGAATAATTGATTATGGGGCAAGTGATCATATTGTTTGTGAGAGGGCATTATTTTCAGATATGCATGAGAACCTGGATTTTCTTGTTACTGTGCAATTACCCAATGGGAGTGTCACTCATGTTACAATCACTGGAACAGTCAAACTCAGCCCACAAATTACACTACAAAATATCCTCTATGTCCTAGAATTTCGATTTAACCTTGTTTCTATGTCAAAGTCTGCAAAGAAAATTCCTATCGTGTATTGTTTGATTCCGACACTTGCTTCTTTCAAGCCCTTTCGACTGGCAGAGTGATGGGCTTGGGTAGTCTTTCTGAAGGGCTATTTCTTTGGACAAATTTTCCAAGTAATCTTGATTTGTCATCATTTTCAAATAAAATGTCATTGTGTAACACGACTACCAATGATAAAGACTATCTTATGCATTCAAGATTGGGTCATAGTGCTTCATTCCCTTACTCTAAATGTCAAATATGCCCCCTTGCAAAGTAGTCACGTATTCCTTTTCCTTCTAGCAAAAACCATTCAGATAACATTTTTTCCTTTATTCATGTTGATGTTTGGGGTCCTTATCATACTTTACATCATGATGGGTCACATTATTTCTTGACAATTGTGGATAATTATTCTCGTGCCACCTGGATTTTCTTGATGCAGTCAAAGGGACAAGTTTTCTCACATTTGAAAACTTTTATTACCCTGTCCAAGAATAAGTTTGGAAAGTCTATTCGGTGAATCCGAACAAACAATGAGAAAGAATTCTTCAACAATGATTGCAATTTCCTCCTTTCATCTCATGGGATTCTCCATGAAAGTTCTTGTGTATAAACCCCACAACAAAATGGGGTAGTGGAGTGTAAACATTGCCACCTATTGGAAGTTGCACGTGCGTTAAGATTTCAAGCGTCTATTCCGGAAAATTATTGGGGCGAATGCATAGTTACTACAGCCTATCTCATCAACTGTATGCCAACTCGGGTACTCAATGGAAAAACTCCATTTGAATTACTTTTCAAGAAGAAACTAGAATTGGATCATTTGAGGATATTTGGATGCATGTGCTATGCAACTGTATTGGGCCCCCGAGACAAAATGGGCCCCGCGCTCGACGTTGCATCTTTATGGGCTATCCGAGCCTACAAAAGGGATATCGTGTCCTCAATCAGTCAACAAGGGAATTCTTCATTAGCAGAGACGTCATTTTTCATGAAGACGTCTTTCCCTTTCATGAAAAGGATTTTTCAAGAGAAATACCAAACACTTCAATACATCCTGATGACTCCCTATCTATAAAAGAATCGACTCCTGGATATTTTCTGACAAAAACTCCAGAACAGCTTGTTCCAGTGATCACTCCAATTTCTCCTGAGAATTCTGCAACAGAAGTTGTTGTAGATCCAATACAAGAGACTTTCTCGGAGATAGAAGATCATTCCAAAGAGATTGGCATTGTAGAAAGATCTTTCCCATCATCTACTCCATCACAAGCGGATCCTCCTCGACGATATGGTTGTTCTACATGACCACCAACTTGGACAACGGATTATGTTTGTGCATCTCTCAACTCACCAGGTATTCACTACCCAATATCATCTTATGTTTCGTTTCATAGACTTCCATCGGAACATAGATGTTGCGTTAGTCAAATATCAGAGGACACAGAACCATCCGATTATGAAGAAGCAGCTGGTAATCCAAGATGGCAAGAAGTTATGGGAGCTGAATTATAGGCATTACTTGCCAATTAGACTTGGGATTTGGTCAATCTACCTCCAAATAGGAAACCCATTGGATGCAAGTGGGTTTATAAGATTAAATACCAAGCTGATGGCTTCGTTGAGCGTTACAAAGCTTGGTTGGTGACCAAAGGATTTACTCAACGGGAAGGTTTTGACTACCACAAAACTTTTTCCCCGGTCGCCAATGATGTAACTGTAAGATCTTTTCTATCTGTTGCAGCTATTAATGATTGGTCATTATATCAAATGGATGTACATAACATTTTTCTGCATGGAGATTTAGATGAGGAAAACTATATGGATATTCCTCAAGGTTTACGGAGACATGGGGAGAATAGAATATGTTGTCTCCGCAAATCCCTTTATGGCCTTAAGCAAGCCTCTAGACAATGGTATGCCAAATTTGCCGATGCTCTCACGTCTCCAAGCTTCAGACAGTCCAGATATGATTACACCTTATTCACATGGACTCAATGTATGTCATCTATTTACTTGATGATATATGTTGACGGTATCCTTATCATGGGTAATGATAGAAGTGCAATAGAAAGATTCAAGAAGTATCTGCATTTTACTTTTCACATTAAAGACTTGGGAGCACCAAAATACTTTCTTGGAATCGAGATTGCTCGATTTGATCAAGGGATTTCTCTTAGCCAACGGAAGTTTGTGCTGGAAATCATATCAGAGGCAAGGTTATCGGGATGCAAACCATCAATTATTCCAATTGAGCAAAACATAAAATTGACCACCAAAGATTATGATGCTGGAACATCTGAGAATCATGATCCTATTCTCAATGATCCTTCAAGTTATCAGAAGCTCGTTGGAAAACTTATATATTTAACTATGACCAAACCCGATATATCATATGCAATACAAACTCTCAGTCAATTTATGCACAGTCCAAAATTGTCCCACATGAATGCTACTTTAAAGGTCGTGAAGTACTTGAAAAAGTGTACAGGACTAGGGATTTTCTTATCCAGAAAATGCAATATGGAAATGTCGGCATATTGTGATGCAGATTATACAACCTGTCCTATGAGCCAAAGATCCATTACAGGCTTTTGCATTAAACTTGGAGAATCTCTTCTTTCATGGAAGACCAAGAAGTAGGCAACCGCATCATTATCTTTAGCCGAAGTAGAATATCGAGCCATGGTGAAGACCACTTGTCAAATTGTATGGATGCGGGCATTACTTCGGGATCTTGGGATAAATTTGAAGGGTCCGACAAGATTGTTTTGTGACAACGATGTGGCACTCAAACTTGTAGTGAATCCCATAGTGCATGAAAGAATGAAGCATATAAAAGTGGACTGTTATTTCACTCAAGAAAAAATTCAGGAATGGGATAATCAAGACAAGAGGAATCGGAACGGTAGAGCAGCTTGCCAATATTTTTACCAAGCCTTTATGTCAAAGACAACATGCATAGCTATTAAGCAAGCTAGGCGTCTTGGACATCTACCAACCACCAGCTTGAGGGGGAGTGTTTGAAGATATGCATCGGATCGGATCGGATACCGGAGATATGCTTGAAATCTCGCTCGATTATAATTGTGCATAAATTAGTTAGGAATTTAGATTGAGATTAGATTCCGATTTGAATTGATTTCTCAAATATACTTATGCCATTACTGTAACTTTTCTATATTATATTTACAGAAGCCTATACAAGAGAATACATAATGAAAATATACAACTTTTCACATTTCTCTCGTCTTCTTCACAACTGCTCATCTTCTTTCAGATTGTCAATAGCCTTTTGAATAAGTGGGTCATCTTCAAGAATCAATGACAATCTAGTACATCACTTTATAAATCGATTTTGTAAACCAGCCTTAGCAAGTTTGGTATTAATTGACTGCTCATGTGTTTCAAGGCCGTTTTCTCTGTTGTTTTCTAAACGTGCCCACTGGATTAAAAGGCAATGGGTTTTGAGGCACGCTTGTTACATCTCTCAACTACAAATTAAATTGCAAAGTTTATCTTCCAACATCAGACTTTTACACTTGATTGGTCTCATTTTACATTCACGACCACTCTTGTCTTCTTCTTCCATTAAATTTCAGGCAACTTGCTGTCTCAAAGCAACAAGACAACGACATTAATCGGATTGATCAAAACATAAAGAGAAGCTAGAGCCATCATGAGGTCCGGTTCCAATATGCTAATTCGTCATGGATTTATGGCCATGCAAAAGGTTACTACTTTTCGAGCCATCGATCATGTGTGATCATAAACTCCTACCAATTGGTCATAGGGTGCGTTTGGTTGAACTTTTGAGGAAAAGCCTTTGGGAAAATGCAAAGAACTTTAAGTTAAAGGGGTTTTCCAAAATGCAAACTATGTTTGGTAAATTGTAGTTTGAAAGCCCATTGTGAAGTACATTGGAGTAAAGTAGTGTTTGGAAAGATTACATTTATAAAGGACTTTGGTGATTAATAAAAAAAAAAAAAATTATAAAAAAAAAAAATTATAAAAAATAAAAAATAAAAGAGTTTGCCGGCGAGGCAAGCGGCCGCCGACGGCCTCAGGCAACCCCTGGAGACGACCGACGAGGGCCGCCGAGGGTCGAGTGACCTCCAACGAGGGTCGCCTGGGGTCAGGCGACCCTCGACGGCCCTTCACAGAGGTCACTCGACCCAGATCTGGGTCCGCCGGAGGTCGGAGGATCTCACGGTGACCCAAATGCCGGGTCGTCGAAGGTCGTGCGACCTCGCGGCGGCGGTGCGACCCAAATCTGGTCGCCGAGGTCGCACGACCTTGCGGCGACTAGATCTAGGTCGTGCCTAAGGTCGCACGACTTGCGCGGCGACCAAATCTAGGTCGCGCCAGTCACCACAAGGTCACACGACCTACGGCGACCCGCATTTGGGTCGCACTTGAGGTCGCGCGACCCGGGCCGGGTCACGGCAATGTGACTTGCGGGTGGTCGCCACGACTTGCAAGTGGTTGCCGCGATTGGCCGGTGACTGTCGCCGCGACCTCACCGACCTCAGCCGTGACCTCGCCGGCCTCTCGAGCTCGTCTCTGATCAGCCACACCACTGGAGAAAAAGATGAATAGTAGAGATGAACAGTGGACACAAGGCATTCCGAGAATGCTGAAAGCCCAACGCAGCCTAGGACCTTCCTTGGGCTTTCAACCTTGCAAATGCCAGCTGTGCCTTAATGCCCCTTGGAAAGTAGTTCTCAAACATCTTCATTTTGACCCAAAGGCCTTTAGCCCCCCAAAGCCCCTTGGAAAGCAGTTCCCAAACGGAGCCATAGTCTGAGCACACTAACCCAAAGAGGCGTTGGGTATGCCGATGCTCACTGCTCCCGCCGATTGCTGGACGTCCAGTTTAACATTTTCATGCGAAATCTATACTTCCCTTAGGAAATCCAAATTCCTTAACTTGTTCTCCTCGAGTTAAAACTCGGCGTCTACCACTGTAGTACTCAATGTTCAAGTGAAAACAAGCAGCATACTCCTTGGAGAAGCAGTAATATCTCCCTTTCGGTAACAGTAATTTCCTATAACCAGCTGCTTCCGACCTCGTTTGCTGTATTATTCTGATTAGGTTAAGGATCTCTAGTCCTATAACGTTGTTCTACTTCCGTCTCAATGCTTCATATTGTTGTGCATTCTTTATTGTAGATGGAGATGGATCGCTAGCCTAATGACCGAGAACATAGCGGGACGGTAACACAGAGAAAGCAACGGTATAAGCACAGCGCAGAGGGCAAAGGGGGTAAATGATTCATATCTAACCTCAAATCCGGCCAACCAAGATCGATGTCAAACCATTCGCTCGAAAACGTAAGTCGCAGAACCGTGCGGCTGTACAGCCGTCATGATTTACAAGAGACTGATGAAACGGGAAATTCAGGGATTCATTTCCAGTTCTGCACTTGCACTTGAAGAACAAAGTGCCCTCTGAATTACTTGACCTGATTCTATCCCTCATGATTTCACGCAAAATCTAAAAAAATGCATCCATCAATTAAGATGTGGTCAAGATCTCAAGAAAGATCTTAAGTTTGGTTCACAAATTGGAGCAAAGCAATGACGTTAACCCTCTTACAAAATAAGTCGATTCTCCATTATTTCGCGATCACAAGTCCCATCATGAAAATCAAACAGTTTCGTTGTAAAAAGGGGCCTTCCACAAAAACTGAATAGTTTCATGTGCAGCTATATATTAAATATGTTTGGTTAATTTAAGTAGTCAAGTACGCTATAGGGGCGTTCGACTGAGAACTGAGATTTAGGTCGTTACCGTAATCAAGCAGCCTGGATTCAACTTGAAGGTTGCATCAATGTTCAACACATAGAGATCAAAAAATTGCTCGGATCTGGTTCCATGTATGCCGCAGCACTACTATCTGGCCATGTTCGACGTCCAATTTATTTTATCTGTCTAGACCCTATTAATCGAACGGTGACAGACTGATCTCACAGGCATGGAATAGCATCCTAATATGTGAACAGCAATGCTTTTGCACGTTCAAAAATGTGTTTTCAGGCTCCTAATGATTGCTAAAGGTGATCTTGTAAGCCATTTCAGCCATTCAAGACATGCAGTCCCATTCCATGTGAAACATTGTGAAGTCCAGTTATATTAGATAGATAATGCAAACCCATTCAAATGCTGGCTCGGTGTCTTGTGTCAAGGACTCGTGTGATCTTAAGTGAATGACAAAGTTTAGATCCCCCGACTGTACTACTCCCCCTATATCTCAGTCATTGGATGTACGAAGGTAAACATACAAGGATAAAGCCCTATTGAATCACACTGATTTAAGGGCTTAGATGCACCAAGAATGAATTTCTCTAAACACCAAATGAAGTTCGAAGGACAGAGTTTTAGGACCATCCTGTATAATTTGTGCTTCCCACAAACAGCCCATACATGAAAGGAACTGCATGGTGAGTTACTACTATGATACTGATGATTCATGAAGAGTACAATATGAGCTGGACAAACAGATATCCTCCTTTTAAAGCAACTCGACCATATAACATAGCCACCCTCGCAACTTTACAAAACTTTATCATCGATGCTAATCTAAATTAATCATCTATAAAACTACAGGTAGAAGCTGACTTGCAAGGCGTTGAATCTAACCTCTAGATTTGCCCAGATCTCTGTAGAAACCTCATTGAATAGCCTCCCTGCCCGATTATTAGCATTCATGGAAGCAGCAACGTCCATGATATTAAGAATCCGAACTCACTCTTCCTCCGCCAGTAAGAAAATTGAACACCTGCTTTAGATTTCCTCTGGAAGGTCGTGCATTTGATGCAAACTTGCAGATAAAAATGAGTCGCCGCCGCATGTCCCATTTAGTAACAGTTGTCTCACTAAAGGACTTTCCATCATCATAGGTTCCTAATTAACAGCCCAAATTATAAGGAACACAAAGAAAGGGCGAATGAAAAAAAAATCTAGAATTCGGACCAAACTAAAAGGACATATACCTTGATCATCAAATAATGACATTAGAATTGCAAGACAAGTGCATATACTGATGTCCTCCCCTGTGAAGTAATACACAAGCCATCTCTCTCGATGAGTAAAATGACTGAAGAATGCTGACTATGTCAATCCTCAAAAACACATTCGATTAAAAATCTTTTATGCATACAACATATGATATTGAATGAATTAATATCTGTAAGAAATTGACAGGAGTTGTTTATCCTTCAAAAACATTCTTACCATTCTGACAACAAACGAAAAGAGTCTTCCCTTTGCAAAGATTCGACCTTGCGAAGTTTACCGCAGTCTGAAGATTGCTCAATAGGGAAAACCGATCTTGTTTAGAGTTCTGGACACCAAAAGTAAGGTTTTAGAGAAGCAAATTGGTGGACTACTAAATCCATAACACTAAAATATAAATCTCTCTTAATCAACTGCTATAGTAGATAAGCAAGATGTATCATTGTATTAATTAGACCTCATGAGTGTTCTTCAGCTTTCATTTGTACGCACCAGCATTGGAAGATGGAGATATGCCTCAGTACTTTGTAAAGAGACAGACATAGACTCCTGAGAACAATTCAACACACAGTCAACACCTGACGCTTCTGCAGCTGCACCAAAAGAAAAATCAAGGTAGAGCAATGAGCAGGAAGAAAAAGCAGGACAAAAAGTGGTGCCGCTAATGTTAATAGTAAAAGCACCATTACAACCATCTATATATAGAATGATACCTTTTTACTTTTCGAAAAATGAGGGGATTAATCCACTTTACTTGAAGATAAGTGTGAATAAACACCATGCTGTTCCTATGTGTCGAGGGAATGATAAAGTACAGTGCTAAGATTGGAAGAACACCCCCAACCTCAAACTTCAAAATTCCCCTTCTAGGATCAAAGAAAAAGAATCAGAAATCCTGTCTGTAAGGCGATGACCAAACACCTAATAGCCCAATTTGGAGTAAGTAAAGTATTTCTAGATCCAATACATGAAAAAGGGGAAGAGTCTCAACTCAACTTTCGCATGTGACATCTACCAAAAGGGCTGGAAGTCTATAACTTGACCAAACAAATAAAGTTAGTTAATTACTGGAGAAACACAAAAACACATACTGAATTGTGTTGAGCCCACAGTGAGATTTGTCAAACCCAGCCAAGTTATGGGGCAATTTTCATGAGAAGACTTAGGATCAACTTCAGCATTAGCCATCTCTGAAGCTAGGGGTAATTCATCACAAGAAAGATTACATGCACTCCCAGGCAATTTTGGACCCTTGACTCTGACCTGAGGGGCAGCATGTCCCCTATGAGCTAGGTAAACTCTATGCTTCTCCACTATTTCAGCTACCTTCCGATTGCATAAATCAGGACCACTTTCGATGATATCATACACATTTTTCCAGAAAAGAGATGGTGATAGACCCCTTGCCCAGCTTTCCTCATCATCTCCAGCCCCTGCTATGTAGTTCCAGCTGAACTCTGAAGTAGTCTTGGGTTGAACAGTTCCACTTGAGGAGGAAGCAGTAACAAGTATGATTGGTGTAAAATCCCAAGAATCATGATCAGGCACTTCGTTCAACCAAATGACAGATCTCTGTGAAATCCATAATGGACGCAGTGGCTTCTTCAAACATGCAGCAATAGAACTAATATCAGCCCCACTGGCTTCCAACTGATGAGTCCAACTTTCCAAGCGATTCTCTATAGTTGCCCTTTCTGTCTCTGAAACCCACAAGGGAAGATGCAATGAACAATCCCAATCCAGTGGAGCCTGTCCTTCGCTATTTTCATGCTGATTTGTTGTATCTACAACCTGTATGAGTGCAAATTTTAGATGGTTTACTTGTAGGAAATATGCTCATCAGCATTTCCAATAGATTAAAGCACAAGCACGCTTTCATAACAAAGTAATACAAGGGAAAAGCATAAACTACAGAGCTAGTAGTGAAAACAAACTTTACAGTTCTTGCTGAACCTAAGGTTGCCCAAGTAAGCACTAACAGACAAGAAGTTTCATAGTATACTAATCATAGTTTCCTCCAACTGACAGTGTTATGAAATGCACTGGCAGAAACAAACAATAACAATAGGAAAAATTTGTAGCAAGAAGCAGGAATAATGCTACAGATTGATCTGAAGCTCACAACTACCAAGACTAGTACTCACACTCACTCACCCCTTCTGAAATGAACCCATCACTGCACATTTTCCTCCTGTAGTTGACAATAGCTCTATTCATGACGCACGTCCAAATGGGTATCGTCTTTGACATGCTGTCAGGAAACCTCTTCCCTTTCCGAGTCGAATCGATGATGATACATCCTCCTTTCTGTCCTACCCATCAGACAAAAGACAGACAAAAAACCAGAATCAAATCGGTAAAAACTTAAACGTGAGATTTTGTGAGTGTCCAGCCAACTGTTCTAAAAATTTAAGCTATTAAAGCATTATTTATTAATTAAATATTCTAAACTCTCTTAAAGTTTAAGAGAGTAAAAATGAGACTCGAACTAGGATCTCCTGATATCATGATATTTTGTGGATCACAATCAACTGTTATACGAGCTTAAGTTGTTACGTGAATGCGTGATTTATTATTTATATATTATATCAGATGAAGATCAAAGAAAACGCATACGCCACCTAAGTAGAAGAACGGTAAAACTAAGCTTGATAATCAGGCTACATGACTTCTTCGATTTCACTCGACAAGAATCGAACTTTCGAACACCCAAGATCAACCCAAGAGAACAAGCGACGGTCTTGATCAAGCTCAACCCACCAACCGCCGTAAAAAAACACCGTCTCAAATAATTTGAACCCCGGCCAATTCTCCCCGAGAGAGAGAGAGAGAGAGAGAGAGAGAGTGCTACCGGCGAGGAGGGCGAGGTGGAGGTTGAGGCGAGAGGTGTTGAAGGACAAGTTGTTGGTGTGGCCGTCGGTGGACTTGAAGTAGCAGGTGGCGTGGAAGGCGGCGGCGTACCAGAGGCCGCACCGGAGGTTGGCGACCAGGGGGAGGCCCGGCCAGAGCTGGGCGATCTCGGCGACGAAGATGGAGTCCTCGTAGATCGACCGCAGGGCGTTGTAGAGGCTGTTGCCCCGCCGCTTGATGATCCTGGCGGCGCCGTAGATGCTCAGCTTCTTCAGCTGCCTCGCCGCCTCGGCGTCGTCCTCCATCTCCGACAGGGGCGTAGGATCGCGCGAGGCTTTTTCGGACAGAGGAGAAGGGGACGATGGTTATCATCAGGCTGAGCTTACCTGCGTCGTATTGAGGACGGGCCGGCCCACGTTCCGGGCCCCGACACCATTGCTTTCTCTTTTCCCTTTTATCTTTTTTAATTTATAATTAATACCACGAAAAACCTCAAACTGATAGACTTATGATAAATTTATTTCAAAATTAATTTTTTTTTACTTTCAAAAACTCTAAACTGATACCCGTTTGACAAATTTACCAACAACCGATATACTTATGACAAATTTACCTTCTATTAATTTATGTAAAATTTTACTATCAAATTATTGAATTAGATAACACGTAATAATTGACTGGTATATTAATTTGAGATTTTACTCTTCGTTTTTCACACTTGTACTAGTTTTTTTTTTTTTGGGTATTAATTCAATTTAACGGAGGGTAAATTTGTCACAAATATATTAGTTTTGGGTTTTTTGCTATCTAAAAATTAGTTTGAAGTAAATTTATCACAAATATATCAGTTTGTGATTTTTTGTGATTATTTGAGATAAATTTGTCATAGATATACCAGTCTTAAGTTTTTCATGATAAAAAAAATAACTTTGGCATATTACCAAATCACGTGCCTATTACCATAGGTGTAGATATAGGTATTTTGAGAATATGCCTTAACGACCAATTGTCACATATGTATTAGTTTGTGATTTTCGTGATATTAACTATTTAATTTATAAGATTCAAAAAAGAAATTTAATCAAATTAATGGAATTCCAATCTAATCTAAACTTAGCTCATTAAATTTTCAACGAGCCTCACACAAAATCAACGCATAATAATATTTTCAAATATTTAAAGCAAATTGGGAATACGTGCTACATAAAATACTTGCTCTTCCTAGTAAAATACAAGACTAAAGTAATCAAAGTCCTGTTGCCAACTTATATGTATCGACTGGCTGTCTAGGAAGCAGGTTGGATGGTGGTTGAGGTCCATTGCTCGATTAAAATAGCAAGGGATTCCTATATACAAAGAAGAAATTTGTTAGAAAATCAGATTTCTGAGAACTTGCGAGTGGGTGAGAATTTTCTAAGGCAAAAATTAAAGAGAAAAACTTCTAATTTATAGGACAATTTTCCGCTCTTTTTTCTTTTAAATTGGCTGGACTGGGCTGGTCCGACATGACCCATTGAGAGGCCGTGCTGGGCTTAGGCCGAGCTGGTCCGGCCCATATTGGCCCAACGAATGGCGTGGCTAAGGAAATAGAAAATGAAGTTCTTTCGTTTTTGTTCCACCAGGAAATTGATTTATTTATTTATTTATTGTACGAATGGAAATATAAATTAAACGATTGCCATTGCAAAGCCCCCGTTTCGTGGAGAAAAAAGTTATTCCTCGCCGCAGCTTTAAAATCGGCGGAGGAATTTTTTCCTTTGTCCATATGGAATAACTACTATTTACTTTTTATTTTTATAAAATTCATGGATCTCACATTTTAATTTTCATTTAAGAAAAATATTTAAAATATTCAAATATTGACACGTAGAAGTCTATGTAAAATTTTCATAATTTTTCAAAAGTGAAATGATATTTCTCATTTTTTGACTTTTGAAGAGGTAACTTATAAGTAGAAAGAAGCCAGTAGCAACTGGCATGGACTTGATAGTGGAGGGAATAATGCTATGGATGGAATGAGAATGGGAATCAAAGCTAACGCTTTTTCTTCCTTTTGATCTCAGGAAATGACATATGGAATGGGAATCAACACTGTTGCTTACATCTTCTGATCGTAGCACAGGAAACACTTTTAGTGGTGGGACTTTGTTTGAATAATGTAAAATTAATTATTGGATTTAAACACGCTAATTCCATAATTAGTTGGATGCCTTGATGTCCATTCGGCGTTAGAAGAAGAACGAAAACAAAAAGGAGATCAGCATGATTTATGGTGGGCTATCTTTGAATAGCCTCTCCACCATTAAATGCTTTCATAAGGATAAAAAGAGCTCTTGCGGGGATTGGAGTGGGGACGAATTAGTTTCAGGGAGTGGGTTTCGACTCCCACGCCCTGTAAGGGGCGGGCAAAAGTTTGAAAGTGAGAGTTAGAATAGGAATATAATATGACTGAAAAAAAAAAAAAAAAGACTTCTGGCTATTTGCTCATTTAATGTTTGTGTTTTTTGTTGTTGATAACAGTGCTTGGGATGTTTATCTTTATCATTAAATGTAATGCATGTATAATGCTATTATATAAAGATGTGAGGGTGAGTGTGAGGGTGAGTGTTGTATATTGGTCGAAGCCATCAGAAAGGATTTTAAGAACAATTTCTTCCTTCAAGTTGTGTACTTATTCCAAATTTCTAAAGTTGTCATTATTGTTTTGATTCTAACATACTTTTGAGGATGAAGATACTTTTAAAGGCTGCAAAGCCTACAGGATTTCTCAGGAATTTTTTTCCCTTGAATCCAGCCCATTCATGTTCTGTATCTACATTAGTTCGATCGTGTAACAGTTATCAAACGCTAGTCATTGGCCAAACACAGTCTAGCATCGGAAAATAAAAACAATCCGATTATAGCCCTTCTTGGACTGGATCGTGGTAGCCTCGCCGGCCTCAACAATCATCGGCGTATGAATTGTTAGCGCCGATTAGGGGATACAACATTGTGACCTGTTCATTGACACAGCTTCTTCGACAAATCCTGGAACCATTCAATTTGTTCAGTGACTAATTACACTTCGTGAAGCTAGGAAGACCTGGCACTCCTGGCCTGCGCCGCATTTCTCAGCACTCCAGACGTGACAGATGATGCCGGGTTGATGGTCTTTCTGATCTTGAAGACATTCCAAGCGGTGTTAGCGCAGTGGCCTGCAGTCGCCAGCGCATCTTCTGTCGCCTCTCCCGCGCTCTCTCCGAATCTGTTGTCATCAAGAAATGGCTGTATCTCAAATTCTGAAAATTGTTGATGACCAATCTTCAGTAAAAGAACACATTGTGCTATGGTTATGAGCCAAAAATGGGCGTCTAGCAATTGGCCTTAACAGTGAGAAAAGTATTTCGATCGGGGCTTAATTGAGCTCGTGATGATTCAGGAAAATTAACAAGCTCAATGGACAAAACCAAGTAAAACGTAAAAGGAAACCAAAAGAACAAAGGATCTGAAGAAAATCTGCTAACACGTAGAACCCCCGCCTGTATCTGTTATAAATTTAAGCTTTCCGGGATGATATAGATTTGTATAATCAAAGGCAATACAGATCAATGGGCAAAGGGCTGAGAATAGAGACCATTTGAAGGTTCATGAAAATGCTTTTTACCTCTGGCTGACCATTCTTGTCGTCGCTTTGGAGGTTGCGGAGAATGCTTGCTTCTCAGCAGCTTCAGCTGCATCTAGAACTTTGTCTGTAATCCAATTGACAAAATGGAGAATGTAATTAGTTACCATAGCCATACACCAATGATTTTTCCTGGAAGATGCACTTCGATTTTTACTCAGTACTGCAGATCAATGATACTCACTGACGGCATCGAGTGAAGCCAAAAGGACCTCTCCAGGAACCATTGACAGGAATGCCTTCCCAGCTTTGGACTTAACCACCGGCGCCATCACTGAGCCAGTGGCAAATTGAACCCCACTGAGCATCGTTTTGCTCATCTTCTCTGTCATCTTGGACACCTTTCTCACGCTTCAAAAGAAAAAGGGGTGGGGAGCGAAAAGAAAGATGAGAAGTTTATGACGGAACGGATACATCTTTGGCTCGTTTTATATATAGATGGGCTTCTTCTGAATGAATGTACTGAAGATCATAGCTTTCCAGTTAAACATACCGTTTCAAGTTTCTGTTGATTGCGCTTTTCTTTTTGGTGGTCGAACTTCCATTGCTAGTGTACTCCGGATAGGTGATGTTACTATTCTCTGCAGCACGGGTGATGATCATCTCGCCTCCCTTATGAACCTGGTTTTTCACTGAAATCTCTTAGATCACCATAAATAGCAGTAAAACAAATCATGCTTTGGCAATGAAAGCGATAATTCGAAGCCAAATGGAACAAAAGAAAGTACTGTGTTCATCAAAGATAGATAGCCAAAAGACTACAAGAATTCGACCCAATTATAATGAAGTTGTCGTAGAGAACGAATTGGTCTAACTCATAATTCAAGTTTGAGGGCGGCAAGAACCTCATTTGATAGCAGTCCTGATGCACGACCAAATGGTATTGTTTCCATACATCGAGGCAACAACCGACAATGATTTTTGGATTCGACCCTGCAGAAGACAATGCACGTGCTGCTAGATACTCAAAAGTCCTGCTCATGCCAGTCTTGCTGAACCTAGAGTTTCGCAGAAGCTAACATATACGTTCTTGATCATTGGTTTAAACTAAATCAGCTGTACTAAACTATCCCTAGTAATTGCAGAGGAACTTAGCTTCAACCAATCTAAAAGAAGAGCATGTAAAGTCCATCCGACCGAAATCCCGAACCTGGTTAGTGTAAGCGTTGCTGCATTTGAATATCCCTTTAACAATCTGACCGGTGCCTCCCGCAATCGCCCTGGCCAACACATTGTTGTAATCCTGGACCTTAGGCGCGAACTCCTTCCAGTCGATGTTCTTGTTCCGAGAGGAAGCCGCGGAGGCGGAGAAGCAAGAATGCTCCTGCAGGAACGCGTCGAGCGACGCCAGGCCGCCGCCGTACGTCTCCGGGAAGGTCACGCCGTAGCTCAGGGGGTCGCCGTCCTTCACGGGCAGGGTGAACAGGTAGTGCAGGGCGTCCAGCTTCACCACGGGCTCGTCCTTGGTGAGGGGCCACTGGAGGTCGTCCCCGACCTTCACTATGGTGGCGAGCGGGACGTTGTCGTCCGAGATCCGGAGGAGCGTGAACTCGCCGCCCGGGAGGAGCTCCAGGGCCTCCCCTTCTTCCATCAGGTGGACCGCGCATGACGGGATGGTGAGGAGGAGTTCCTGCCTCAGGGCTCGGGCCTGCTGCGGCGGCGGGTACGCGTAGGGGTGTTCTTGGTTCGACGACATGGCGGGTTCGGACGGTGAAGATGTTCTCATGGAAGCTTTGGAGGAGCCGCACCCGAAGCAGCCCATTGCTGGTGTGGAATCTTGGTTGCTTTTTGTGGATGAAGAAGAGGAAGAATATAGGTACTTGTTCAGGGATATAAAGGAAGATGGAGATGGGAGGTGAAGTTGAAAGGGGAATGGTGTGCAGAGGAAGCTGTGCTTTGATTGATTCCGCAGCTTTGGTCTAGCTTTATTCCGTTCGCATTGGGAGATTTTTATAAGTTCAAAAGATGATGTGACGTGCCTTTCGGTGACAGGGAAAATATGAGAGCATGACAAACTGGCTTGGCCTATCGGGAGACCACAAATTATGCCAAGTTCACTTTTTATGGCCAATGGGAATGGGATAGATAAAATTAATCATAATCGACAAGGCAAACAAATCAAGTTCGACAAGGAAAATATTGCATGTTAATGTTAAAGAGCATGTAATTTCATCTTATGTTGAGTGGGATAATGATACAAGAAGTTTTTAAATTTTAATTTAATGTGCAGTATAATCTATAAATCTTAACTTAAAATGAAATATAATTTTTAAAATTTTAATTTATTTAATGTGATTTATAGACTTTTAATATGCATTCACAATAATCCTTGAATTATATGAAGTGTTCCATATTATTTATTTTTAAAAAAGAAGTTCAAAATCATTTTATATTTGATCAGAATTCATAAATCATTTGTTTTGTGTTGTTTTATTTTTGGTAAAAATAATGTTGGTAATGGTAACATCCCGCGGGTTTGAGAAAAAGGACACATTTACAGAGGCAGTGGGAAACAGAAATCTGCTTTCCAGCTAAAATTTGCAGAGGACAATGAAGATATATCAGCTTTTTCGGGGCTTGAAATTTCCACGCTTAGGAATCTGTTCTTGTTCGATTGTCCGCACGAGACACACTCTTGTCAATCTTTTTGACTTTTCAATAAAGGCCCCATGATGCTCTTTTCCGGGCAGTGGCGAGCCCCAGCTTGGGCGACAACTTGTGTGTGGTCCGTCCATCGGGCAGGATCAATTAGGACGATCAATTCCTGATCCGATCTGATTTCATTTGAAAATTGAGAATTGGATCGGAGGAACTGATTCCCAATTTTTGGAATCAAGGAACCGGACCGGATTAGACCAACGGATCAAGTCCGATTTTCGAGTGGTTCTATGGAGTCGATCCTGTGACACTGTCATTGGTACTTGAAGCCATTGATGGTATGGAGGGTCTTGGCGATGAATACGTAGAAGATGAGGGGGGCGAGGGAGATCGTGGCCCAACAAGGCGACAATGGAGGCGGGATGATGGTTGGGAGAAGGCGTGGAAGAGGAGGGGGAGGAAGATGATAAAGAGGAGGAACAGACAATGGAGCTCATTCTTCTACCGGTTGATTGCGCGTACCCAGGGCCATCTTCTTCGGCTTGCTGCTGGTGGTGGTTACTCTCATAGTCCATCATTGCTACTGTCTGCAATAAGGTTGCGCAGAGGGGGGAAAGGGGAAGAGATTTCAAGGGTGGGGAAGAGAATGGCTCAAATCTCCAGATGATGAGTGAAATCATATGGGCAAAATAGTTGAATAATGAGATGAAATGACTGAAGGATGATTTTGAGGACGATATAGCTACTTTTTTCTGACAATTTTAGGCAATGAGGTTTCCTGCTAACTTGGCTTACAAATAAAAAGTAATCGGTCCACTTTGGTCCAATTTCTCTCTTGAAATTGAGAATCAGACCAAGACCTCGGAGAACTGACCAAACCGGCCGAACTCAGGTGGTTCCCGTTGCACACCTAGGATCAACTGTCCCTTGACAGCTGCATTGAGAATGCTTGAGATCATGCCATCCTCGAATTTGATTCACGAGATGGAGTAGGCATTACTCTGTAGACAACTCTGAAAATTTTACCATACCTATACTAGTTTGATTGCACTGATAATGAAATGAGTTCTGGGGGGCCAAAAAACAAGCCGGGTGTGTATGTATGCCTCAGTAGGTGTAGTTCCAAACATCGTCATCTGTGCACAGGACTGCGGAAACTGCAAGACCGAGGGGCCGTTCCGTGTTCTGTTCATGGATTCGTCCACTCCTCTCAAGTAATTAGAGTAACAATTCGTAGTCCTCATCACTGAATTCGCGTTACGGTACCCAAAATTATAGCAATGATCCCAAACTAATTCCAACTGCTAGTTTACAGCCGCATTTGAGACGTGGAATCCAGCAACCGGAACAAAATTGTGACCTGCTTGGGAAAATGTATATGTTCTCTTCAGGAAAAGAACAGAACGAATCTGGTACTCATTTCCCTTAAAAATATGACAACATATCAACTGCCAAAACACCAGTTGCTCAAGAGAGTTTGCAGAGTGAGCTCTCCATCGCCTTATTAAGTAACACTCGAGCTACCATAGGACTCAATAACTTACTTCCTAGAACATGCACTGCAGAAAAATTGCATGAGGAAGCTCAGGCAGGAGGGAAGAAAACCATGACATTACTTTCTTCATCAGGAAGGAAAAAAAAAAACAGATTTTCCATCACGCTTTGACATCAGCTGATTGCATAACTTATCAGACAGGCTGGGTGAAAACTTAAGAACTTGGCTCAAACTCAAATCCCATAAGAATCAAGCAACTAAGGAAATTTAAGCAAAGGTATCTATCGGAAATACACAAACAAGATCACACCTTCTTCTGCTAAACATAAGCAAATCTGCATTATAGTTCACCTGTATCACTTTTTTGCTCAGTTTGTAGGTGCAACAGTATGTCTACAGAAATCTCACATATGAAAAATGAGCAAAAAGTAAAATCTATGGTAAATCGACTGCACTACCCTCACTCTCCAACATATAACCAGATTGTCGCAATAGCATTTAAGAATGCAAGATGCTTCTATGTACTCTTTCTTGCCATTACCTCCATCCAAATGAATTCCCAAACCAAAATTCCGGAAAACATACCTTCTCAAAAGAAGAGAAAATCCCAAGAAAATGCCTGAAAGGGAAAGGAGGCCCACAGGGCCAATGCGGGAGAGGAATTGTGACCAGTTGACATGGATTCTCTAGCTTCTGCACACATAAGCAATTTTACACTTGAATGCATGCTGTGCAATTCTATCAATCAGTCAATTCATTGGCTATGCAAGGTTCCTTGCTGTGATTGCCACCTATCAGGTGATGGAGAAGCACACCAGCTGCAACACTGACGTTTAAGCTCTCAACAGCCAAAAAGGACCGGAACTCCTCCGCCAAGTTATTTGTTTCAGTGCCCTCTTCCGCATTATTGGCTTCTCCAGCAGTTACATCCGAAGATATGTTTCCTGGGATCCTGATCAACTGAGTACATGATCTTTCCACCAAAGGCCGCAGTCCAGTGCCCTCACTCCCAAGAACAAGAATGGTGGGTACGCCGGGTGGAATGTCATTCAGAGGGACAGATTTAGAAGAAACCGATCCTCCAAGAACTCTCCAGCCATTTTCTGCTGAGGATGTGAGGAATTGCATCATGTTCTTGCAATATCTGAGCTCCATCAACTCCAGAGAACCAGCACTTGCTTTGCTAACCACACCACTTAAGGGAGCTGAATTTTTGGCGCACAAGACCACCCCTGAAGCTCCAAAGAAATAGGCAGACCTAATGATTGCCCCCAAGTTCTGAGGATCTGTGACCTCATCCAAAGCTACCCACAGAGAACCCTCATCCTCAAGGGATACAGGATCAAGTTCCATTATCTTAACCATTTCCAATGGAGAAGCATCTAAAACCAGACCCTGGTGAGGACGGTTGTCGACAACCATGTTGAGATCGTGCTTTGATGCTTCCTTAATGCTCAGTCCAATCTTCCCCACCATTCTTAAGACTTTCTCGAAGCCCTTCTTATCCTTCTTCTTTTTGTTGTTACTACTCAAATCCAGCCCTTCTTGGACAAACAATGTGTAAAATTCTCGCCTTCCTGCTGACAGTGCTGCCAAGACTGGACCAACGCCATAAACGCCTTCACCGACTAGCCTCGGCAGACTCGATTCACTTGCTTCCTTCCACGTCTTTCTTCCCCAATCTTCCTGCTTATTCCACCTAGTGAGTCTTGGATTCTCTTTCTGCGGTCTGACATCCACTACTCCTCTCACCCGCGTCTTAATTGCATCCCACCTAGGATCTTCAATTGTTTCTGCATCTTCAACTTCATCTTCTGCATCTTCAACTTCATCTTCTACATCTTCACCCTCCTCTAACTTACCAAAATCATCATCACGCCTCCATGTGTGATCAGCGTGTTTGCTGACCGATATATCATTCCTCTCTATCTTATCTGCCCTATTCATCCTGAACGAACCCTTCCTCCCATCAAACTCTTTGGCTGATTGTACCCAAGAAGAACCACTACTCTCTGCTTCCTCGTGCAACTTTCTTGCCGATTCTTCCCAAGAAGAATGACCAGTCTGCTTCCTAACCACTTCCTTGGTTTTGTTTGATGCTAACCAGCGCATGGCTTTCCCAGCTCTTGTTGCACCACCCGTGCCACTGACCCTCCGAGAGTTCGGTCCCTTATGCAACTTTCTCGTGGATTCTCCCGAAGAACGACCAGCCCGTCTGTCATACACTTTCACAGACCTTTTCACTTCCACGGTGTCCTTAGTTGCCAACCAGGGCAGCACCTTCCCAGCTCCTATTGCACCACTCCCATCGCCGACCCTTGGAGAGTCCACACTCGAGAAGTTCCTGCCTTTTCTCAAAGAACAACATTGAATGGAACTCTCCACTCTCGACCCACTTAACACGCTCTTCGGTCCGGCCAGACCTCCCGTTTTCGCCAATTCGTGGCAAGACCCATCTGCATATCCGTCGTTCCTCTTCAAAAAACAAGATTTTTGATGGGATTTCCGACAAAACCCAAGAGAGACGCCACCGATGCCCGCGGAAATGGGGTTGTGGCGAGGTCTTGGGAGGGACCCAGAAAGCCAAAAGTTCTGGGGACCCGACGCGCGATACTGATTGAAGCACGTCGGCTTCAAGCAAGCTCTAACGGTGAAAGAAAATGCCTGGCTCTTGGCAAAACCAGTATTCATCGTGTGCCCAGAAACATACACAACATGAACCTCAAAATTGCACGGCGAGCAGGAGGAACGAAACCTGAGAACTGCTCGTTCATTGATTGCTCGTCATCTCTAATGTCATCATCACCAGGCACGGCGAAGAGGTTTCGAACGATTAGCGAGCCGCGTTCTGGGTTCTCTATCCTATGCTCTTCCTTCCGCTGCGAGGAAGAAGAAGCTGCTGCTGCCGCTACATGCGACTTGATTGCAGCGCGAGGTTTGTCGCAACGACGCCGTCGAGGTCAGAAAAATCCTCGTAGAGTAACGGGGCTGCCGCGCACGTGCAACGGGCGAAAGGGCGTGTGGAGAGAGGACCGACGTTGGACCCATGTTGCCGAAAATACCCTTTAGAGTGAAGGTAATTACCGACATGATAAGCCTATATATTAACTCAAAATAATATTACATGGTACTAAAATTCTTGGTTATCAAGTAGCATAGGAATCAAATTGGTAGAAGTAAATCTAAATGATCATGTTGTATGAGAATTTTCTTGTCATATATATATATATAAAGAAATTTTACATAACCGAAATGCCGTAACATATCTTTAAAATGAGAAATAAGGTTACTTGCAAAAATAAGTTTACTTGGAAAATTTATCTTTGATTTGATCATAATATATGATTTTCACTATCATAGAGACTTGTTAGAAGGGTTGTAAAAATAAATGCATTTGCAAATTTTGAGTTGTTGATTGAAGGAATTTATCATCTCGGCTCAAAATTAAAAACAAACATTGACAAGGGACAGTGCACTTTAATGGGGATCAATTGACCATACTCAATATTATGTAAAGCTAAAGCCCCACATATACTTAAACAATTTTACTAGTATCACATGCTCATTTAACCAACGGAAACGTTGCTTTTAGGTCTTTCAATACATTTAAATAGGCAAAACCAAGTTTTCTTTATTCATCAGGATTCGCCTTTCCTTCGTTGATAGTGAATTGCAAAGGAGCTCTTAGATGCCATATTTGTCCTATTTAAGCATTTGAGACTCCAATACTCTAATTGAAGTAAAGTTGAAAAACTAAATCACATTCTAGATTCCTATATTTAGAATTTAGTTAAATAACTCAATTGCCCTTGTCCTATGAGATTTTGTGAATAAGAAATTGGTAAAAATTCTAGAAAATCATACAATTTTCTAAACAATGATATCATTATTTGATTTGGGACATTTCTAAATTCTACATACATTTTTCATAAATAATGATATCATCATTTGATTTAAATTTATATACCAATTACCAACATATATGGATTTTTTTTATTCGAAATTTTAATTTTTTGACCGCGCCCTTACATTTTCCTTAACCATGGGAACATCTTGAAAACTTTCACGATGTCCTGATATCGCACGTGGGATTCAATTTCACATGTAATTTCCACAGGCTTTTGAAAACCCGGATAATAAAGTTCAATTTCCGCAGGTCGATCTGTAATTTTCTAAACTGGGGAAGGACCTTCCTGTCCAAAAAGAAAAGGAGGATTGGGGCCCACGAAAACTGGAGAAAATAAAACCCTTTCTCGCTTCTTCTCTTCAACGGCGCTGCTCAGCTGGCGAGAGGCCACCTCCTTTTCTGCTTCTCTCTCTCTCGCCACAAAGCACCAAATCAAACCCTAGAAGACTCTCTCTCCTTTCTCTCTCTTCCTTTCTCTCTCTAGAACCAGACCCGTCGTCCATGGGGACTCCGGAGACGTCGAGGGAGCCCTGCCCCGACCGCATCCTCGACGACATCGGCGGCGCCTTCGGCATGGGCGCCGTGGGCGGCTCCGCGTACCACTTCATCCGGGGCGTCTACAACTCCCCCGGCGGTGCCCGCTTCCTCGGCGGCACCCAGGCCGTCCGCATGAACGCCCCCCGCGTCGGCGGCAGCTTCGCCGTCTGGGGCGGCCTCTTCTCCGCCTTCGACTGCACCATGGTCTACGTCCGCCAGAAGGAGGACCCCTGGAACTCCATCATCGCCGGCGCCGCCACCGGCGGGTTCCTCCAGATGCGCCAGGGCCCCGCCGCCTCCGCCCGCTCCGCCCTCTTCGGCGGCGTCCTCCTCGCCCTCATCGAGGGCGCCGGGATCATGCTCAACAAGCTCCTCAGCGCGCCCCCCGGCCCGCCCATCATCATCGACGAGCCCGTCCCGGGCATGGTCGGGGTGCCGGGGCAGCTCCCTGGGCAGATCCCCGCGCAGATGGCGTCCACAGGTGCTGGAGCGTCTGCCTCGGGATCGTCTGCCTCAGGATCGGATTCAGGCTCGTGGCTCGGAGGGTTGTTCGGAGGGAAGAAGGAGGAGACTGTGGCGAGCGGCGGCAGCGGAGCGAAGACGGAGATCTTGGAGAGCTACGATACGCCCTTGCCTTCATTTGAGTACAAGTGAACATTTTATGGTTCCATTAAATTGAAGCTGAAGTTTTTAATTTAGCCGTTGTTAGGTGGGACGATCATAAGATGGGGCTTCCAAGGGCTCTGGTTTGAACGATGTATCGAAGGTGATATGTTTTGTCTTTGTTTCCATTTCGCAATGAAATTTCGATGTCGTGGGCATCACTGTAATATAATTCGATGGCAATTTTGTCTGGATTTTGCTTGCAAGACAGGCTAAATTAGTTTAGCTCTAAAGGACATTATTTGGTCAGAATGATTAGTTTCCATGTCCAAGAGAAAACTGACAATTAGATTATATGAATGAGCTTATTTGTTTGTGAACTCGATTTTACTTGAGCCTGTGCTTTGGCAATTATTCCTAATTGTCTTTTTATTGTGTATATGTCATGATGGGCGAAAGTACATCTAGCTCTTTGGCTTGAATTTGTCTGTATGACTTGATTCGCATCCCATGCTTGTGATGTTTTTTTGTTTCACTCTGCACTTATCGAAGAAAGTCTCTTTGCTGCGCTAAATGATATTGCCTATGACTTCTGGCATTTGATCACTTCTTCGGCCAAGGCAAGCAGTGGAAATTTTTATTGGCACCCATAAGAATGTGATGTATGAAGTATGGCGCTCCTCCTATCCTTATAGGCACCCGTGTGCAAGTTACTTGCTTGTTGTAGTATGCTAACATGAGAGCTGGGTTAAAACTGTTCTAGATCATGGTGGCATAGCAAAATAGTCAACTGATATGCACATGTCATCCTTTTCCTTTATTTAATCGTGTAACATGCTGCTGATATAAAGCTATGGAGTTCCTGTTTTGCTGTTGCTTCTAGTATCTAGATTATAATCATTGCCAAGTGTGGTGCAAAATATATTTCAGAGTTTAAATTTTTGAATTTGCTCGAGATGCAGCCATTGCAGCTTGTCCTTTTAGTGATTGGGGCCCAATAGATTATTAATTCGATTGTTCATATTCCTGTGATCTGCACTTTGCTTAGGGGAAAAGTTGATTTAAGGAGTTCATGCACTATGTCATTTGTGTTGTGTAGTCAAGCAGGCTACAAGGGATGAATTTAGTACTTTGCACAGTAATCTGGTTTCGGGCTTGATGGGATTTTTGTATTTGGTAAGTTGATATTTTTCTTTTGCTGTGTTCTTCTTTTTGATGTTCACCTATGATTGTGCCTCCACTTGATTGGGGGAAAATATTGATTTGGGAAGGAGTTAATGCAAACATAAGTCCAGCAGGCTAATCATTTATATTATGGATGAATGTAGCCGTTGGCACTGTTATGTGGTTTCAGGCTTGATGGGATATTCGTACTGTGCTCTTCTCGTTTGATGTTTCATCTATGATGGTGCCTCCCTCATGTGTTTAAAGTTGTAGAAATGAGTATGTTGAATTGTTATGGATTCTTATTTCTTAAGGCACATCATATTCCGCTATCTTTGGAAAAAAGCGGACTGGGCCTTGAGGTTGCGTCATATTTAGCAGTATTCCCTTTGGATTTTCTTTTTGAAGTTGGATGTATTGCATTGCACGTTCTTTGTCTTTATATGTCATACCATGTTTAAGTAGGTCGTAGTTGCTGAGGAGGGTGATAGTGGGATGTTGAGGTTCTGTGAGATCCCATTTACCCCCTTCATTTTACTTTTCTTTTCTTGCCGTCTGAATATTGTGATGCTACTGATTGGCACGCATCTGAGCATGTTCTTACTGGTTTAATGTTGTCCCGATAGAACGAGTTGAGGTCATGTGCTATATGATAATCTTCTAAGGTTCTGCTGGTCTTGCTTCAGCATGTCTTGAGTAATCTAGATGTCGCTTCTCTTATTGTGGAAGAAATTTAATATTCTCACACCTTGAGTTTTAATTTCGAGAAGTTTGTCTTTGGATTGTCTTAGTCATTTCATGTCTGGCTGTTTAAGTCTTGGAGTGTAATTTTTCTCTGTTACTACTGGGTTTACCTACCGAGAATTGTACTGATCTGGAACATAGTTTTGTTCATCATCGTTGATGCTTGGGTCGTCTTAGCAATTGCCACTCTTGTCCCCAATCGTCGATCATAGACTGGAAAAAACGTGTTTCTGTCATAAGCGACTAGGAACCTGATCATCATTTTGAACGGCGCCTCAGATCAATATTAGTTGTTTTCGCAGGTAAAATTTTTTCACTAGTTTGAGATCATTCGATTTGCATTGCTCTTGCTCAATGTGCTCAGCTCACGGTCATTTTGGATCTATAGCAAGCCGGGTCATTCCAACTCCGGATGAGTGTTTTACCAGGTGTATGAAGTTTTGGTTGTATTATTTCGTGCTTCCTATAGCATTCGAAGTGGAACAATCCATGTATGTCCTCCGGATGGCTGGAAAGAAATCAAACAAGAACGTCGGAAGACATTGCAACTAAAACAAGTGAGGAATATAATGAAAAATCAGAGTTATGCCTTGCGAAAATCCGACGCCAGGAAGTCTCACTGTGCAAATAATGACCTTATATCAGGGTCATATTTCGTGACTATTGTAGTTGAGCTAATCTCTCATGGCAATTCAAGGTCAAGTTTCATGCTTTTTTTTTCAGACGCAGATAGAACCAGAGATTATATATGGCCAAGTTCAAACTCTCGATTCGCATGTTCTTGTATTTGATCGAACATCGCAAGCAATAAATGTCTCTGTCGAGTACTTGATAAAGCTCTTGATTCTATCGACCGAGAGCATAAGTCATCTCAAGCTCCGCTCGACAGCTGACTCGAATTAAAATCGGGGAATCGATTTTGAGTGGACAATCGAGCCTAAGATGCTTAGTAGAAGTTTGGACGGCATTTCTTGTCTCAAGCATGTCGCGCTCGTGCCTTTTTCCATTTGCCTTCGCAAAGAAACGTGAAATATATGAAAATGACGTCATCGACCGACGAAAACAGACAAACAAACGAGCAATTTTGCGAGTGTCTTGGCTTTGGTTATTTGTAATTAATAAGAAAACATTTATAATTTTAATAGGCCGATGCATTATGCCAGTATGTGGAAAAAAAATAGCAACATCCATTTTGTAATTTTTCGCCAGGTACTCCTCCTCCATCACTGCCGCTCACTAGACTCCTCCGCTCGCCCTCTCCTTCCTCCTCCTCCGCCGTGCCATGTCGTCCGCCGCCGCCGCCGCCTCCGACCCCATCGCCGCCCACAACACCCGGGTGGGCTGGATCGGCACCGGCGTCATGGGCCGCTCCATGTGCGGCCACCTCATCCGCGCCGGCTACGCCGTCACCGTCTTCAACCGCACCGTCTCCAAGGCCCAGCCCCTCCTCGACATGGGCGCGCGCCTCGCCGACTCCCCACGCTCTCTCGCCGCCCTCTCCGACGTCGTCTTCTCCATCGTCGGGTACCCCTCCGACGTCCGCTCCGTCCTCCTCGACCCCTCCTCCGGCGCCCTCTCCTCCCTCCGCCCCGGCGGCGTCCTCGTGGACATGACCACCTCCGACCCCTCCCTCGCCGAGGAGATCTCCGCCGCCGCCTCCGCCAAGGGCTGCCACGCCGTCGACGCCCCCGTCTCGGGCGGCGACCGCGGTGCCCGCAACGCTGCCCTCGCGATCTTCGCCGGTGGCGACCCGGTGACCGTCCGCAGGCTGGAGCCCCTGTTCTCCGTGATGGGGAAGGTCAATTACATGGGAGGCCCCGGAAAGGGGCAGTTCGCGAAATTGGGGAATCAAATCACGATCGCTTCGACGATGGTGGGGCTGGTGGAGGGCATGGTTTATGCCTATAAGGCGGGGCTCGATGTTGGGATGTTTGTAAGTGCGATATCGACTGGGGCTGTGGGCTCGAAGTCGCTGGATTCGCATGGGACCAGGATACTGCAGAGGGATTTTGAGGCCAGGTTCTATGTGAACCATTTTGTGAAGGATTTGGGGATATGCCTGAAGGAATGTGAGAGGATGGGGCTCGCATTGCCAGGCTTGGCGCTTGCTCAGCAGCTTTACTTGTCGCTCAAGGCTCATGGGGAGGGGAATTTGGGCATTCAGGCGCTCATTCTGGCTCTCGAGCGGCTTAACAATGTTAAGCTCGAGAATACGGGCTCCCCCAATGTATGAGTATGACCTCTGCTTAGTGTTCTTATTGTGTACTCATATTGGTATACATAAATAAATGATCATTTGCTATATACCAACAATTACATTTGCTGCTGTTGTACTGTTGTTGTAAGAGTAGTGGATTGCTATGGTTGGATATTGAATGGAGAAATATGTGCTTCTATTTTTCGAATGTATGATAGACTGTCTAGGGAAAGGTCGGGATTCATATGTTAATCAGGATTGGTGAGACAAAGCGGAGTATTTGTCAAATGATTTGTCACTTGGACATTGCCCTCACCTTATCATTGCAATTTGATGGTCACCATGGTAACTCTCTGGATTCATAACAATCTACGAGTTGTACAGCAATACGTGGAAAGGAGGTTAGTATAACTGTTATGGTTCTGCTGATGAGCTCTTGGCTTTCACTTTTGGTTGTGGTAGCTAAACTTGTTTACTGTCTAGTAGTTTATGATTTGTTTAGGTAGGAAGGGAAATGGATCGTGATATTCACATTCAGAATTTGAGATAAGAGCATTTTCTGTGAGAAATTTTTCCATTCTAGTAATGCACCCGAGGTATATATCTGTTCTTATTCCTAGAAAAATTGTCAGTTCCTTCATTGGCTAAAAGCAACTTACGGTATTAAAGTGGCCATAATATTGAAGGCCGATATCTCCAATTTATCACTTAATTTGCGGCTGCGCATTGGGCCAATAAATCAGGAATTTAGTTCCTTCTAACCTGACTGGATCTAATCAGGGGTACCTTTATGTGCAAGAGTTTCAGGTGTTTGATGATACTGCCTACCTTCTAGCTGCCAACGTTTGCACCATTGATGGCATCTATAATCATCTTCAATGCAATTCCTCTCCGATGCTGTAGCAAATCATGAGAACAGCAATGTCAGGTGATCATGGTTGAATTAGCTTAGTTTCTTTCGTCAATAGCTTCCCTGTGTTATCTCTGTCCACAAAAGCCAGTACAAGTTTGTCTCAATGGTTCTCAAGGAACAGGATTTGAAGGTGAGCAAATCATGGCGCATTAGGGCTCAGTGGTGACTCCAATTAGAATAACATGTAATCTTCTACAGGATAAGCAGGTACTAATCTGATCTCACAATTGTGTGGCAAAGAGCATGTATGCTTGCAACTAAGGGCAAGTTAAATTAAAACCCTGATAAATGAGCATTTAATAGGGCCCATTATTAGATACAGTCTTGATGATCTTTGAGTATGATTTTGAAAAGATTATAACACTGAAATAATTCTTTTACAGCAATCTTTTTCTTTTTTTTTCCAATGCATTCTCAGAGATACTTTAGGCAATTTCTTCAAGAATGTTGTCTCTTCTTTCTTATGGGCTTGTCCAAGTCCCCCTAGAGATTTAGTTCGGGGTTGGTTTTTTTTTTTTTTTTGGGGTGGGGGTGGGGGGATTTTTAAGCAAAAGTTGCTGTGCCTAAGATCTTTGATGAAAAGCATAATGTTTATGTAAGTCTGGTATCAGAGCAAGTTGATCCAAAGCACAAGGGATCCACATTCAGACGTAATGTCCATCCAGGGTGAGAAACCCATGGTTGAGGAACAAAGTGGGAGGGCCATTGAGCAACAAGGCACCAAGGCAAAGAAAGGCCGTGGTAGCTCGAGTTCAAGGGATGTGCTGTGTGACTTGGAGACCTGCGTGGCGAAGATGGAGATCATTCTCAGGGATGTCCAAGGAATGGTCGAAAATTGTCCTATAGCATTGAAGGAGTTGAGTCCAGAAAGAGGGAGCTCCAAGCAGAAGTGCAAGAGCTCAAAACTCTCAGGAGAGATGCTGGGCTCCCTGATCAACACAGCCAATGAACTCTGGCAACGGAATGATGCCTTGGAGGCCTTGGTGGAGGCCATGTGCATGGACATGGCCGAGTTCAAGGTGAAGCTCGCCGAGGTGGAAGTGGCATGCGTGAACAGCATGATCACTGAGCAATCTGGTCCACGAGGAGACGTCCTGAAGCCAAAAGAGTGCAAGGGCTCATGGGTGGCCAAGGATGTGGACAATTTCCTGTGGTACATAGAGCAATACTTCCGAGCAACGGGGCTTATTGACGGTGCACTATGGGTAACTACTGCAGCCATGTACTTAGTCAATGATGCTTTATTGTGGTGGCGTCATAGGTGCGATGATAGGTGTGGTGAGCCTATCACGACTTGGGAGATGTTCGTTAAGGAGTTTTGATGACAATACTATCCCATCCATGTGGAAGAGGAGGCTGGAGACGAACTCCGTCGCCTAGAGCAAAAGGGAGGAGTCGGTGAATATGTGAAGTTCTCGGAGTTGCTACTCCAAATCCCTTCCATGAACGATACGGAGGCTTACTTCCAGTTCATGGGTGGTCTCAAACCATGGATAAAGCAAGAGCTGAAGCGGTGCAATGCAAAGGATCTCTATACGGCCGTGTCTGTGGCTGAGACCCTTGTGGAATACAAGGCAAATTCCGGAAACAAGTCGGACTCCAGACTGAGGGACAAAGTCATTGGTGGGGAGATCGTAACAAGTTCCATCATCTAAGTGGAAGCAAACTGCCAGTGGCCCCTAAAATAGCAAAAGCGGAGTCGAGTGGCGAAGTACACAAGAAGGGGTGCTTCTCCTTCAAGTGTTTCTTGTGTGATGGTGCACACATGGCTTGTGATTGCCCAACACAATGCAAATTTGCAGTGCTTGTCAAGGCCCATAAGGAGGAACAAGAGGAAAATGCGACTGGTTCGTTTCGGCTCCTAAGTTCGATCAAGTTTAAGAAGGCTATCATGATGAGGGCACTCGGGCGAGAGACTCTTTAGTTTGTCAAAATAAGTTTGTCACAGAAGTATTAGGAGTAGTAAACAAGAGTCCTTCTATTTCGTGTCTCCACAGGTACTTGAAGCATGCCATAGGCATTGTTTTTGTCTGTTGTTCAGATCTGCGATAACCTTCTCCATAGTCTATGATGATATCCTCTCTCTCTCTCTCTCTCTCTCTCTCTCTCTGTCAATGAGTTAGTGGAATCTTATCTTTTCTGGTTGATAATTTGTTTTGACCGTATTTGACCGTGCTATATGCAATCTTCAATACTCAATCGATTCTTGCACAGATTCTATCTTCGGTGCACCCTCTCATAGGAGTTCATATTCTAATGTCTGGAAAGCTCTCTCTTAGTGGAATTACTGATGGTTTCAACCTCCACTCGTGACTAAACTGTCTGTTAATTGCTGAATACCAATAGTTGGATACATAACTGCTGTTACATGAGAGAGTATCCAGTCTCGAATCTGGAATTAGACCAGATACTACTGGTAACTATAGCCAGAAATGGATTCTTTATGGGAATCATGTCGGTATCAATGGTAATTTTAGACCAACAATAGTTTGATCACCCGGCTTTAGCAATGAATTTGTTGCTTCCGTGTCTGAAATGGGTAGTCCAACACTCCTGTTCTGTGACTTTACTGCGACTCTAAAGTAGAAATCGAACTATCTTGACCAGTAGAAGAGCGTGATTGCTAAGGCTCCATTACGGATGCTTGGATGGCGAGCGCATTAGTTGATAATGTGTGTAAGTGAGTAGATACTTTCTTTGATTTTCGCTGGGTTTTTCTGTTTTAGTATACAATAGATTCTCATTATCCGTCATATATTAATGTCTCAAAATGTATTTAAATGTGCCGTATGATGGGTAACACATTTACATGTTTAATTAATCATGTTTAAGCATGTCGATGATAGTAACTTAAGTAGTATGCACTGGCAAATTCCTAGAAGTGTCAGCAACTTTGCATCGATAATTTTTACTATAGAACTAGTAAGTTTTCAAAAACATAGAAGCGAAGCATCTGATATGGTCTGAGATGAATTCCTTACTAGTAAGTTTTCAAAAACATAGAAGCGAAGCATCTGATATGGTCTGAGATGAATTCCTTCCATGCATCGGGCTCATTACAACCATCAATCACAGACCTCAGGATGTGCTGGAACTAGCAATGAGGATTGGTTTAGTTCAATCATGTGGGCGCTTGATGTAACCAAGTTTTATCTTCCTTACCCATCTAGAAGGCTCGACCTGTCGAAGTCGGGTCTACGCTGTGGAAAGTTTGCGCATGCACTTGCGCCACCAAAAGACCAATTTGCTCATCATCCAGAAGGCGAACATCATGAAACAAATCAAAAGCTGTTCCACTGTAGAATAGGAGGGCATGGCGAAAATTCAAAGGCTGACCATTTGACTTGGACACTACAAAAAAGCACCAGGACCAACAGGAATCAATCAAAATCACTCGTACAAAGCATTAGTGGGTTGCAACGACTACTGGCAATATCCATTAATCCAAGCAACAAAAGACTGTCTTTTTGGATTACTATGGTTGGCTATTGAATGGAGAATTATGTGCTTCTATTTTTCAAAGGCATGATAGACTGACTAGGAAAATGTTGGGATTATAAGTTAATCAAGATTCATCAGACAAAGCGGAGTATGTGAGAGAGAGTACTGAGCTGCTCATACTTTTAAGCAAAAGTTGCTGTGCCTAAACTCTTTGGTGAAGAGCTTAATGTTTATGTAAATCTGGTCTAGAAAGCTTGTTGACTATGCAGAACAGATAATGTATCCATTGTTAAGTAATAACCAGAAATGGGAAAGTTGATATAAGAGGCAAGTGGATAGCACCTGTGGACTTCCAAAGCAAATGCTTTTATTCATGTACATGAAGTATTTGATATGTGTCTTTTCGGTTTGCCAAAATCCGTTTGCTGCAGAAACATTAGGAGTAGGAAATAAGGGTCCCTCCGTTTCGTGTGTCCACAGGCGCTTGCAGCATCCCATGCGCATTTCTTTTTGTTTGTTTTCGAGATCTGTGATAATATTCTCCATAGTCTATGATGATATCCTTTCTCTCTCTATCAGCCCAGCTTTAGCAATGAATTTGTGGCCGCCGTGTTTGAATGGGGTAGTCCAATCCTCCTGTTCTTTGCGACTTTATTGCGATTAGACAGTAGATTCCGACTATCTTGACTAGAGCAAGAGCGTGATTGTTGAGGCTTCATTACGCACGCTTGGATGACGAGCGCATTCAACTGGTATCGCGCACACGCGAGTGGTACTTTCTTTGATCTTTGCTTGGTTTTTCTGCTTGGATTCACTTGGTATTAGAGCACAAGATCCTGACTTCAAATTTTTTTTGGATCCAATTTGCCTTCTCAATTAAATTTCCACACTTAAAACTACACAAAAGAATAGACTAAGGATGAGGGGGAGTATTAGAGTCATTAAATATTAAACCATGCCTATAAGAAAGATATATGAAAGAGAGTAAATTATATATATAAATATATATTTTTTCAATATGTCATAATGAAGATTATATCACCCTATATAACGGGTTTCATGAAATAACTAAATGAGATATTATATTAATCAAGATATGCACAATGAAGTAGAGATATTCGCATAATCTTGAGATACATAAAATCATCAAAATTATCCAAATATCTCTATCATCCCCTCTAAGTTAAGGTGCATTGAAGATGCCAACTTGAGTTTGAATACAAATTTGAACAGTGTCCAACGGTTGAGACTCAACGGATGAGGCGGGGTTCGACAATTGTTCATGACGAAATTTTCATATTTAGCTAGTTCGAGAGCAATGAGCCTAATGGTGGTGTTGCCTCTTGAAAGGACATGCCAAACGTCGAGAATTGGAGGGAAAACAACAAACGGCTGATGTAGTTGGCTTGCAAAATAGTAACTGAGCGACACGGCCTATATGACTGGCATTGTAGTGTCAAGTGGCCTATGCGATTGGTTTGGGAAAATGGTTATTGAGTGATGCGGCTTACAATACTGGGTGATGCGATCATTGTGATTGGCACCGAAACACAACCATGATGAAATGGATTTGACTAAACATTTCCTCATATGAGAGGGCTCCAAAGACTATGCGACAAAAGTTTGTTGGCTATCGGATGAGATGAAAAATGTTATATCAATGTTGATTGGAGGATATTAGGACTTATTGGAAACAGAAGAAGAAGAAGAAGCAAGATTATATAATCCTATTTAACGGGCTTCATGAAATGACTAAATAAGATAATATATCAATTAAGATACGCACAATGAAATAGAGATATTCGCATAATATTGAGATACAGAAAACCATAAGAATTATCCAAATATCTCTCTCATTGCCTCAAAGTTAAGGTGCATTAAAGATGTATACTTGAGTTTAAATACAAGTTTAAACAGTGTCCAATGGCTAAGACTCAATGGATGAGGCAACGTCCAACAGTTTTTCATGGCAAAAGTTTCAGATCTAGCTAGTCTGTGGGCGACGAGCCTAGTGGCGGTGTTGCCTCTCAAAATGGAACACAAAACATCGAGAATCGGAGGGAAAATAGCAAACGGCTGATGCGGCTGGCCTGCAAAATAGTAATTGAGTGGCACAGCCTATATGGTTGGCATTGGAGCATCAAGTGGCTTATGCGGCTAGTTTGAGAAAATAGTTATTGAGTGATGCGGCTTACTATATTGGGTGATGTGACTGTTATGATTAGCATCAAACCACAATCATGATGAAATGGATTCAACTAAGCACTTCCTCATATGAGAGGGCTCTAGAGACTATGCGACAAAAGTTCATTGGCTATCAGACGAGATGAAAAATGTTAAAATCAATGTTGACGAGAGGATTGTAAGAAATATTGCAAAAAAAAAATAAAAAACAAGAAACAAAATTAGCTCTGGATGGGTATTTGGGTGTGCACTGAGTGCGAGTACACCCGGTGCACTTCAGGATTGAGTAGCTTTGATACCAAGTTTATAAAATAAGAAAACTATGCAGTAGAGAGTAATTATATATATTTTAATATGTTATAATGAAGATTACATCAGCCTATTTATAGGTTTCATGTAATGACTAAATAAGATAACATATTAATCAAGATACGTATAATCAAATAGAGATATTTGCATAATTTTGATAGATACAAAAAACTATCAGAATTATATTAAATATCTCTAACATGTACATTAGAGGCTCATTATCTGTCATATATTAGCCTCTCGAAATGCATTTAAGCGCGTCATGTTGATATCGGTGACACATTTACATGTTTAACTAGGCATGTCTAAAGCGTGTTGATGATAGTAATTTGCATGATACACGCTGGTAGATTCCAAGTAGAGCCAGCAACTTCGCGCTGATAACTCCTACTATTGAATTAGTAAGTTTCCATCAATCACAGACCTCAGGATGTGCTGGAACTTGCGATGAGGATTGGTTTAGTTCAATCATGTTGGGGTTCGATGTAAACCAAGTTTTATCTTCCTTACCCATCTAGAAGGCTGGACCTGCTGTTGTCGGGTCAACGCTGTGGAAAGTTTGTGCATGCACTTGCGCCGCCAAGGGACCAACTTGCTCATCATCCAGAAGGCGCACATCAGAAAACAAATTAAAAGCTGTTCCATCGGCGAATTGGAGGGCATGGCCAAGATTCAAAGGTTGGCCATTTGACTTGGACACTACATAAAAGCACCAGGACCAATAGGAATCGATCATAATCACTCGGGTCGCTGTCTTGCCGATCTACTGAACGTACAAAACATTAGTGGGTTGCAACAACTACTAGCACTATCCTTTAATCCAGTCAACAAAAGACTTTGGCTGCATTTGATAGTCAAGACAAAATTTGGGATATGATATGATTTATCCTATCCTATGTTTGATGCTCGCTTAAGACATGATAAAGTCGGATATAAGGAGGATATAGACAGGATAAAATTATTCTATGGGGGAGGTGAGATAAAGGTGGATAGAATTTCTAATGTCCATAATAGGAAAGTTATTTTTCTCGAATAACAAACTTATTAAATTAACAAAATTGAAATTATATTTCAATATAAATAATATTTGAATTCTAATTTAAGAAATTAAAAATTTAAAAATAAAATTTTATTTTTAATTAATCTTATTTTAATTTATATATTCAACTTTAATTCTATCTTATAATAAACATTCAATCTATAAATTAAATATTTCTATTTTATATATTTTAGGTATTTTTGTATTTTAGGTATGTTAGTATAGTTTACTATTTGATAAAATTTTATTAAAGAATGATGAAAGGGGAAAAAAGAAATAATATAAAAATAAAATAAAATAAAGGAAAAAAAAAATAAAATAAAATAAAATAAAAATAAAATAGTGTTATGAGAGATTTTCACCATCTTTGTTTATGAACATTATGTTCATTTATAATGATATGCTGTTTATATCAAAAAAATATACATATCCGACTTTGATGTTGCAATTCACTAAATAATGGACAGGATATAAAAAAATCATAGGATTTCATATCTTATTTTATCTAGTTCTATCTCGATTAGAAATCCGGACGACCAAACATAACCTTTGTCCTTTGGATTACTATGGTTGGCTATTGAATGGAGAATTTTGTGCTTCTATTTTTCGAAGGTATGATAGAATGAAAAGGAAAAGGTTGAGATTAATATGTTAGTCAGGATTCACGAGACAAAGCTGAGTATTTGTCAAATGATTTGTCGCGTGGACATTGTCCTCAACTTTTTTATTGCAATTTGATGATCACCGTGGTAACTCCCTGGATTCATAACAATTTATGAGTTGTATAGCAATACATGGAGAGGAAAATAGTATAACTTTTATGCGGTTTGTTTACTGTCTAGGAAACGAAGTAGTTAATGATTTGTTTGGCTAGGTACGGAAATAGATTGTGGTATTCACATTCAGAATTTGAGATGAAAGCATTTTCTGTGAGAAACTTTTCCATTCTTCTAACGCATCCATGGTATATATTTCTTCTTATTCCTGGAGAAGCGTTAGTTCATTCATTGATTAAAATCAACTTACAGCATCAAAGTAACCAAATTTATCAAGACTGATATCTCCAATTTATCACTTAATTTGCGACTGCGCATTGGGCCAATAAATCGGGAAATCCTTCTAACCCAATTGGATCTAATCGTGGATACCTTTGTGTGCAAGAGTTTTATGACTTTGATGATACTACCTACCTTCTAGCTGCCAACTTTTGTACCATCAATTGTATCTATAATTATCTTCGACACAATTTCTCTCCGATACAGTAGCAAAACCATGAGAGCAGCAACGTCAGGTGATCATGGTTGAATTTACTTAGTTCCTTTCTTGAATAGCTTTCCTGTTTTTCTCTGTCCACAAAGGCCTGTACAAGTTTGTCTCAATGGTTCCAAGGAACAGGATTTGAAGGTGAGCAAATCATGGCGCATTACGGTTCAGTGGTGACTCCAATTAGAACAACATGTAATCTGATAAAGGATAAGCAGATGCTAGTATGATTTCAAAATTGCGAACATGATTGTGTGGCAAGAAATCATAAATGCTTGCAATTAATTGCAAGTGAATTTTTTTTTTTGATCGGTCCTACTCTACTCCTATTCTAATACTCACTCTTAGACTTTTGCCCTGCCTCTTTGCAGAGCGTGGGAGTTGAAACTCATACTTGAAACTAATTCGTCCCCACCCCAACCCCTCGAGAATGTGGGATTCGAACCTCCCACCTCCCATTTCCATGTTGGAAGGGTCAAAACCCTAATATATGAGCATCTAATGAGGCCCATTATTGGGAACGGTCTTGATGATCTCCAAGTATGATTTTGAAAAGATTATAATACTGAAATAATTCTCACTCTCTAATGTTCCGAATATTGTAATCTTGTCTACAACACTCTTGTTGTTGTTGTTGTTGTTGTTTTTTTTTTTTTTTTTTCTTTTTTGGGTTCATTCTCAAATGTGTTTTAAGGTAGGAGTGATTGGTGTCAGGTTTTGTCCAGATTCAACTTGAAACTTAGAACCTACTTTTTGGAACATGTTTTCTACTATTTGAAACTTAGAACCTATCCTGCATATCGGGGAGTCTGGAACTTACCATGTCATAGGTTTTAGGATTTATCTAGGTTCTACATGTACTCTTAATTGAATTATTTGAGTGAATCATGACCTCTAATGACTACAATTTGCTACAATTTACTAATCATAACTCATATTTAGACATACAAATATTATGAAATATTAACAAGTCTTATTTATGGATATCGTCGGAAATAGAAGTTTAAACTAGTGGTTTCACATTACATATTCATCATTAAATGCCATGAAATGCCAAAGCATCGCGTGAACACATAGAATAAGAATATAAAAAGACTTGTTCTAGGTTCTAGGTTTCAGATTCTTGTTGAAACTTAAAACCTACTTATTGGAATAGGTTCCCCAATTTCAAGAACCTGAAACCTATTCTACATATCCTAAAACCTAGTACTAGACTAGTTCTCACGGGTTCAGTTTTTAGGAATCTGATTCTATCTTATAAACCATACTCACCTCTAATTTAGGGAATTCTTTTAGAATGTTGTCTTCCCTTTCTTTTGGGCCTGTCCAAGTCCCTTCACAGGCTTGTGTGTGTGAGAGAGGGAGAGAGAGATCTGAGCTGCTCATATTTTTAAGCAAAAGATGCTGTGCCTAAATTCTTTGATGAAAAGCTTAATGTTTATGTACATCTGGTCAACAAAACTTGTTGACTATGCAGAGCAGATGATGCATCCGCTATTAAGCAATAATCAGAAATGGGAAAGTTGATATAAGAGGCAAGTGGATAGCATCCGTGGACTACCAAAGCAAATGCTTTTATTCATGTACATGAAGTATTTGATATGTCTTTCGATATGTCTTTGACTTTGTCAAAATCCGTTTGCTGCAGAAACATTAGGAGTAGGAAACAAGGTTCCCTCCATTTTGCGTGTTCGTAGGCGCTTGAAGCATGCCATTTTTCTGTTTGTTGTTGAGATCTGTAATAATATTCTGCATAGCCTATGATGATATCCTCTCTCTCTCTCTCTCTGATCAACCCAGCTCTAGCACAGATTGGGGCTGCCGCGTTTGAATTGGGTGGTCCAATTCTCCTGCTCTCTTCGACTTTACTGCGATTGGACTGTAGATTCCGACTATCTTGACTAGTACAAGAGTGCGATTGTTGAGGCTCCATTACGCTTGCTTGGATGACGAGGGCATTAATTGGTATTGCGTACAAGTGAGTGATGCTTTCTTTGATCTTTGCTGAGTTTTTCCGCTTGAATATCCACTGGACGCTCATTATCTGTCGTATAAGGACGTCTCGACATGCATTTAAACGTGTCATGTTGACATGGGTAACACATTCACATGTATAGCTAAGCATGTCTAAGCATTTCGATGATAGTAACTTGCCTAATACATGCTGGCAGATTCCTAGTAGTGCTGGTAACTTTGCGCGGGTTACTTCTACTATTGAACAAGTAAGTTTCCAAAAACATTGAAGCCAGGCGTCTGATATGGTCCAAGATGGATTCCTTCCGTGCATCAGGCTCAGGATGTGCTGGAACTCGCAATGAGGATTGGGTTTTAGTTCAATCATGTGGAGGCTTCATGTGATTAGTTCCTTTTGTTCTACGAAAAATAACTACTTGGAATTTTTTTTTGAATTTTCCGACGTTCATTTCACAGAAAACGAACTAGTTAAGAAAAATGTTTTTTACTATTGAAAAAAATCTTCAAAAGTGGGGAAAATATTTTCCAACTTTGAAAAGTGGATAACATTTTCCATAACTTCTTCCACCTTTTTCTTTCATCAAACACATTTTCATTTCATTTTTATGTTTTCTTTTTCTTTTTTCTTTTTTTTAAATTGAGTTTTTAATTTTCTTTTCTTTTCTTTCTTTCCTTCTCTTCTTCTTCTTTGGCCTTGACCGGTCGCTGCCAGCTCGAGCCTTGCCAGATTTTGGTGAGGTTGAGCCTTGCTAGCCTAGAGCAAGGTTTCGCCTCACCTGATCTGGCGAGCTCAAGCCTCGTTGGCCTATGGCGAGGTTGAAGCTTGCCAATAAAAAGGTCGCTAGCCACTGTTGTGGCCGACGACTGGCCAATGTTGAAGAAGAAGAGAAGGAAATAAAGAAAATATAAAAAGAAAAGAAAAGGAAATAACTAAAAATTAAAACTATATTTAAAAATGAAATATTAAAATAATTTATTGAAAATGAGTGCATGCAGGAAAAGATTTTCTTTACCGAATGGCAGAAAATATTTTCTAAGTCATTTTTAAATTTTAGCCAAACACTAGAAAATAGGGTTATTTTTCTGGAAAAAAAAATGGCTTTCTGAAAAATAATTTCCAAAAAATCACATTTTATGGGAAATTAATGGAGCCTAAGTATTGTCTTTCTCACCCATCTAGAAGGGTTGCAACTACGCCAAGCGCTATGCGCTAATCTCGACGACAAAGCCTTCTTTTAAATGAAGACTAAAGATTTGATTTTTCTGCTTCAGTGAAAATTACAGTCAAAATGGAAATGAATAAAAAATTGTTATGCGACGACTCAGGACAAACGGACTTAACAGATACCTTTGACTAAATAAATTTCAAAAGTTTTCTAGAGCTTCGTCGGACTATGCGACAATTCAAAGTAGGCCAAGGAATCGTCAAAGCCACCAACCCTTGAAGGAGGGGCGTCTATCAAAACAAAGTGAAAGTACCACAACTAGAGAACTACTAGAGTTGCTAAAAGCGTCACTAAGATGCTCACTAAATGGTATTTGCAATTTCCATGACCTTAGATAAAGACGACGATGAAGAACTCGACGAAGAGGAAGACAATCTAGAGTTCTCGCTAAATCTAATGGTGAAATTTGAAGGAAGCTAACGGGGAGTAAAAATGTATTCCGTGTGTACTAGTTTAGTGTCTTTGATGACCAAAAAAATAATTTTGAGTAAATTTGTCAAAAGTATATCAGTCTGAGATAAATGTGTCATAAACATACTGATTTAGGGTTTTCGTGGTCGACGTGGCATTCAAGTAAGTAATTTAACAGTATTATTCGATGGAAGCTAACTAAGGGTAATTATGTCACACGTTTACTAGTTTGTGGTTAGTTTACACTAATGTGTCGGTTTAGGGTTTTTCGTGATCAACGTGGCATCCAAGTCAGAAATTTAATAGTAATATTTGATGGAAGCTAACTCAAGGTAAATATGTTACACGTTTACTAGTTTGGGGTTAGATTTGCTACTAATGTGCCAGTTTCAAGTTTTTTGGTTGTATTAATCCTTTATTATAAAACCCACTTTTAACCTAGTGTAAACAAGGCCAACTATCACATTAGGACCCACCAAATTTTGGCTTAAAAACCCGGTGGTTGGTTCTGCCGAGCAATAAGCAAGAGCAAACACACACGTTTTGCTTCTTGTTGAGCTGATACATCTCTAGCTCCAACACCGGAGAGTCTCTCTAGCCAGAAAAAAGACTCTGAACGACCTCCAATTATGCCGAGACCAACCTCATCACCTCCTCATATTCACATCTTCTTCCTCTTCTACATTACCTATCTCGTCTTCCTCTGCTCCCTCTCCCATGTTGCAGAGTCTCAAATCCAAGATCAAGAACAGCAAGTCCTGTTGAAGCTGAGGCAATCCTGGCAAGACCCATCTTCCCTCCATCACTGGGTCGCCTCCAATTCATCCTCCCACTGTACCTGGCCTGAGATCACATGCCAAGAAGGCTCGATCACAGAGCTCAATCTTGTCAACCTGAACATAAATTATTCGATCCCCCCATTCATCTGCGACCTCAAGAATCTGACCAAGCTCGATCTCTCCTACAACAATATTCCTGGAGAGTTTCCCACTGTTCTCTACAACTGTTCCAAGCTCGTGTACCTCGACCTGTCCCAGAATTACTTCGAAGGTCCTATTCCATCTGACATCGACCATATGGCCGATCTTCAGGTCCTGATTCTTGCCGCCAACAGCTTCTCGTTCGACGTCCCGGCATCGATTGCGAGGCTGCGGAGGCTGAGGATCCTTCACCTTTACCAGTCCGAGTACAATGGCACTTTCCCTGAAGAGATTTTTGGCCTGTCTGATCTCGAAGAACTGAGGCTCGAGTACAACAACAAGTTTGTGCCGTCGCAGCTACCGCAGAACTTCACTGCCCTGAAGAAGCTACGGTTCTTCTCGATGGCACAAACAAACCTGATTGGTGGAATCCCAGAGACTATTGGGAATATGGAGGCTCTTGAGCACTTGGATTTGGGGAGGAATCTACTGACGGGAGAGATCCCGGGCAGCATTTTCACTCTGAGGAACTTGAGCGAGTTGTACGTGTACATGACCAACGTGTCCGGGTCAATCCCTCAATCAGTGAGTGCTGCGAACCTGAGCATGATTGATCTATCTTTTAATAACTTGACGGGGAACATACCTGAAGATTTTGGGAAGCTCAAGAATCTATCCAGCTTGAGTTTGCAGTTCAATCAATTATCCGGTGGAATCCCCGAAGCTATTGGGCGTCTTCCCGCTTTGTCTGATGTCAGGCTGTCCAACAACAATCTATCAGGCACGATCCCCCCCCGACTTTGGCAAGTTTTCCCCACTCAGAAGATTCGAAGTGGCCTTCAACAGCTTGACCGGCGCATTGCCTGAACAACTGTGCCATGGCGGCACGCTGTTTGGGTTGGCTGTTATGGACAACAATCTCAGCGGGGAGTTGCCGGAGTCACTTGGAAATTGCAGTACTTTGTCTGTAGCAATGTTGAACAACAATGGATTCACCGGCAATGTGCCTGGAGGACTCTGGATGTCGCGGAACTTGAGGGCTTTGATCTTGAGTGGTAATGTATTAACTGGTGAGCTTCCCGAGGAGCTGTCCCCAAACCTCATTCGGATCGAGATGAGCAACAACAAATTCTTCGGCAAGATTCCGAGCACGGTGTCTTCATGGAGGAACTTGGTAGTGTTTGATGCCAGTAATAACCTCCTCAGTGGCACCATTCCGACTGAATTAACCAAGCTTCCTTCCCTGGTGGCGCTTTTGCTAGGTCAGAACGAGCTCTCTGGGAATCTTCCGACAGCTATTGTTTCGTGGAACTCCTTGACCACTCTGAATCTTAGTCACAATCAATTGTCGGGACCGATTCCTAGCAAAATCGGTCTTCTACCGGTACTCACGCAGTTGGACCTGTCTGAAAACCAACTGTCTGGCTTGATTCCTCCTGAAATCGGCCAGCTGAATTTGAACCTTCTCAATTTATCCTCCAATCGCCTCAGTGGACGAATCCCAAATGAGTTAGAGAACGCCGTGTACAACACCAGTTTCCTGAACAACCCGGGCCTCTGTGCATCCAATTCATTCATGAGGCTCAATGTCTGCAATTCCCAATCCCGTAGATGGAGCAAAAGCTCGCCAACCAATCTCGCCTTGATTGTGCTCTTGGCCATTGCTGTGGCAATATTTGTTTTGATGGCGGCGATATTCACAATCAGAGCTTTCCGAAAGAAGAGAGACGAGTTTGATTTAACTCCAAAACAGACTCTATTCCAAAGTTCGAATTTTTCAGAATCGAATGTTCTGTCGGGATTGAAGGAGCATTATGTGATCAGAATTTGTGGATCAGGGAAAGTACACAATATTATCGAGAATCGTTCTGGTGACGCTGTTGTGGTAAAAAGTATTTCCAATTAGCCGACCGTTTGGGTGATATATGCAGGAACCAATGAAGAGGTACGATTAGCAATACCCACAAGAAGAGATTCCCACATCTCGCTCTACCGCAGACGGAAGACTTATCCTTATTGTAATCAACTAGGCAATTCCCAAACGCACTTCAAGTGGCATATTCTCACGTTCTCAGACTCGTTCAACTGAATAAGAATGGCATGTTTTAGCTATCAGCTCATGTAACTTCCTTGTTCTGTCCTAGCGAATAGTTTCTATTGGAAAAATATGGTTTCAAATTGGGTAGAATAATGAAGTCGGATCTTTAGAGCAATCAAGTTGAACTTCGAGGCGTGATATCACTTTTTTTAAGAATTTATTTGTCTCATAATATTGTTAATGGTCACCGCCAAATTTCCTCTAATATATAACAAAGTCTCAAATTAGAATAGTAGATAACAATTTTAGTATTTTTCCAGGGTCTCTATAGCAAATAATTGGAAAAGATGGCTGTAGTTTTGGAAAGAAGACTTGAAAATGATTTAAAAAACAAATGAACTTATATTTGTCTTTTGAACATAGTCAACTCTTCAAAAGGTTACAAAATGAACAAATAACCTTTTGGGAAATGTTACAAAGTGAACAAGTACGTCTTTCAAAGGTTACGTTGAAAAAACATATAAAATTCGAAATTACATTAATATAAAAAAATAACCGTAATTTCTTTGTGAACAATCTCGCTGTTTAAATAAGACTTTATGGTTAATTTTTTTATAGAAATAAATCCGAATTTACTATAAAAAATAACAATCGTTGGTTAGTGTCAAATCTCGCCCACGTGTGCATTCACATCTTTTCGATGTGGGACAAGACACCTTTTAATTTGTTTTATGAACAAACTACCAACAATTCCCCACTTTATTTGTAAAACAAAAAGTAGAAAACAAAACGTTAGAAATATACAACTAAAATTTCAATGAGATTAATATACATACATAAAGGTCTCTTTCAAGTTAAACATTTACTTAGTGTAAATATATCAAAACTCTATTAAAGTGACAAGTAACTCGGCTTTAAACTTGTACTTTTAAATAATATAATCGAACATACTGCACACATACTAATCTCTTATTTCAGCGAAAAATTCTATATTATTTTGCACTATTATGGTCTTGCGTTTGATCCTGTTTTATGAGCTCTTTAGAAAGTAACCCTAATTTTCGTAAGAACCGGCATCATTTCTAAGATCATATAGGCGAAGTATTTACTATGTGTTTTTGTACTATTAATACATTACAAATTTGTACTATACATTTAACCTACAAAACGTAACAGACAATATTGACTTATCATATCAAGGCTACATCAGTATCAAACAATGACATTCAGTAACTTGTTCTCATCCATTAAACCTTATAAGTAGTGATATTCTAGGAAAATATTGGGTTGCCATTATCGGTGATTTGAATTAAAGGGTTTCAACCTTATTTCTTGTGAGGTCATTTTTACCATGTTTCTTGATAAAGTCTTTGTCAAGGGATCGGCTAGAATGTTGCTAAACCTCACGTAGACAATTGTTATGGTACCATATTTAATTACTTGTCTCACGTATTCATGTCTTAGACTAGTATGACTTATCATTATAAATGCTACTATAAGCTTTTACCAAAGTAGCCCGACTATTACAATTGATAGAAATAGGAGGTAGAGGACTAAGCCATAACTTAATATCCAACAACAAATTCCTAATTTATTCAGTCTCTTTCCCAGTTGCCGCTAAAGCAACGAATTGAATATATTTGTTACCAACACAACTATCAAATGTGAAAATCCATTTAGTAGCATATTGTTTATCATCCACACTTGTAATCCATCTAGTATTGGTGTATCATTCTACTACAGCTGAATAATTATCATAGAATAATCCTAAATTTTTAGTTTTCTTAAGATAATAAAAAATTCCAATAATTGATTTTCAATGTTCTATACTTAGAATACTAGTATACCTACTCAACCTACACACAAAATAAGCAATATCAGGACTAGTACAATGTATCACATATATTAAAGACCTTATAGCACTCACATATTCAAGTTGTGCTACTATTCTATCAATATTATAATTTAATTTAATAGTAGAATCAAATGAAGTATTCATTTTCTTTGAAACCAAGATATTTAAATATATTTAACATCTTTTTCATGTCATTACTTTGACTCAAAGAATAACCCCTACTATTTTTATTTTTAATATCTAAGAAGGTATTTACTTCGTCCAAATATTTCATTTTGAAAATAAAAGTTAGATATTTCTTAATCTGAATGATTCCGGTCATATTAGTTTCAAAGTCCCCTTCAGAAATACCCCCATTTCGCCCCTGTCTCGGGCGGCGACTGTGGTGCCTGCAATGCTGCCCTCGCGATCTTCGCGGGTGGCAACCCGGCGACAGTCCGCAGGCTGGAGCCCCTGTTCTCCGTGATGGGGAAGATCAACTACATGGGTGGGCCCGGAAAGGGGCAGTTCGCGAAATTGGGGAACCAAATCACGATCGCTTCGACGATGGTGGGGCTGGTGGAGGGCATGGTTTATGCCTATAAGGCGGGGCTCGATGTTGGGATGTTTGTAAGCGCGATATCGACTGGGGCTGCGGGCTCGAAGTCGCTGGATTCGCATGGGACCAGGATACTGCAGAGGGATTTTGAGGCCAGGTTCTATGTGAACCATTTTGCGAAGGATTTGGGGATATGCCTGAAGGAATGTGAGAGGATGGGGCTCGCATTGCCAGGCTTGGCGCTTGCTCAGCAGCTTTACTTGTCGCTCAAGGCTCATGGGGAGGGGAATTTGGGCATTCGGGCGCTCATTCTGGCTCTCGAGCGGCTTAACAATGTTAAGCTCGAGAATACGGGCTCCTCCAATGTATGAGTATGACCTCTGCTTAGTGTTCTTATTGTGTACTCATATTGGTATACATAAATAAATGATCATTTGCTATATACCAACAATTACATTTGCTGCTGTTGTACTGTTGTTGTAAGAGGAGTGGATTGCTATGGTTGTATATTGAATGGAGAAATATGTGCTTCTATTTTTCGAATGTATGATAGACTGTCTAGGGAAAGGTCGGGATTCATATGTTAATCAGGATTCGTGAGACAAAGCGGAGTATTTGTCTAATGATTTGTCACTTGGACATTGCCCTCACCTTATCATTGCAATTTGATGGTCACCATGGTAACTCTCTGGATTCATAACAATCTACGAGTCGTACAGCAATACATGGAAAGGAGGTTAGTATAACTGTTATGGTTCTGCTGATGAGCTCTTGGCTTTCACTTTTGGTTGTGGTAGCTAAACTTGTTTACTGTCTAGTAGTTTATGATTTGTTTGGGTAGGAAGGGAAATGGATTGTGGTATTCACATTCAGAATTTGAGATAAGAGCATTTTCTGTGAGAATTTTTTCCATTCTAGTAATGCACCCGAGGTATATATCTGTTCTTATTCCTAGAAAAATTGTCAGTTCCTTCATTGACTAAAAGCAACTTACAGTATTAAAGTAGCCATAATATTGAAGGCCAATATCTCCAATTTATCACTTAATTTGCGGCTGCACATTGGGCCAATAAATAAGGAATTTAGTTCCTTCTAACCCGACTGGATCTAATCATGGGTACCTTTGTGTGCAAGAGTTTCATGTGTTTGATGATACTGCCTACCTTCTAGCTGCCAACGTTTGCACCATTGATGGCATCTATAATCATCTTCAATGCAATTTCTCTCCGATGCTGTAGCAAATCATGAGAACAGCAATGTCAGGTGATCATGGTTGAATTAGCTTAGTTTCTTTCGTCAATAGCTTCCCTGTGTTATCTCCGTCCACAAAAGCCAGTACAAGTTTGTCTGAATGGTTCTCAAGGAACGGGATTTGAAGGTGAGCAAATCATGGCACATTAGGGCTCAGTGGTGACTCCAATTAGAATAACATGTAATCTTCTACAGGATAAGCAGGTACTAATCTGATCTCACAATTGTGTGGCAAACAGTATGTATGCTTGCAACTAAGGGCAAGTTAAATTAAAATCCTGATATATGAGCATCTAATAGGGCCCATTATTAGATACAGTCTTGATGATCTTCAAGTATGATTTTGAAAAGTTATAACACTGAAACAATTCTTTTACAGCAATCTTTTTTTTTTTTCCAATGCATTCTCAGAGATACTTTAGGCAATTTCTTCAAGAATGTTGTCTCTTCTTTCTCATGGGCTTGTCCAAGTCCCCCTAGAGATTTAGTTCGGGGTTGGTTTTTTTTTGGGTGGGGGGAGAGGATTTTTAAGCAAAAGTTGCTGTGCCTAAGATCTTTGATGAAAAGCATAATGTTTATGTAAGTCTAGTATAAGAGCAAGTTGATCCAAGGCGCAATGGATCCACGTTCAGACGTAATGTCCATCCAGGGTGAGAAACCCTTGGTTGAGGAACAAAGTGGGAGGGCCATTGAACAACAAGGCGCCAAGGCAAAGAAGGGCTGTGGTAGCTCGAGTTCAAGGGATGTGCTGTGTGACTTAGAGACCTGCGTGGCGAAGATGGAGATGATTCTCAGGGATGTGCTGTGTGACTTTGAGGCCACCGCTGGGCAATGCCGACCTGGCAGTGGCCCGGCAAGGCCGAGCCTGGCCGGTGGCTGGGCGAGCTCGGCCTTGCCGAGGGCCGGCGATGCTCCGGTGAGGTCGCTGGCCCTCGACGGCTAGTCGCCAGCCATGGCCGAGGCCGGCGACTGGCCAAAGAAAAAAGAAGAAGAAAAAGAAGAAAAAAAAGAAGTGTTTCTCGGAATTGTTCCTGGGAACAAGAAACAAGTTTTTTCTACTTCTTGTTTCTATTCCAAATCTATTCCTGAAACAAAAAATTGTTCCTGAAAACAAAAGTGTAAATAAACGCGTTTTTGTTCTTTTTATGTTCCCCGGAACAAAAGAACAAAAAATTGTGTTCCGGGGAACAGAAACAAATTTAAACAAACAGCCCCTTTGCATCTATAATTTTTACTATAGAACTAGTAAGTTTTCAAAAACATAGAAGCGAAGCATCTGATATGGTCTGAGATGAATTCCTTCCATGCATCGGGCTCATTAGAACCATCAATCACAGACCTCAGGATGTGCTGGAACCCGCAATGAGGATTGGTTTAGTTCAATCATGTGGGCGCTTGATGTAACCAAGTTTTATCTTCCTTACCCATCTAGAAGGCTTGACCTGTCGAAGTCGGGTCTACGCTGTGGAAAGTTTGCACATGAAGCATTACAGCTCACAGGTGACTCCAATTAGAATAACATGTAATCTGATACAGGATAAGTAGGTACTAATTTGATCTCATAATTGTAACCATGATGATATGGCGAGTAAGCATATATGCTTGCAACCAACTGCAAGTAAAATTAAAATCTTGATATATGAGCATCGAATGAGGCCCATTATTGGAACCTACCTGTTAGAACAGGTTTCCCAATTTTTGGAATTTGAAACTTACCTTACATATCCTAAAACTTAGTACCGAACCGGTTCCCATGGGTCCAATTCTCAGGTTTTTGGTTCCACTCAAGAACCATGCTCAACCCTACTTTCAGCAATTCTTTAGAATGTTGTCTTGTCTTTCTTTTGGGCCTGTCTACAGATTTGTTTGAGAGAGAGAGAGAGAGAGAGAGAGGGTGAGAGAGAGTACTGAGCTGCTCATACTTTTAAGCAAAAGTTGCTGTGCCTAAACTCTTTGGTGAAGAGCTTAATGTTTATGTAAATCTGGTCTAGAAAGCTTGTTAAATATGCAGAACAGATAATGTATCCACTGTTAAGTAATAACCAGAAATGGGGAAGTTGATGTAAGAGGCAAGTAAATAGCACGTGTGGACTTCCAAAGCAAATGCTTTTATTCTTTTTTTTTTTTTTTGTCGGTCCTACTATAATCCTACTCTAACACTCAGACTTTTGCCCTGCCTCCTTGCAGGGTGTGGGAGTCGAAACCCACTTCTAAAATGAAATCGTCCCCACCTCAATCCCCTCTGAGAAGGTGGGGATTTGAACCCCCACCTCCCCCTTCCAAGTTGGAAGGGTGGCCACTAGGGCGAACCCCAGTGGTTAAAATGCTTTTATTCATGTATATGAAGTATTTGATATGTCTTTTCGATTTGCCAAAATCTGTTTGCTGCAGAAACATTAGGAGTAGGAAATAAGGGTCCCTCCGTTTCGTGTGTCAACAGGCGCTTGCAGCATCCCATGGGCATTTCTTTTTGTTTGTTTTCGAGATCTGTGATAATATTCTCCATAGTCTATGATTATATCCTTTCTCTCTCTATCGGCCCAGCTTTAGCAATAAACTTGTGGCCGCCGTTTTTGAACGGGGTAGTCCAATTCTCCTGTTCTTTGCGACTTTATTGCGTTTGGACAGTAGATTCCGACTATCTTGACTAGAACAAGAGCGTGATTGTCGAGACTTCATTACGCACGCTTGGATGACGAGCGCATTAAATCGGTATTGCGCACAAGCGAGTGGTATTTTCTTTGATCTTTGCTGGGTTTTTCTGCTTGGATTCACTTGGTATTAGAGCACAAGATCCTGACTTCAAATTTTTTTTTGGATCCAATTTGCCTTTTCAATTAAATTTCCACACTTAGTACTACACAAAAGAATAGACTAAGGGTGAGGGGGAGTATTAGAGTCATTAAATATTAAACCATGCCTATAAGAAATATATATGAAAAAGAGTAAACAATATATATATATATATATATATATATATATATATATATTATATTCAATATGTCGTAATGAAGATTATATCACCCTATATAACGGGTTTCATGGAATAACTAAATAAGATAATATATTAATCAAGATATGCAAAATGAAAAAGAGATATTCACATAATCTTGAGATACATAAAATCATCAAAATTATCCAAATATCTCTATCATCCCCTCTAAGTTAAGGTGCATTGAAGATGCCAACTTGAGTTTGAATACAAATTTGAACATGAAAGGGCTAGTGCAAACACTTAGAGGGGGGTGAATAGGTGTAAATAAAAATTTAACAAGACTTAGTAGAAATAAATTGCCTATACGATAACCGACTGTAATTGTATTTCAATTATGAGCAATTGAGTATAACTACGAATAAAGTAAGTAGTTCAAGGAAAGAGAATTAAGACACAAGGTTTATAGTGGTTCGGCTTAGACCAAGCCTACGTCCACTATCCTGCGTTGACAGCCTATTGGTTGGATTTCACTATGAATCAAAAGAGATTTTACAGCAGTGTGATCTAGACTTCACAATAGACAGACTCTACTGGTCTCTCACTAAATCTCACAAGAGTTTCTTTCTTTTGTTTACAACTTGAGTTCGACAAATGAAAGAATAAGGAACTATGGAGATTCAGACTTTGAAATTGTTCTCTTTCGCACACTCTCGAACAACTAGCGAGTTCTCATTATATACTCCTTCATGCCTTCACAACCGTTGGCACTTTCCAAAGGAATTCTTCCAATCTACTCGTTGGACAAAGTCAATCAAGGTGATCTCAAGTCGTTAGATGAGATATGATAAAAGCCCGTCAATCTTGCTCGCCCATATAATCAGGATCTTTGGTTTCCATAGTAGAACCTTCCAAGTTTGCTTGCCTATCAAAAGATCTTCATATCGGAATAAATTCCAATAAGAATAGTCAATCAAGTAGATACTATATCCAGCCATAAGGTCTTTCAAAAACCATACGAAATGAATTCTTGAAGATAATCCCGCATATGGATAAGTCTTTGTTCTTTGTTTGGAAACTGTCAGTGTGAGCAAACTTTGAATCTTGAGTCTGGCGACGGTAGAGTCTGGAGTTCTTCAGACTGTTACACGTGAGTCTGGAAGTCTTCAGTCTAGACTATTTGAAATGTTTTGTCAGCTTCAAAACAATAAAGGAGTTTTCTCCAACAATCTCCCCCTTTTAATGGTGACAAAACTTTCTTACAGATTTGAAAACTTTTGACTTGCAAAACAACACTTAAGTAATACATGATATCTTATAAAAATAAGTTGATTAGGACTTGGATAGCATTGATTCTGCAACCACAAAAAAATATTAATCCTGCAAGATAGGATAACTATCCAACCACAATCAATATCACAAGCTTAGTTATTTCAGGCGTCAAAAGATTCAATAGCAGTCAAAAGTCCGAAATATCAGTCCAAAGCCAAACCAAAAATATCAAAGTAAAAAGTACCCAAAAAGATAAAGATAACTCAGGTCAAATCAAATTTGCATAACTTCTCCCCCTTTTTGTCAACAGCAAAAAGTGGAGAATGATTAAAAAAGTTGGATAAAAATCATGGCTGTTTTGGGATTTGAACGAGCTGGAAATCCCCCATTGACTTCACAGTCTCCTCCAGCTTCTTTAGAGTCTCCTGTAGCTATTGAATATCCTCACCCTTTGTGGTTGCTTGCACTTGAAGCTTCAGGGTGTGTATCTGCTCTTGTAGAGAGTTTGAAGTGGACTTCAAAGCTTTGTGGAGATTCTGGATCTCACACTCCATTCCATATTGCTGACCCTTCAATTCCAAAAGAATTTCTAGTAGTCTTCGAAATTCTACTGTTGGTTCTGTTGTAGCACTATGTCTAGTCGAGTCAGTTCCAAAAGTCTTGAGATGTGAGGGAACATCAGTAGTTCGATCACCAAGACTAGGAGAGGATTCCTCAACATCTGTTGCAGGGTCTTGAGAGGCATAGATATCCTCTGGATCTGCTGGAGATCTACTTACATCACTAGTAAAGAGATGTGAAGAAGTACCTCTTTTTCTAGCAGCTACCCCTGTTTTTGTGCCTTCAGGTGGAAAAAAGAATTCATCTTCTGCTTGCTCTGCTTCAGCACCCGAGTGATGTTGTCCGTCTCTTGCAGTTCCACTCCGAGTTTTTTCAAAATCCTCGGACAAGGATATATCATATATTGCTCAAAAGAGTCATCTTGACCCTCTTCTTCCTCTCATCTTTCCTTCTTCCTCTGTTCTTTCTTCCCCTTTCTTCTTTGTTTATGCTCTATCTCTATTCTCTCTGTCCTCTGGCGCTGTGAAGCTTTTCTCTTAGTTGTTGCAGAGTCTTGTTTTGCCTTGATAGGGGTCTTCTCTTTCAGGCACTCCAATTCCTTGTTCAGCTCATTCAGACGCATCTTTGAAACCATTTTCAGCCTAATCACCATCGAAGCAATGGTTCTAACACAAAGAGAGGCAGGAATCTAAATTTGAAAATGTCTGAAGAGTTGAGTGACCAGCGTAGAATAAGGAAGTTGACCCTTGTCTTTCACAACTGTCCTATACATGTGCATTAGGATAGTGTGAGGTAGTGAGAACTTATAGCCAATGTTGATTGCATACATCAACTTCGCTTCAGAGTGAGAGACATCAGTTTTGGAAGTGGATTTGGGTTTGATGCAGTTGATCACGATCTTGTGAAGTAAAATGTTGGAGGCATTCATTCTAGTGTAAGAAATCTTGCCCTCAGCGAATCTGTCCCGAACTAAAGCCAAAGTCGCATGACCAACAGACACACTGATTAGTTAGAAACTCCCTCTCTCCACACCAATCACATCAGCTAGCGTATCCACATTAACCACAAACTCTTTGTCCCTAACTGTAAAACAAAATCTATCTGCATCTAGAAAAGATAGATTTGAATAGAAGTATGCAGTTAATTCAGGGTAGGCTTTAGTAGTTTCTGAGCAAAAGCGTTCGAGTTGAAGAAGTGCAAACTTCTCCCTTAGTCTCACTTTCAAAGATCAAGAAAATCAAAGTCCACACTTCTAGGGTTCATAACCCATCTCTTCAGTAGATTCGAATAAGTCCTTTTGTGGTCATTGGAACGGAATAAACTCGTTCCCTCTCCACGTATAGTTGCAGCAACACCCATTCTAGGCTGAAAATGGGTATACATCATTTCATCATTTTCCTTTCCTTCACGTTGATTAAAACCACCAACACGCGGATCACTTGGAAAGTTGGCAAAAGTCATTGCAGCAAAACCTTTAGGTGCAATGCCTAGTCTTTCCATGGTATTCAAGAAGAGAGTTTCGTTCTTATAACCGTTGGATCACAAGAACTCATCGATCAAAGTTATTGCAGAACCACCTATTTTTAAGTTCGAGTAGAGTTTAAACAAAAATTGGGGTTTTTGTGCTCTTACAGGTTCAACATCTTCAATGATCTCTTCTTGTGGAGGATCTTGTGTCGCTTTTTGTGAGGAGTGACGTAGTTGAGAATGTTGTTGAGGTTGTTGCCGAGTAGTGTCTTCTTCTTCAGTTAAATCGAAGTGGGTAGGACCCTCATGCATGTGCTGTGGTCCTCTGTTCACAAGTCTCAAAGATTTCCTCTAGAAAGACATTGTCAAAGTCTTGGAGGATTTCTCGATTTCGTTTGTTGGAAAAGGTGAAAGCTTTTTGGATCAAACATAAGAGAAATGAGAGAAAATAGGATCTCTGTATTCTAGGGTTTGAAAGAGCGTAAATGGAGAAGAAAAATTTCGACTGTATATAAAGCAAGTGAAACGGGGTATACGAACAGTCACAAAGGAAAAAGTAAAAACTGTCTTTTTCAAAAATGAAAACTACCTTTTTGAAAATGAAAAATCACCATAAATTCAATAATAATTTCTAAAAATAAAATAGGCAAGTAGAGATTCAAAAATCAATGTACCTTTTCAAAGCTTTATCCAAAAATAAACTCACATTCATTGAGAGAGAATTAACTTACAGTCGTAACTTCTGGACATTCTGAGTTTGAACTTCTTCAGACTTTACCCAGTAGGAGATAAGATATTCAGTCTAGTGTGAATACACTCAAATAATTTTTTCTCCAATGGCTTTGTGAAAATATCTGCCAACTGATTCTTTGAGTCGATGAATTGAATCATAACTTCCCCGTTTTGAACATAATCTCTAATAAAGTGGTGTTGGATCTCTATATGCTTTGCCCTTGAATGAAGAATTGGATTCTTTCTAAGATTAATGGCACTGGTGTTATCACATTTTATTTCTGTGCACGATTCTTCAACATCAAAGTCTCTTAGTTATTGCCTTATCCTTAAGATTTGAGAACAACAACTTCCAAGAGCCATATATTCTGCTTCAACTGTTGAGAGAGTTACGATACTTTATTTTCTTGAGAACCACGATACCAATTTGTTCCCAAGCAATTGACATGTACTTGAAGTACTCTTTCTATCTATTTTGCATCCTGCTAAATTTGTGTCTGAATGTCCAAGGAGAGTAAAGTCTCATTCTTTTGAATACCACAGTCCTAGCGTTGATGTTGTTGCAACGTATTTGATAATGCGTTTTGCAGCACTTAAGTAAGATTCTTTGGGATCTAATTGGAATCTAGCACAAATACAAACACTAAACAAAATGTCAGGTCTGGATGTAGTAAGGTAAAGAAGCGAACCAATAATGCTCCTGTAAAGCTTTTGGTCTACACTCGTTCCTCCTTCATCTTTATCCAGCTTTGAAGAACTTGACATTGGTGTCTTTGTCTTTTTGGAGTTCTCCAAACCAAAGTTCTTAATGAGATCTTTCGCATACTTCTCTTGGTGAATGAAAGTGTCTTCCTTTGATTGTTTAACTTATAATCCCAAAAAGAAGGTCAACTCACCCATCATGCTCATTTCGAATTCATCCTGCATGCATCTAGAAAACTTCTTGCATAGATTTTCATTAGGTGATCCGAAGATAATATCGTCGACATAAATTTGAATAAGTAGAAAATATTTACCTTCTCTTTTAATGAATAGAGTAGTATCTATCTTACCTTTAACAAAACCATTTTGAATTAAAAATTTACTTAACCTTTCATACTAGGCTCGAGACTGAGTACGGCTTGCTTCAGTCCATATAAAGCCTTTTTTAGTCTGTAGACTGAGTATGGCTTTCTTGGATTTTCAAAACCAGGTGGTTGTTCCACATAGACTTCTTATTGGATGAATCCATTTAGGAATGCACTTTTTACATCCATTTAGAATAACCTGAAATTTTTATAGTAAGTAAAAGCAAGTAATAATCTAATTGCTTCTAACATTGCCATTGATGCATATGTCTTGTCATAATCTATCCATTCTTCTTGCGTATATCCTTTGGCCACGAGTCTTGTTTTGTTTCTAACAATTTTTCCCTTCTCGTTCATCTTGTTCTTGAAAATCCATTTAGTTCCAATAAGGGACTTACCTTTAGGTTTGGGAATGAGTTCTCAAACATCATTAATGCTGAACTGTCTGAGTTCTTCTTGCATAACTTCAATCCAGCTTTCATCAGCCAAGGCTTCTTCTATACTTTTAGGTTTAACCTAAGAAATTAGTGCTAAAGCACTAGACTCTTCTCGCCTTTTGAATCTGGTGCTAATTCCTTCATCAATATTGCCAATGATGAGTTCCTTGGGATGACTTGACTTATGCTTCCAATTGCTGGTTGATTTATGAGTCTCTTGAACCTCTGCTTCAGTTGAGATTTCTGGTTCTTCTTGTTGTTGAACTTTAGAAGTTTGAACTACTTCGGGGGAAGTAGACTTTATTAAGTTTAGAGCAGGTTCAGATTCTTCAAGATGAGTTTGATCCACTTGATTTTTCAAAGAGTCTTGAAACTTGATGTTCATAGATTCTTTCACAGACTGAGTCTTTTTGTTGAATACTCTGTAGGCTTTGCTTGAGGTTGAGTAGCCAAGAAAAATTCATTTGTCTGATTTTTCTTCAAACTTACCAGTTCGAACATTTGCATTTTTCAAAACAAAACACTTACAACCAAACACATGAAAATAAGAAACATTTGGCTTCTTTCCTTTAAATATTTAATAAGGAGTTTTCTCTAGAATAGATTTTAAGAATACTTTGTTAATGATATAGTAAGCTGTAGAAACTGCTTTGGCCCAAAAAACGAGATGTAATATTATTCTCAATTAAGAGAGTTCTTGCCATCTTCTGCAAGGATCTATTCTTTCTTTCCACAACCCCATTTTGTTCTGGAGTGTATGGAGAAGAGAAAACATGTTGCAAGCCAAATTTATCACAAAAAATTGCAATGTCTTGATTTTCAAACTCACCTCCATGGTCTGTTCGTATGCTTGATATAGCATATCCTTTTTCATTCTGAACCTTCTTGGCAAATTTAGAAAAGTAAGAGAATGCTTCCGACTTACTTGCCAAGAAAAATACCCAAGTAAAGTGAGAGTAATCTTCCACGATTACTGGACAAAATCTCTTTCCACCAATGCTTTGAATTCTGGTTGGTCTAAAGAGATCCATATGTAGAAGCTACAAGACTCGATTAGTAGAAACTTGATTTATAGGTTTAAAAGAACTTCTAACCTATTTTCCCAAAACACATGACATGTATAATTCAGACTTTTGATAAGCCAAATTGGGAAGTCCACGGACAAGCTTCTTAGAAGAAATCTTGACAATCTATTTCATATTAATATGACCAAGCTTTCGATACTAGAGATTTGCTTCATCTTGAATGGAAATTAGACATTGAGAACTTTCTGATTTTATATCTAGAAGGTAAATATTCCCATGTCTTCGTCCAGTAAAGGATTGAGAGAGATCTTTACTAGTTTCCGAACAAATGCCTTCTTGAAAATTAGTTTTGAATCCAGTATCGCACAGTTGACTTATACTGAGAAGATTGTAATTCAAGCCTTCCACCAAGGAAACATTGTTAATTGTAAGACTTTCAATCTTCACATTTCCGCAACCAACAATTCTTCCTTTACTATTTCCTCCAAAGGAAACTTTTCCACCATTTATTTGAACAAACTTTATAAAACAGCTTGAATGTCCTGTCATGTGTCTCGAACAACCACTATCCAAATAACATTTGATCTTCTTATTGATAGTAATCTGTAATTATAAAAAGAACTCAAGCTTTCTTTGGTATCTACATTTTCTTGGGTCCAGGGGAGTTAGTATAATAAACAGTCTTTGCCCAATCCCTTTTGACAGGTCTCCAAACTTCGGGACATTCCATCTCGAAATGTTCTAAGCTGTTACACTTTGAACATTTAAGAGCACTTCAGCCAATAGGTTTTACAAAAACTTTTTGAAAATGATTTTTGTAGGTCTTTGTTTGATTCTTTCATTTACTTTGGGAAAATCAATTAAAGGAACAATTTCATGTGTCATACCTAAACCAGATTTGTTAAAATAATGTCTTTGTATTGAAAAAATCCTTTCCAGTTTTTCAGATCCTTTCGAAAACCTTTTTGTGATATTTGAAATGTCTTTTTCAAAAAAATATTTTCCATTGAAAGAGAATCTGCATTATCCTTTAAATTAACAAAGCTTTTGTTTTGATTTTCAAAATTTTCTTTCCAAGAAATTTCCTGTTGCTTCAATTTAAAATTCTCTATTTTTAGCTCGGAAATCCTTTTAAGAGATGTTTTGAGACTAAGACAAAGTTCATCTATATATTTTGAGACTTTAACAGAAATTTTTAAATTACTAACCTCGACTTTCCTGTCTGAGTCTGAGTCTGTTTTAGAGTCTGAGTCTAATTTTGAATTTGCTATTAAACATATATTGACATATTCTTCATCACTTTCTTCGCATTCTATATCACTCCACGTCTCTGCTTTGAGAGCATTTTTGTATTTCTCTGTTTTTTCTTTCTTTTTCTTCAACAAAGGGCAGTTGGGTCTGATATGCCCCTTTTTTCTTACATTCGAAGCAAATCACATCTTTGTTGTTTTCATTGTCCTCAGTTAGATTCTTTTGAAATCGTTGAGTACTTTGCTTCTTCCAGTTGAATCTTTTTCCCTTCCTATTTAGCTTTTTGAACTTCCTTATCATGAGAGCTAGTTCTTCATCATCCATGTCATCTTCAGAATCCGTATAATCAGAATCAACGTTAGACTTTAAAGCAATTGACTTCTTACCTTTAGGATCTTCTTCTTCATTGATTTGTTCCACTTCATATGATTGAAGTGTGCCAACAAGTTCATCTACTAAAAGAGGTGCGATCCTCTGGGTTTCTCTAATTGAAGTCTTCACATGATTTCATTCTTTGAAAAATTCACGCAACAATTTATTGACCTTCATTGGTCCTGAGATTGACTGTCCTTGGTATGCCAAGCCATTTGCAATTTTTGTGAAGCGACTAAACATATTAGTGATGGATTCTCCTAGCTTCATCTTGAAGGCTTCATACTGTTTGAGTAAAATATTGATTTTTGTTTCTTTGACTTGATCAGTTCCTTCATAGGTGACATGCAATCTATCCCAGACTTCTTTTGTTGTTTTACAAGATGAAATTCTATTATACTCAGCAGGAGGTAAAGCATAGTATAATGAGTAGATAGCTTTAGTATCAAGAGCTTGTCTTTTGGTTATTTCAGCTTGTGTCATCTCGCCAGCATCTGCAACTTCCTTTCCTCTTTCTGAGGTTGATGTAGCTTTAGGAATAATTCCTTTTTCTACTACATCCCATTCCAGGGGATCTTTCGATCTCAAGAATGCCTTCATCTTGTTTTTCTACACATTGTACTCATTCCCATAAAAGTAAGGGGGTTTGGTGTTGCTTTGGCCTTCAACCAAACCTGGAGCCAAAATACTAGCCATAGATCTTTAGCTTAAGAAGTAACAACACTTTAATAAATAAGCACATAGGCTCTGATACCGATTGAAATGGCTAGTGCAAACACATAGAGGGGGGTGAATAGGTGTAAATAAAAATTAACAAGACTTAATAGAAATAAATTGCCTATTTGATAACCGACTGTAATTGTATTTCAATTCTGAGCAATTGAGTATAACTATGAATAAAGTAAGTAGTTCAAGGAAAGAGAATTAAGACACAAGGTTTATAGTAGTTTGACTTAGATAAAGCTTACGTCCACTCTTCCGTGTTGACAACCTATTGGCTAGATTACACTATGAATCAAAAGAGATTTTACAGCAGTGTGATCTAGACTTCACAATAGAAAGACTCTACTGGTCTCTCACTAAATCTCACAAGAGTTTCTCTCTTTTGTTTACAACTTGAGTTTGACAGATGAAAGAACAAGGAACTATGGAGATTCAGACTTTGAAATTCTTCTCTATCGCGACCAATTTTTTTTCGGGTGCACCACTTAAAATTAGGCTAATGGATTGTTAAGCCTAAACTTAACTCGGGCTCTCCCAAGCCCATACCAATTCACGACTTAGGTTCAAATATCTAGCATGCAAAAGGGAGTCGCCACTAATCAGTTTACGGTAGGTCGATTAGACACCTAAGTAAAATAATGGGAGAATCATTTTACTTCTACGAACCAGAGATTTTGGGTACGGGGACTTGGTTACACTAGACTATCCTAGTGCCCTTTCGGTACCTTTTCTTTCATTTTAAAAAAAAAATGTTTTGCGAGACAGACTTAAATTGATTTTAATTCACTTTCCTAACATGTGAGGCGATCATGCAGGTGCGCATACCACCAATTTAACACTCAGGAAAGCAATTAAATAATGCAGGACTTACCTCAAAGCAACGAAAGCATCTGCGTTGTTAAATCAGAATTCACATCAGCAATCCTAAATATGATTTCTAATTAACAAGCAATCACTCAATTTTTGCTTTTTCACTTTTTAACGAGAATATAGTCCATATGTAATGCAATGCTTCTAACTTAATATGAAATAATATGGCATGGCAACATGTCTAAAACTATATGAATGGGTAAAATTTTTTGTGATTTCTTAATGAACATGCAATAATTAAATATGCAATCTAAATTAGCCAAAATGACCTAATTCTAATGACGAGCAATTTCTAATTAAATGAACCTAGCAATAATCACTAAATGACGTGCATTTTATGAACCTAATTCTACATGACGTGCACATGATTTTTATTTCTTTTTTTTTATGAAATTCGAAATTAAAATTAAATATGCAATTCGAGATGATAATAGAATAAAAAAAAAAAACTAACATCCTAAATGAATGCACTTTTTCTTTTTCTTTTTCTTTTCATTATTCAAAATTCGAAATAAATAAATCTCCTATTCTAGATATGCAAGATAACCCTAAGACGATAAACCTAATCTAACTCAATTTTTTACGAAAACAAAATCGACTCAAACGACACGACAAAGCACATCTAACAAAATAAGATTGATATCCATAAATTGGCGAACCATATCTCGCGCATGAGATCGGGTTGTCCAATTTTAAAATTAAATCGCGAATCGAATCTCAAGCATGAGATCGGATTGTCGATTTTTTGCAAGGGATTGCGAGTCGGATTTCGGGCGTGAAAATCGGACTGTCAATCCCTAATCTGAGGGACCATCCATGTTGGAATTTCAATCATGCATTGGAAAATATTTCAAACAAAGAGATAAAAATATCAAAAACTAAAATAAGATAAAACAAATCTACCTAATAAGATAAATCTACCTAAAAATAAACCTATCAAATAAAGTAAAACAAATTTCTACCAAAATTTGGATTTTTTGTAAAAAAAATCCAATTGGTAGATTGATCTACGAAGGAAGCTCGGCGCGGCTACGAATGGTGCAAGGGCAGCGGCTATGGTGTCGCTGGACACCGGTCATTGGAAGAAAAACCCATCGCGATTATGTCACTGGATAACCTGCAAAGGACGACGAAAAAGGCAAAGCTCGGTAGACGCTGGACGTCGATGAGGTGTGGTGGCGCAAGGAGCTGCTGCAACGTCTTCAAGGAAGATTCAATCCCAAAGAAGTTTTCTTCGGCCTTGTTACTTTGTCCAAAAACAAACCTTGCTAACCCTTCAACCTTGACCGAATTTGGTTTTTTTACGGTCTTATTTGATTATCAAAACTTTGACCATGAGGGTGTGTTGTTGAAGTGGACACCACCATGCACGTATCACTCATGAACAGTTGTGACAGAAAGTGCTGAGATGCATGGCGGTGAAGAGTGTTGGGCGCTCGATGATTTGCCGGAAAACCTACAAAAAATATCAAGAGTGCACCCGTTCTGACCAAGAGCTTGCTTGGCTGTTGCTTGACTACGAAACTTTGACCAGGGGACCACGTGGATATGGTAGTGGAATCGTTAGACACCTAGACTCCTTGATGATTGCCAAGGGACTCTTCTGGATCACCAAGATGGAAGATCACCGCCGGAGAGCAACCGAGAACCAGAGCAAAACGCTTGCGTGAATATTTTTTCCTCCTTTGGTTATTTTCTCTTTGTGGCCGTATGTATCAATATGTGTGGCCCTTTTTGAATGATGAATTGCCGGCCCCCTTTTTTCTATTGCACGCGAGGTATTATATAGGTCTAAAAAATATATCTTTGCAGTATATATTTTTTCCTTTTTGTTCGCCCATAATACCGCTAAATATATCATTGAAATATACTCACCTCGCGCAATATTCCCCTTTTTATTTTTCACATATTCTATCCAAAAATTTCTTGTCTACCCAAAAATATACCCATTGGTGTATATTACCTGAATATATGAAAAATCCTATCGGAATATGCTCGCCGTCGGTCCAATGCTAAATGCAAATTAAAAATAAATGCGCCTAAAACTATATGCTATGTAATTAACTATTTTTTTCAGGGATAAAATTAACCCCTAATTTTTTAATGCAATAAATGACTAAACGGGTCGTCAAAATTTAGGTGTCAACAGCTGCCCCTCTTTGAAGGTGAGCTTGAAGAGGTTGTCTTCAAAGACAAATTGAAACCTAAATTTTGACTATGCACATGCATTGAATGATTTTTGTTGGAAAATAAATTCCATTTTTTAATGCAATTTTTATGATGCATGGAGATACTAATGTAAATGATAAATGAACCTACCTGGAATAACTTACCTTTAAGGAGGATAGAGTAATTCGAGGTAGTGGGTGTTACCTATCCAGGACCCGTACCATTCTACGGTCGCCTAGAATAGTAACATGACTTTGTGACGATGCTTAGTAATATGACTTTCCCAAGACCCGTACCATTCTACGGTCGCCCAATATGGTAGAAAGGAGCTGCTTTCTCAGGACCCGTACCATTCTACGGTCGCCTAATACGGCAAAAAGGTTTTGTAAGGAACTGTTTTCCCAAGACCCGTACCATTCTATTCTACCCGTACGCCCGTAAGAGCAATAAATGTTTTTCGCCCGTACCAACTACGGGGATTCATTTTCTAGGACCCGTACCATTCTACGGTCACCTGAATAAGGAATAGGTGTTGTCGAGGACCCGTACCATTCTACGGTCGCCTTGACGGAAAATTGATTTTTCAGGACTCGTACCATTCTACGGTCGCCTGAATTGGGAAAATTGCTTTTCCAGGACCCGTACCATTCTACGGTCGCCTAAACAGGGATTTTACTTGGCTAGGACCCAAACCATTCTTCGGTGGCCCAGCATTGCAACACAGATCATCTAACCAGGACCCGAACCTTTCTTCGGTCGCCTTAATTAGATTAAATCTGGAGAAAAATCTTGGGGGACAGCTCAATCAAGTGTCAATGAAATGGACTCTGGGCTACAAAAGCACGCCAAGTCAATATAAATGGACATCGGGCTACGGAAGCACGCCGAGTCGATATAAAGAGGGACTCTGGGCTACAAAAGCACGTCGGGTCAATATAAAGGACACCGGGCTACGAAAGCACGCTGATCGATGAAATGGACGTTGGGCTACGAAAGCACGCCAAGTCAGGAACTGGACAGCTTGACCAAGTCAAGTGTCGATGCACTTGAGAGAGAATACCTACACAATGACAAGTATTTAGAGTATGGGTAGAGATATACTTACCTGGTGATATCTCTGATTCTTGGGGATATGTCTTTTGGAATTTAGATATCCCGTGGAGGTCTTTCAACTCATGGTAGAGGTTTTTCATCTCCTAATATCATGAGACATTTTGAAAAGAACTTGAATTACTTGGCAGACATGATTTAGAGCAAAAACTGATATACATTCATCAAAGAGATAGACAATCTGAGCTACTCTAGAATGCACATTTCAAAGTTCAGTGAGGTTTTCATCAATTCAATCAAGGTTTATGCATAATGACTTTACCATATTTGCATCACCCAAATTTCCACAGGAGATAATTGTCATTCAAGACAATGACATGGATTTCTTAAAAATGGTAAATGAGAGACTTTCAGTTAGAAAGGACTTTCACTCACTCTCATTTAGAATAGCTATGTTGTGAAAATCACTCAATCTCAACATCATCATATCGACAAGGGTCCGAGTATTCTCGCAATCAGTACGACTTTACCAATCCGAGAGGTCTTTAATAGGGACTATAATGTGGGCTTAGTCAACGGCTTAACAAAGGGGACTCATTGAGTCAAGGCAATTGAAAGAACATCAATTCTGTATTCATCTTCAGGTTTACAAGTCAAGAACCCTGCAAAATGAGAAAGAAATAATCTTGCTCGCACTCCTTCGAGCAATGCTTATGACATGTGAATCCATACGCTAATTCAAGTGCCCTAATCTAAAGAGACTTTGTAAGGGACGTAACATAGGCTGGGTTCATGGGTTGAGAAATGAAATGATCATTAGGCTCAAAATGTGTGTAAATGATGAGAGTTAGTGATCATCTTGGCATTGCCACCAGTTTTCTTTTTCACCATCGGGAATTGTCTTTATGAAGTGCCACATTGATTGTAAAAACTCAACTTTTGAGTTCTTTGAATATTGCTCCATCGGGATTCAATTCTCGCAATTGACAATCACCTCCTATTGATTTTTTTTTTTCATTTATGGGTATTGGCCTTGCTTTCACCAGGCACACTGCTTTTTCATACCCTCAATTCTCATGTTTTTTTTTTTAATGGGCATTGGCCTTTGCTTTTACCAGGCACACTGCTTTTTCATGCCCCTTAGTTCTATTTTGAATTCAATTCTTGCGCACAATGCATGCGTCAAGCAACTACACTTTGAATGACACTCGAACTTTTCAAGAGTCTTCATCTACCTTTTGCCTTGCCCCAGTGTGGGGGATGATCACCAACTGGGTTTAAAGAAATGAAATTGCAGGCTCAAGTGGGCTATGCAAAGGATATAAGTGTATAAGATAGTGAAAGAAATGCTTTTCGTCATCCTAAGGCACTTAAATTACGACATGAATTCAATGTAATAGCATGACTAGAAGATCGATGCAAGTGAGAGCAAGAAAATTTCAATCCATTTTCTTCACCTTATGGTGCCGCCTTACCCTCCAATTTGCCCCAGTGTGGGGTGGTTCTTGACAGGGATAATTTGAAAAAAAAAATCTCCATAAGTGTATGGGGCTCAAAGGGATTAAGCAATGGATCACCTGTAGTGTTTGGTATAGAGAAATAAATTGCCCCTCATCATTTCAGTCATCGTACTTTTTGCGAGAGAACTCTTCACCTTGCGGATATGGAACTTTCCTACACTCATCTCACAAGTGTATAAGTAAGGGATCGTGTATAGGATAGGGCTTGCCTTTCATCATCCTGACACATCTCATTTAGCATGCTTAACCCATTCCACATCATTCATTGAATTCCATCTTGATATTCTTTAGCGGAATTGGTGGACCAAACATGTAAGAGTCATCATGCAAAATATTTTTTAAATGAGCTCAATAGCTTTAAGCATGAAAAATTGCAAACTTTAGAACAAACAGTTTACCACACTAAAAAAATGCTTTCGTAAGTATGAAAAACATGATTTTGAGCGTTCATTCAAGGAATTGTCCCACGAGAGGATTGTCTCAGGATTTGATGTTTTTGGATTGTCCCTGAAAATCCGCTTTTGTCCCTGCACAAGAGAACATGCATGAATAGGATATCAGAGTAAATTCAAATTGCACAACCATTTTGACTCGGATCGAGATTTTGTTTCAGTCATGTCATTACTAGAATTTGTAGTGCCCCAATTCGTCATCTGCAAGGAAAAGAATAGAGTGTCAATTCCAGAATTAATTATATCCATGAACACAATGTATCCATTTCATCCAAGATGGATTATCCTCTTTTGATTTGTTCCATTATTTTCTCATGGAAATGAGAAACTTCATTTGGCCTTCGAGAATGACATCTCACACAAATTGTTATGAGATGTGCCACATATTACACTTTGGAATCAGGATGATTTTCTTCACTCTTGGGAGATGTCATCACAATCGGCTAGGAAATGATCCTTTGCCCTCATGTCTATTTTCCTTTGGATGTATGTTCCCAAATCAACGGGCGAACTATCACTGGAAATTGATGCGTTATTTTCAAATGCCTCTCTGTTATGCTCTGAGACATGAAGTAAATGAGTTAGAAAAACAAACAAGGGTAACCTAATGCATGCTTTTGGAAATTGCTTCAAAAATGATTTTTTTTTTTTTAAGGAATATTTTGGATGAGGAAGCATGAAGAAGCCCGGTCCTCAGATTTTCTCCATGGATGATGTTTTCTTTTCATTGTTGGATATTGTCACCGGGCTGGTTTGGTGTACCCATCATGTCCTTAAAACAAAACTTGTAATTTTATTGATATTTATCAATAAAATTACATTTATTGAAATAAAAAATGTGATGTTCAAGCACAGAAGAAATTGAAACCAATCCTTAAAGAGTGATAAAAATTCCCACGCAGGTGAAGGTACATGCCCCTAATTAAATGAGGAGATCGAACTACTTAGGACCATGAATCATGTGTACTCGAATTTTTCACCCTCCTTGATCTTGTAATGCGAACCCTTCAGGTGAGATATTTTTCCCTCTAGATATATCGCTAGTCTCTTCATGATGGCATCAAATTCGACTACCTCAGAAAAATGAGACGGTTCGAAAGGTTTTCTTGGCTCTCTTCTTGGAGTCGCAATTTCTCACTGAAGATAGATCACATCACTTTTGCTTGACGAGATAAGCTCTTTTTGATCCGTCATTTTAGCTCTCGATCATGAACGGATGGGTGAGCAGGATCGTTCCATAATCACCTAATTCAAATAAACGGAAACATGTAAGCATGAGGTGTAAATAGAAAGTCAATCCATGACAATGACCTAATCGATTTTTCCATTTATTCATGAAAAGTTCGTAGAAGAAGGGTGTTTCCTAAAGAGAGCTAGAAAAATAGACACCCTAGCAAGATCAAATTTCCTAAACATGAATTGAAAACAAATCCTCCAAAGTTTTTTTTTTTCAAATGACTCATTGCATGACAATTTCCTCATTTCTTTTTTAATTGACAAATGAATTAGATCAAATGACTAACCTAGATTGTCATGGACGGACCAAAATAAATTGCATAGTATAGGGATAGAAGACTTACTTCACCAAGAAAAATCAATGGCAATCACATAGACATGCGCATGGCTAGTGGTTCAATTTCTAATCTATAAGGCTTATCAAAGTGGAGCCACAAGGATGATCGGACTAGCCACGGGCTTATGGACTATGTCAGGTCCTCATGACTCCAGCTTAGTCAAAGAGCCAACCCGGGTCGCGGGCATGCGGACCGAGGTGGGTACTCTTGACATCATGAAAGAAACTTCGGGATTGAGATAGGCGACTCGTACCGCGAGCATGCGGTCGGAGTGATATCCATCTCAACACCATCCTAAATGATCCTGTGCGGCCCAGGTCCGGCGGCAGGTTGTGTGTGCAAAAGTGTAGTGTAAATGCAAAGCATGCACAACAGTTTATATCAAGCAACACTTCAACATGAAAATAAACCATACATTCCTTTATCTCCCTACAAAACAGAGGTTAGCAAACACTTCCTCTTATACCTCCCAATCAGCAAAAACATTAAACACCTTAAATGTTAGGGATGTACCTGGAATCATCGTTGTCAAACAAAAACATTTTTCAAAAAAAAGAAAATTGGCCTAAGTCCATTAAGAGTTTCAACTCAAGTCCCCAGTGGAGTCGCCAAGCTGTCGCGACCAATTTTTTTTCGGGTGCACCACTTAAAATTAGGCTAATGGATTGTTAAGCCTAAACTTAACTCGGGCTCTCCCAAGCCCATACCAATTCACGACTTAGGTTCAAATATCTAGCATGCAAAAGGGAGTCGCCACTAATCGGTTTTTGGTAGGTCGATTAGACACCTAAGTAAAATAATGGGAGAATCATTTTACTCCTACGAACCAGAGATTTTGGGTACGGGGACTTGATTACACTAGACTATCCTAGTGCCTTTTCGGTACCTTTTCTTTCATTTTAAAAAAATGTTTTGCAGACAGCTTAAATTGATTTTAATTCACTTTCCTAACATGTGAGGCGATCATGCAGGTGCGCATACCACCAATTTAACACTCAGGAAAGCAATTAAATAATGTAGGACTTACCTCAAAGCAACGAAAGCATCTGCGTTGTTAAATCAGAATTCACATTAGCAATCCTAGATATGATTTCTAATTAACAAGCAATCACTCAATTTTTGCTTTCACTTTTTAACGAGAATATAGTCCATATGCAATGCAATGCTTCTAACTTAATATGAAATAATATGGCATGGCAACATGTCTAAAACTATATGAATGGGTAAAATTTTTTGTGATTTCTTAATGAACATGCAATAATTAAATATGCAATCTAAATTAGCCAAAATGACCTAATTCTAATGACGAGCAATTTCTAATTAAATGAACCTAGCAATAATCACTAAATGATGTGCATTTTATGAACCTAATTCTACATGACGTGCACATGATTTTTATTTCTTTTTTTTTTATGAAATTCGAAATTAAAATTAAATATGCAATTCAGATGATAATAGAATAAAAAAAAAAACTAACATCCTAAATGAATGCACTTTTTCTTTTTCTTTTTCTTTTTCATGATTCAAAATTCGAAATAAATAAATCTCCTATTCTAGATATGCAAGATAACCCTAAGACGATAAACCTAATCTAACTCAATTTTTTACGAAAACAAAATCGACTCAAACGACACGACAACACATCTAACAAAATAAGATTGATATCCATAAATTGGCGAACCATATCTCGCGCATGAGATCGGGTTGTCCAATTTTAAAATTAAATCGCGAATCAAATCTCGAGCATGAGATCGGATTGTCGATTTTTTGCAAGGGATTGCGAGTCGGATTTCGGGCGCGAAAATCGGACTGTGAATCCCTAGTCTGAGGGGCCATCCATGTTGGAATTTCAATCATGCATTGGAAAATATTTCAAACAAAGAGATAAAAATATCAAAAACTAAAATAAGATAAAACAAATCTACCTAATAAATTAAATCTACCTAATAAGATAAATCTACCTAAAAATAAACCTATCAAATAAAGGAAAACAAATTTCTACCAAAATTTGGATTTTTTGTAAAAAAAATCCAATTGGTAGATTGAACTATGAAGGAAGCTCGGCGTGGCTACGAACGGTGCAAGGGCAGCGGCTATGGTGTCGCTGGACACCGGTCATTGGAAGAAAAACCCATCGCGATTATGTCACTGGATAACCTGCAAAGGATGACGAAAAAGGCAAAGCTCGGTAGACGCTGGACGTCGATGAGGTGTGGTGGCGCAAGGAGCTGCTGCAACGTCTTCAAGGAAGATTCAATCCCAAAGAAGTTTTCTTCGGCCTTGTTACTTTGTCCAAAAACAAACCTTGCTAACCCTTCAACCTTCTTGACCAAATTTGGTTTTTTTACGGTCTTATTTGATTATCAAAACTTTGACCATGAGGGTGTGTTGTTGAAGTGGACACCACCATGCACGTATCACTCATGAACAGTTGTGATAGAAAGTGCTGAGATGCATGGCGGTGAAGAGTGTTGGGCGCTCGATGATTTGCCGGAAAACCTACAAAAAATATCAAGAGTGCACCCGTTCTGACCAAGAGCTTGCTTGGCTGTTGCTTGACTACGAAACTTTGACCAGGGGACCACGTGGATATGGTAGTGATATCGTTAGACACCTAGACTCCTTGATGATTGCCAAGGGACTCTTCTGGATCACCAAGATGGAAGATCACCGCCGGAGAGCAACCGAGAACCAGAGCAAAACGCTTGCGTGAATATTTTTTCCTCCTTTGGTTATTTTCTCTTTGTGGCCGTATGTATCAATATGTGTGGCCCTTTTTGAATGATGAATTGCCGGCCCCCTTTTTTCTATTGCACGCGAGGTATTATATAGGTCTAAAAAATATATCTTTGCAATATATATTTTTTCCTTTTTGTTCGCGCATAATACCCCTAAATATATCATTGAAATATACTCACCTCGCGCAATATTCCCTTTTTTATTTTTCACATATTCTATCCAAAAATTTCTTGTCTACCCAAGAATATACCCATTGGTGTATATTACCTGAATATATGAAAAATCCTATCGGAATATGCTCGTTGTCGGTCCAATGCTAAATGCAAAAAATGCAAATTAAAAATAAATGCGCCTAAAACTATATGCTATGTAATTAACTATTTTTTTTTTTAGGGATAAAATTAACCCCTAATTTTTTAATGCAATAAATGACTGAACGGGTCGTCAAAATTTAGGTGTCAACATTCTCTTTCGCACACTCTCAAACAACTAGCGAGTTCTCCTTATATACTCCTTCATGCTTTCACAACCATTGGCACTTTCCAAAGGAATTCTTCCAATCTACCTGTTGGACAGAATCAATCAAGGTGATCTCGAGTCGTTAAATGAGATATGAGAAAAGCGTGTCAATTCTGCTTGCCCATACAATTAGGATCTTTGGTTTCCATAAGTAGAACCTTCCAAGTTTGCTTGCCTATCAAAAGATCTTCATATCGAAATAAATTTCAATAAGAATAGTCAATCAAGTAGATACTATATCTAGCCATAAGGTTTTCCAAAAACTATATGAAACGAATCCTTGAAGATAATCCCGCATCTGGATAAGTCTTCGTTCTTTGTTTGGAAACTGTCAGTGTGAGCAAACTTTGAATCTTGAGTCTGGCGACGGTAGAGTCTGGAGTTCTTCAGACTGTTACACGTGAGTCTGGAAGTCTTTAGTCTAGACTATTTGAAATGTTTTTCCAGCTTCAAAACAATAAATGAATTTTCTCCAATAGAACAGTGTCCAATGGTTGAGACTCAACGGATGAGGCGGGGTTCGACAATTGTTCATGGCGAAATTTTCATATTTAGCTAGTCTGAGAGTGATGAGCCTAATGGTGGTGTTGCCTCTTGAAACGACATGCAAAACGTCGAGAATCAGAGGGAAAACAACAAACGGTTGATGTAGTTGGCCTGCAAAATAGTAACTGAGTGACACGGCTTATATGGCTGGCATTGTAGTGTTAAGTGGCCTACGCGACTCGTTTGGGAAAATAGTTATTGAGTGATGCGGCTTACAATACTAGGTGATGCGATCATTGTGATTGGCACCAAAACACAACCATGATGAAATGGATTTGACTAAGTGTTTCCTCATATGAGAGGGCTCCAAAGACTATGTGACAAAAGTTTGTTGGCTATCGGATGAGATGAAAAATGTTAAATCAATCTTGATTGGAGGATATTAGGACTTATTGGAAAAAAGAAGAAGAAGAAGAAGCAAAATTGACTCTGGATGGGTACTTGGGTGTGCACCGAGTGCGAGCACGTCCTGTGCACTTCAGGATGACCAGTTTTGATACCAAGTTTAGAAAATAAGAAAAATATGCAGAAGAGAGTAATTATATATATATATATATATATATATATATTTCCATATGTTATAATGAAGATTACATCAGCCTATTTATGGACTTCATGAAATGACTAAATAAGATAATATATTAATCAAGATATGTACAATCAAATAGAGATATTTGCATAATCTTGAGAGATATAGAAAACTATTAGAATTATACTAAATATCTCTAACATATACAATAGAGGCTCATTATCTATCATATATTAACCTCTCGAAATGCATTTAAGCACGTCGTGACACATTTATATGTTTAACTAAGCATGTCTAAAGCCTGTCGATGATAGTAACTTGTGTAATACAGGCTGGTAGATTCCTAGTAGTCCCAGCAACTTTGTGCCGATAACTCCTACTATGGAATTAGTAAGTTTCCAAAAGCATAGAAGCCAAGCGCTTGATGTTGTCCGAGATGGATTCCTTCCATGCGCTGAGCTCATTAGTACCATAAATCACAGACCTCAGGATGTGCTGGAACTTGCGATGAGGATTAGTTTAGTTTAATCATGTGAGGGTTCGATGTGAACCAAGATTTATCTTCCTTACGCATCTAGAAGGCTCGGCCTGCTGCTTTCGGGTCAACGCTGTGGAAAGTTTGCGCATGCACTTGCGCCACCAAAAGACCAATTTGCTCATCATCCAGAAGGCGAACATCAGAAAACAAATCAAAAGTTGTTCCATCGGAGAATTGGAGGACATGGCCAAGATTCAAAGTTTGGCCATTTGACTTGGACACTACATAAAAGCACCACGACCAATAGGAATCAATCAGAATCGCTCGGGTCGCCGTCTTGCCGATCTATTGAATGTACCAAACATTAATGGGTTGCAACGACTACTAGCACTATCCTTTAATTCAATCAACAAAAGACTTTGTCCATTTGGATTACTATGGTTGGCTATTGAATGGAGAATTATGTGCTTCTATTCTTCGAAGGTATGATAGAATGTTAAAGGAAAAGGTTGGGATTAATATGTTAATCAGGATTCTGAGACAAAGTGGAGTATTTGTCAAATGATTTGTCGCATGGACATATTCCTCAACTTTTTTATTGCAATTTGATGGTCACCATGGTAACGTCCTGGATTCATAACAATTTATGAGTCGTATAGCAATACACGGAGAGGAAAATAGTATTACTTTTACGGGCCTGCTGATGAACTCTTGGTTTTCACTTTTGTTGCGGTTTTGTTTACTGTCTATAGGAAACGAAGTAGTTAATGATTTGTTTGGCTAGGTACGGAAATAGATTGTGGTATTCACATTCAGAATTTGAGATAAAAGCATTTTCTGGGAGAAACTTTTCCATTCTTGCAACGCACCCAAGGTATATATTTCTTCTTATTCCGGGAGAAGTGTTAGTTCATTCATTGATTAAAATCAACTTACAGCATCAAAGTAACCATAATTATCAGGACCGATATCTCCAATTTATCATTTAATTTGCGGCTTTGCATTGGGCCAATAAATCAGGAATTCCTTCTAACCCGATTGGATCTAATCATAAATACCTTTGTGTGCTGGAGTTTTATGTCTTTGATGATACTACCTAGCTTCTAGCTGCCAACTTTTGTACCATCAATGGTATCTATAATCATCTTCAACAAAATTTCTCTCCAATACAGTAGCAAAACCAGGAGAGCAGCAACATCAGGTGATCATGGTTGAATTAGCTTAGTTCCTTTCTTCAATAGCTTCCCTGTGCTGTCTCTGTCCACAAAGGCCTGTACAAGTTTGTCTCAATGGTTCTCAAGGATAACATGTAATCTGATAAAGGATAAGCAGATACTAATCTGATCTCACAATTGTGAACATGATTGTGTGGCAAGAAATCATATATGCTTGCAACTAATTGCAAGTAAAATCAAAACCCTGATATATGAGCATCTAATGAGGCCCATTATTGGGAACGGTCTTGATGATCTCCAAGTATGATTATGAAAAGATTGTAAGACTGAAATGATTCTCACTCTCTAATGTTCAGAATATTCTAATATTGTCTACCCCACTCTCGTTGTTCAACCTTGAAATTGAAACCTACCATTCATAACAAGTTTTCTAATATTTGGAAGTTAGAACCTATCATGCATACCGAGGAACCTGGAACCTACCCGGTCACAAGTTCCAAGATTTATTTAGGTTCCACATGTACTCTTAATTGAATTATTTTAATGAAAATGACCACCATTTGCTACAATCCACTAATCATAACTCATATTTGACATATGGAGATTATGAAATATTAACAAAGTAAAAGTTTCGGTTATGAGTATTGTCAGGAATGGAAGCTTCGACTATTGTTTTCAGTTTACATACTTATCATTGGACACAATGGAATGTCGCAGCATCGCACGAAGACATAGAACAAGAAAAATAGAAAAACTTATTCTAGGTTCTAGGTTCAGAACAGGTTCCCCAATTTTTGGTACTGGACCGGTTCTTAGATTTCCGATTCTTTTTTGGAACCATGCTCACCCCTACTTTAGGGAATTCTTTTAGTATGTTGTCTTGCCTTTCTTTTGGGCTTGTCCAAGTCCCTTTACAGATTTTTGTGTGTGTGTGTCCGCGCGTACGTGAGAGAGAGAGAGAGAGAGAGAGAGAGAGAGAGAGAGAGAGAGATATCTAAGCTACTCATATTTTTAAGCAAAAGATTCTGCCTATTCTACATATTCTAGAATCTAGTACGGACCAGTTCTTAAATTTCTGATTCTATCTTGGAATCATGCTCACCACTACTTTAGGGAAATCTTTTAGTATGTTGTCTTGCCTTTCTTTTGGGCTTGTCCAAGTCCCTTTACAGATTTTTGTGAGAGAGAGATCCAACCTGCTCATATTTTTAAGCAAAAGATGCTGTGTCCAAATTCTTTGATTAAAAGCTTAATGTTTATGTAAATATGGTCTAGAAAGCTGGTTGACTATGCAGAGCAGATAGTGCATTCACTATTAAGCAATAACCCGAAATGGGAAAGTTGATATAAGAGGCAAGTGGATAGCATCTGTGGACTTCCAAAGCAAATGCTTTTATTCATGTGCATGAAGTATTTGATGTCTTTTGATATGTGTCTTTGGTTTGTCAAACTTGGTTTGCTGCAGAAACATTAGGACTAGGAAACAAGGGTCCCTCCGTTTTGCGTGTTCACAGGCGCTTGAAGCATGCCGTCGGCATTTTTCTGTTTGTTGTTGAGATCTGTAATAATACTGTCCATAGTCTATGATGATATCCTCTCTCTCTCTCTCTCTCTCTCTCTCTCTCCCGTGACTCTCTCCGTGATCAACCCAGCTTTAGCAATGAAATCGTGGCTGCCGTGTACGAATTGGATGGTCTAATTCTCCTGTTCTCTTCGACTTTACTCCGATTGGACAGTAGATTCTGACTATCTCGACTAGTACAAGAGCGTGATTGTCGAGGCTCCATTACGGATGCTTGGATGCCGAGCGAATTTATTGGTATTGCGTACAAGTGGGTGATACTTTCTTTGATCTTTGCTGGGTTTTCCGCTTGAATGTCCACTGGACACTCATTATCTGTCGTATAAGAACGTCTCGAAATGAATTTAAGCATGTCATGTTGACATGGGTAATACATTTACATATTTAGCTAAGCATGTCTAAACATTTCGATGATAGGAACTTGTGTAATATGCGCTGGCAGATTCCTAGTAGTGCCGGCAACTTTGCACCGATTACTTCTACTATTGAACAAGTAAGTTTCCAAAAACATAGAAGCCAGGCGTCTGATCTTCCATGCATCGGGCTCATTAGGACCATCGATTACACAACTCGGGATGTGCTGTAACTCGCAGTGAGGATTGGGTTTTAGTTCAATCATGTGGGGGCTCCATGTAAGCCAAGTTTTGTCTTTCTTACCCATCTAGAAGGCTCGACCTGTCGTTGTCGGGTCAACTCTGTGGAAAGTTTGCGCATGCACGTGCGCCACCAAAAGACCAACTTGCTCATCATCCAGAAGGTGAACATCTGGAAACAAATCAAAAGCCGTTCCATTGGAGAATAGGAGGGCATGGCGAAAATTCAAAGCTTGGCCATTTGACTCGGACATTACACAAGCACCATGATCAACAGGAGTCAAATCACATTCATTCCGGTTGCTGTCTTGCCGATATATGGAACGTACGAAATGGTAGTGGGTTGCAACAACACCGAGCGCCATGCGCTAATGTCAACAGCGAAGACTTATTTTTCATGAAGACTAAAGAACAAAGGTTTTCCTTTCCTGCTTGAGTGCAAATAATAGTCACAACAGAAATGAATGAAAAGTTGTTACGCGATCACTCAGGACAAACGGACTTAATAGATACCCTTGACTCCATAAATTTCAGAAGGTTTCATGCACCAATTCAAAGGTAGGCCAGGGAAGCGTCCAAAGCAACCAACCATCGAAGGAAAGACGTCTAACAAAAGAAACTGACAATACCACAAGCAACATAATGTTAGAGTTACTAAAAGTGCCACTAAAAGTGCTTGCTTTAGTGTTATGACCTTAGATAAAGACGACAATGAAGAAGAAGACAATCTACAAGTCTCGCTAAATTTGATGATAAAATTTGATGGAAGCTAGCGGAAGATAAATGTGTCATGCATGTACTAATTTGGGATTTTTGGTTACCCAAAAATTAGCTTGGGGTGAATTTATTAAAGGCATATCGGTTTGGGATTTTTTGTGGTATTAACTTGTTAATCAATGCAGCTCGAATAATTAGAAATGTTACTATCATGACATCTCTGAGTGTCTCTAGGCTCTGAACTAAAAGCCAGAGTGATTTTATGCTAAAAGGTTGTCCCTAAAGGGTTTGAACGAGAGGTTCGCCCATAGTGGGAAGGCATACCTGTAGGAAACCAATTTTGTCTTCCCTAGTTCTAAGCAGGCTGTCCCTTAAGGGTTTGAATGAGAGGTTCGCCTATAGTGGGAAGGCATACTTGCAGGAAACTGACTCCGTCTTCCCTAGTTCTAAGCCTGAACCTCTCGTTCAAACCTTTTAGGGATAGCCTTTTAGCAGAAAACCACTTTGCCTTTTAGTTCAGAGCCTAGAGACACTCAAGATGCCAATATGGTAACATTTTTAATTATCCAAGCTGCATTTCTCAGAGGATTTTACCATGCTAGAGAAGAAGAAGTTTTTAGAAAGACATTGGGGGTTTAACAAAACACTCACTTTACTTCAAGGGACTCTACCCAACACATTACAATCTCCTTGCCTTTTATAGACATTAGGAGGTCACACCCAAGCATGGAACAAGCTCACGGGTCCTAAAACAAACAGAGGCTCCGAAAAACCCGGCAGTGAATTATTTTCAGCAATATGAATAGTGACAATGAATAGTGATTTCTCTAGCCTACTGCTACAGTGACTTGCTACAATGATTTGCTATAGTCATTGATCTCTTCCATCGTGGGCATTGTAGTCGAAGTCTGAGTCATCAGAACTATGCATTTCTGCTAGAAGATGTTTTTCGTATTTTTGCTCAAGTCCTGTAAGTGGATCTTTAGAGAGAGTTCGAGTGTTCCACTTGTTTGCCTTGATTGATGAAGATGCTTCTTCACAATTCCTAGAAGATCCTGTAGTGTTGGCAGACATGTTTGGCTGAGGCCAATTGGATGGTTGAGCATAATAAGATGTGTCCATCCCTAGAGATAAGGACATGGGTCCTTGATCATAGGGGTCTTGAGAGAGAGGACCCCCCATTGTGTATAAGGGGTCTTGGGATGATTGTGCAAGGTCATCTGTATCTGTCATTTATTGTTCATGTGATGATGGAGTTGTCTTTGCAGCGTGTCTGAATTCTTTGAGTGCTTCTTTGGCTTTTGGTGTAAGGCTCTAATGATCCCATGTAGTTGGTATATTATAATTCCATACATATTCAGAAATGGTTTTGTTTTCTTGGCACAAAACTCTTTGGAGTTCTCGGTACTGGTGTTTACAGCAACCAACAGGTCCTGGAAAAGATTTGTAAATCTGAGCTTCCTTAAGGTGCGGCTGAGGTTTATAGAATGTGATTCCTGTACTTTGTGGGGGGCAGTGGTGATGATGCCGTTATTTTTTACAAAAGCCCATGGTTGTCAAAAGAATAGAATAGTGTGAATCTCTAGGTTTGGTCGGACAGTTCTCAGTTCTTGCTGTAGAAGATGCTTCCAGTAAGTGGGAGGATAAAACCAATTGAGAAAAGCTAAAAGGTTTCTGTCACTTTCCTTTTTAGTGTTTCGATCGAGCCCGAATATCTTGGTTAGGTTGGCAATGAACCTTCTGGTGGGAATTTCGATAGTTATTAAGTACTTATTGGTTAAGTACCATAAACCATCGCAGTTGATCAGAGAAGTCGTCTTCCTTCCAGATTAAAGGGTATATGAATGGATAGCTGGAATTTAATCCAAAAGGATAAAGGATTGAACCTCCATGGAGTTTGAATAGGTCTGCGTGGCATTGCCACATAAGGGTTTCCAAATTTTTAGTGAGGTTGTCATTTTGGATTTGTTCAACAATCTCCTGGGGGTATTGTCAGCTTGGCCAATCTTGTATTCTTTCGATCTTGTACTTTTCATTATGGTGAAAAGTATGGAAAACATGCCTTATGATATACATGTTAATTTCTGCTAGTGCTTTTGGTCTTGACAAAAAGTCAGCAAACGTGTTCTTCTTTCCAACAATGTGTTTGGTTTCAAATGGTTTCAAAAGAGTATTTTGAAAACCATTCAGCCCATCGAAGTAGTTGAGAATGTGGAATCTGCTTCTGTTTGAACTTGGTCATCTGGGAAAAGATGCCATGTCCAATTCTATCAGGAAGTGGTGGCCGATGAGATGGAATTCGAACTTTTTTATTTTATTTTTTACCGCCAATATTTCTTTGAAAGTGGAATGATAATACATTTCAGCTTGGGAAAATTTTCCACTTTTGTAAGCACATTGGTGTCTCTTACCATCAATTTCTTCAAATAGGATGGCTGCCCAATATTCATCACTGGCATCAATCTGGAGAATTCTCTTTTCTGTTGATGGGATTTGCAATGGAGGAAGAGTCTGCATGATCTCCTTAAGTTCAGCGACGGCTTTAATTTGAGATTTTCCCTAAGGTGGAGGATTTTTCTTCAGTACTGATTCAGTGGAATCAGTAGTTTTGTAATGTTTGGAACAAAGTCTCTGAGATAATTAAGAAATTATTGAACTTGCTTTGTTGTAAAGTTTTCTTCAGGAAATTTTAGCAGTTTCTGAGCAATGTATGGCCCTAGATAGTATGTTCCTTTGTTAAGGTGCATACCAAGAAATTCAATTTCTATTTTGGTGATATTCATCTTTCTTTGAGAAAGCATAATCCCATGCTCCTTTACAATGTCTGCAAACTGCCCAAGAAGTTGCCAGTGGGATTCCTCATCAGGGTTGTAGAGCAGGATGCCATCAATGTATACTACTGCACTTGACAAGATTGGTTGGAAAATTCTACACATGGCCTTTTGAAATAAGGATGGAGCTACATTTAATCCAAAAGAAAGAACTTTCCATTGGAAATGTTGATTCGGAATACAGAACCCTGTTTTGGGTATGTTTTTAGGATGAATAAACAATTGCCAAAATTCGGCTTTAAGCTCGAATTTGGAGTAAATATGGGCTTTGAATAATTCGGTAAAGAGAGAAATTTTGGAAGGTAAAGGGAATTTGTCATCTTGAATGAAAAATGTTAAGATGTTGATATTTTATTACTAGCCGCATCTTTCCTCTGTTTTGCTCGGCACGTTTATTGATATAAAAGACTTCACAAACCCATTGAGAATTTGAAATTTCAATAAGGCATTGTTGCAATAGTTCTGAGCATTCCTTCTAAGCCGAGACTAGGTGCTCTAGCTTCATTCCCATATGACTTGCCTTGGTTGGATTAATGTCTTCTTTTTCTTCTTCTTCTTCTTTTTTTTTTTTTTTTTTTTTTGAAGGGAAGGCGAACAAAGAATTCCGGATTTTTCCATAAAGGATGAGAACATTTTTGAGAGAATTTCGAATGGGATTCTAAACAAGATTCTAACAACTTTTGCATGATTGGATCTAACAAATTCATTTGGATGGAAAAAAGTCTTTGGATATTGACGAATTCAGATAATTGATTATTATACTTAAGACCTTTTCTAGGAATGATAAGAAGTTGAGAAATTTGAGTCATGATATCCCAATCGATGATTAGATCTTTGTTAGGAAGATTAGATCCAAAGATTTTTTTGGTTATGGAATATTGGGGAAAAACTGGACAATTACTGGGGTAGTTCTTACATTCGTAGAAAAAGTTTCTCTTGGGGCAGAATTGAAATATCGAATACAGGAAGTCCAATATTCTTCAGGAAGAACTTTAGTGTCTAGGATTGAAGAACTTGCACTAGTATCTATGAGAGCAATGACAGTGATGGGTTTGACAAACTTTAAAGTGAAGATTTTCATAGGAAAATGGGGACAATGGATTTGGATTGAAAATATGTCAGGGTTTTGTTTTGAAGAAGTGAGGGATATGTGAAAAAGGTCTTCAGAATCTGAATCTGAATCAGTTTTGTTGGGGTTTGGTAACAAGGAATGATACAAAGAGTTTGTTCAGATGGTTCTTCTTCCGCAGATAATAGAGATTTGATATCATCATTTTCGAGTGAAATACCAGTTTCAATATCTATGTGATGTATAAGATGATTCTAACATTTTCTTGCTTGGGGGCAATTTTTGGCAAAATGACCATCTTCGTTGCAAATGAAGCATCAAGTTGATTTTTTGCGGCTTGAACGATCTTTTCTTTTGCGTATGAATCGCAATTTCTTCTTTCTCCTAAAGTGCTTAGATCCATGTTTGGATTTCTTTATCTAGACTTTTTTGAAGTGCTTCTTTTTAGAAGACTTTCCACAAGAACCATCAGAGTCTCACTTGGAGTATTTGATCTTCTACTTCTAGCGAGAATAGGCTCCATCAAGTTCTTTGTTGTTCGTGAGATAAGTTTGAACCATTTTGCGCTTTAAACACAAATCGTTAAGACACAAATGGATTTCTTGTTGTATTTCTCCCAAAAGAATGTTTGCAATTCTCCTTTGTCTGTTGAGAAAAGATTTCTCAACCTGCTGGGATAACTCTTTGGGAATGGAAGTCAGAAAAATTGCTTTAGGTTTGAATCAACTCCAATACCATAGAAAAGCTTGAGCATTTCCCGATAATGTTTATCGAGATGCCTTTTTTGAAGAGAGCAGCATTTTCTTTCAAAAAATTCTCTCCTTTTGAGCTCATGAAGGTCAGAAGGTTTTCCTATGAAAAAATGGTATAGGAGGGTAATGGCATGGGTAAAGCCAGGTGAAAGTAGAAATTGAACTTGGTCTTGTTTTGTCACCGATTGCCACTAATGTTTGAGGCTACCTGTAAACTTGTGACAAAACCAAAAAGGACATCATATTTATCCTGATTGATAAGAGCTTAGGTATTTAATCAAGTATGGAATTCTTTAAATCTTTTTGGTCATTTGGAATATGGAATGTCATCAACAGTGAAAAACTGTTTGGAAGAAGTAGTCACATGCTGAGAAAGATTGTTTGGTCAAACAACCTCTGGTTCAGAAGGGTTGGATTCCATATCTTGGTCCGGAGGGTCGGCCATGAATATTGATGAAGTTACCGGTGCAATAGGAAAGGAATGAATGGTAGAGATTGAAAAGGATGAAGAGAATGAGAGGGATACCGAGTTCGATTCAATATCAAAGTTGCTTGGAAAACTGGTTTTGATGGAAATAGGATCTGATCTTTCAAGTTAACAAGATCATGTTGTTCTTCCTGATTGCCCATATCTCTCAGGATTGATTCTAACGGATTGGATAGCATCATTTGATTTGGCTTTTCTCTTATAGCTATCGAGGATTCTTCAGGCATATTCTCTTTTCCATTCTCTTTCCTTATTCAATAAAGTTCTTTGAGGCGATTTCGCATTTTTACCACATCTATCTTGTCTTGTCTAATGGGAGCTTCTGCGAGGGCAGCAAAGATAGGCGTATTCTGAGATGGTGGAGGAAGCGAATATTCTGCCCATAATGTAGTTGGAAATGGGTTGAAAGGATTGAATCTTCATTTTTCAAGGAGTTGGATTTGTCTTTTGAGTTTTTCTATTTCCGCCTTGAGGCTCTCGAAGGTGATAATATCCCAAATGTTGTCCGGATTCCAAGGTATGAAGCCTTTTCTGGGAGTTCGAAAGTATCTTTTTGGTGGTTTCATTATATTTTTGAAGATCTCGTTGCACATCCACAATTTTGGAGTCAATTGTTTTGAAAGCATTGTTGTGTGCCAAAAGAGTCTCCGATTGCCAATTCCGAACAACTTCAGCAACATGAGTCCTTTTTTGTCTTCCATGTTCGTCCACATTAGTGGGGGCAGGTATTTTGGGAGCATGTCGATATTTGCCTTGTGGGTCGATGAATTCTTTTGGTGCAGGGAATGAAAGTTTCGAATTTTCTCGAACAAGAGGAGGAAAATCTGTCTCTTGGAACATGGTGATGGAAGAGCTGGGTGATGTTTCTTTTGGAGTCTTGAGTGGGTAGGAATGTTTTTTTGCCCACTTTAGGATTGGCTTATAAAACAGGGAAATAACTGATTTTTTATATGGAGGAGGTGATGGTGGTGGAGTTGGAGCATAAGAAACCATAAATTGGAATTTATCACACTCACCAAGAGTATCAACGGAGAAGTCTCTGTTCAAATACCTTTGGTACATAGTATCATTTGACTTCTTGTGTTTCTGTCGGGATCTTGCATTTGAGTCTACTTCGTCGAGAGAATTTGTACAATAAGAGCATTGACAAAAAGGGTCCCAGAAACAGTGACCGTATCGATCCTTGTAGTAATGGACAGAGTTTCCATTACTTTGAAAATATTGGACAAGCCTTTTGGGATCTGGCTTGGAAATTGACTCAGGAATACAAGGTTCAATCATGAAGAGGGTATGGAAGATAGAATGATTTTTTCATTTTTCTTGCCAAATTTGATAGAAATAGTGCCATCTTTCTTTTTGACGAATTCGAAGTCTGAGAATTGGACAGACTTGTTATTCTAATGTAGTTTTTCATAGTTGGTAATCCAGGTTTTTAGAAAGAGCTTGGCCAGCTTCTCTTTTGGGATTTGTCTGGGAACATGAATGCATGATGCTTGATCATTCTGTATAGAGATGAATAGAGCATCTTCATTCCCATTGTGAAAATTTAAGTTAAGAGCATGGTTCTGCATTCGACAAACCATTTGGTAGTGTAGTGTTGCTGCAATAGAGTCAGCGGTCTGAAGAGCTCTAGTGGGCTGGATCTGGACTTTTAGAAAGGAGAGTAGCTGGGGATTTGAAAGAGCGATATTGAAGTTTGGATATAAGATTACAAAGATTGTTCCGGCATTCAAAGTGGTTTTGACGGTGCCAATACAGGCATGCTAGTATTCTAAGAACTGAGTATCCAATAACGCTATTCTGGCCACGACTGATAAGCCTTTTTGACCATGAAAGGTAAGAGCAAGACGAACAGCTCTATAATGTGGCATCTAAGTCGGCAATTTAACGACAATATTTAATGAAAGTTAACAGAGAATAATTGTGTCACGTGTACTAATTTGAGATTTTTAGTGACCCAATAGTTAATTTGATATAAATTTGTCAAAAGTGTATAAATTTGTAAATCTGGGTAAATTTGTTATTGATGTACCGATTTAGGATTTTTCATTGTATTAACTCGTTACTTGATCTACATGGACCTGATGTCGCATCTAAATCAGCAATTTAACAATAATATTTGATGGAAGTTAACATAAGGTAAATATGTTACGCGTGTACTAGTTTGAGGCTTTTGGTGGTAAAAAAAATTGGTTTTTGATAAATTTATCATCAATGTACCCGTTTGAGATTTTTTGTAGTATTAAGCCTTTTTACAAGCGTAAACAAGGCCAAATATTGTAGCAGTGGGCAGCGTAGTTGGTTGAGATTTCTCCTCCAGTGCATGGGGCTCAAGGGTTCGAAATCCTACGTTGCTAGAGACCCCAAATCGGCGTAAGCCGACAAGGGAATGCTCCGGCGGATCCTCGGTCACCAAAAAAAAAAAAAAAAAGAAAAAAACAAGGTCAAATATTACATTAGGACCCCACCATTCTTTTTTTTTTTTGGTAAATAGGACCCACCAAATTTTGGCACTTTGAAACGACGTTAAATACCTTGGGGGTTCTGCCGAGCAATAAGCAAGAACAAACCAACACGTCTTGCTTCATGTTGAGCTGATACATCTCTAGCTCCAACACCGGAGAGTCTCCCTAACCAGAAAAGACTCTGAACGACCTCCAATTATGCCGAGACCGACCCCATCACCTCCTCATATTTACATCTTCTTCCTCTCGTACATCCTTTGTCTCGTCTTCCTGTGCTTCCTCTCCAATGTTGCAGGGTCTCAAATCCAAGATCAAGAACAGAAAGTCCTGTTGAAGCTGAGGCAATCCTGGCAAGACCCATCTTCCCTTGACCACTGGGTCGCCTCCAATTCATCCTCCCACTGCACATGGCCTGAGATCACATGCCAAGAAGGCTCGATCACTGAGCTCAATCTTGTCAACCTGAACATAAATTATTCGATCCCCCCATTCATCTGCGACCTCAAGAATCTAACCAAGCTCGACATCTCCTACAACAATATTCCTGGAGGGTTTCCCACTGTTCTCTACAACTGTTCCAAGCTTGTGTACCTCGACCTGTCCCAGAATTACTTCGAAGGTCCTATTCCATCTGACATTGACCGGATGGCCAATCTTCAGGTCCTGATTCTTGCTGCCAACAGCTTCTCGTTCGACATCCCAGCATCGATTTCAAGGCTGCGGAGGCTGAGGATCCTTCACCTTTACCAGTCCGAGTACAATGGCACTTACCCTGAAGAGATTTTTGGCCTGTCTGATCTCGAAGAACTGAGGCTTGAGTACAACGACAAGTTTGTGCCGTCGCAACTACCGCAGAACTTTACCACCCTGAAGAAGCTGCGGTTCTTCTCGATGGTACAGACGAACCTGATTGGTGAAATCCCAGAGACGATTGGGAATATGGAGGCTCTTGAGCACTTGGATTTGGGGAGGAATCTACTGACGGGAGAGATCCCGGGCAGCATTTTTACTCTGAGGAACTTGAGCAAGTTGTCCGTGTACACGACCAACGTGTCCGGATTGATCCCTCAGTCAGTGAGCGTGATTGATCTGTCTTTTAATAACTTGACGGGGAACATACCTGAAGATTTTGGGAAGCTCAAGAATCTATCCATCTTGAGTTTGCAGTTCAATCAATTATCTGGTGGAATCCCGGAAGGTATCGGGCGTCTTCCCGCTTTGTCTGATGTCAGGCTGTCCAACAACAATCTATCTGGCATGATCCCCCCGGACTTCGGCAAGTTTTCCCCACTCAGAAGATTCGAAGTGGCCTTCAACAGCTTGACTGGCGCATTGCCCAAACAACTGTGCCATGGCGGCACGATGCGCGGGTTGGCCGTCATGGACAACAATCTCAGCGGGGAGTTGCCCGAGTCACTTGGAAATTGCAGTACTTTGTCCATCGTGATGTTGAACAACAATGGATTCACCGGCAATGTGCCTGGAGGACTCTGGATGTCCCGGAACTTGACGGTTTTGATCTTGAGTGGTAATGGATTAACTGGCGAGCTTCCTGAGGAGCTGTCCCCAAAGCTCACTCGGATCGAAATGAGCAACAACAAATTCTTCGGGAAGATTCCGAGCATGGTGTCTTCGTGGAGGAACTTGGTGGTGTTTGATGCCAGTAATAACCTCCTCAGTGGTACGGTTCCGACTGAATTGACCGAGCTTCCTAAGCTGACGAGGCTTTTGCTCGGTCAGAACGAGCTCTCTGGAAATCTTCCTACAGCTATTGTTTCGTGGAACTCCTTGAGCACTCTGAATCTTAGTCACAATCAATTGTCAGGACCGATTCCTAGCAAAATTGGTCTTCTACCAGTACTCACGCAGTTGGACCTGTCAGAAAACCAACTGTCCAGCTTGATTCCTCCTGAAATCGGCCAGCTGAATCTGAACCTTCTCAATTTATCCTCCAATCGCCTCAGTGGACGAATCCCAAACGAGTTAGAGAACGCCGTGTACGATGCCAGTTTCCTGGACAATCGGGCCTCTGTGCATCCAATTCATTCATGAGGCTCAATGTCTGCAATTCTCAATCCCATAGATGGAGCAAAAGCTCGCCGACCAGTCTTGCCTTGATTGTGCTCTTGGCCATCGCGGTGGCGATACTCGTTTTGATGGTGGCGATATTCACAATCAGAGCTTTCCGAAAGAAGAGAGATGGGTTTGATTCAACTCCGCAACAGACTCCATTCCAAAGTTCAAATTTTTCAGAATCGAATATTCCATCGGGATTAAAGGAGCATAATGTGATCAGAAGTTGCAGGTCAGGGACAGTACACAATATTATCGAGAATCGTTCTGGTGATGCCGTTGTGGTAAAAAGGATTTCCAATTAGGAACCAATGGACACGAATGATTATATCAATAACCATAAGAAGAGATTCCCATATCTCGCTCTACCGCAGACGGAAGACTTGAATCCTTATTGTCATCAACTAGGCAATTCACAAACGGACTTCAAGTGGCATATGCTCATGTTCTCAAACTCGTTCAACTGAGATAAGAATGGCATGTTTTAGCTATTAGCTCCTGTGATTTTCCTGTTCTGTCCTAGCGAATAGTTTCTAGTATAAATGAGGGTGAATTGTCATCTCGAGAGAGATCATTACTTTTCAAACAAGCTTGAAATGAGTTTCATTCGGGAGTAAATACCCATGCATAAGTCAATGGTGGTGGATGGACCTGCCAGCATGCATCCATTTTGGGTATTGGCACAGCAGCAGTTTATCACAGGCCATGTAGTCCTGAAATAAACTTAACAGGCTGTAAAACACAAGTGAAGATAGTTGTTATCACTGCATCTTCTATCGAGAATCCTTTGTCCACCTAATTAGAGTCCCTGATGTGATCAATGATTGCCTAAACGAAAAGAAGAAAGTAAAACTGAGCTCCCGTTGTCTACTACCAGGAAAGGATGTGAATCTTCACCTTCTGTAGCAACAGATTTTGCTAATGCCGTCGAGATGAAATCAAATGATTCCTATAAACAATAGTAGAACAAAGGAAAGCCTTCGGGAATAGAACCAACATTACTATAGGACCACGGATTAGGAATTATCCAGATGGACAGAGACTCGCATTCGAACTTCCAGTCATCAAATGAATGGGAATCAAAACTTCTTCAAATTCTCGATGGGGACGCTTTTCTCTTTCCGCATAGATGTACTCGGAGGACGCTTGTCTCTTTCCAGTCATCAAATGAGTGGGAATCAAAACTTCTTCAACCGGTTCCCTTAGGTCCAATTCTCAGGTTTTTGGTTCCACTCAAGAACCATGCTCAACCCTACTTTCAACAATTCTTTTAGAATGCTGTCTTGTCTTTCTTTTGGGCTTGTCTACAGATTTGTTTGAGGGAGAGAGAGAGAGAGAGAGAGAGAGAGAGTACTGAGCTGCTGATACTTTTAAGCAAAAGTTGCTGTGCCTAAACTCTTTGATGAAGAGCTTAATGTTTATGTAAATCTGGTCTAGAAAGCTTGTTGACTATGCAGAACAGATAATGTATCCATTGTTAAGCAATAACCAGAAATGGGAAAGTTGATGTAAGAGGCAAGTGGATAGCACCTGTGGACTTCCAGAACAAATGCTTTTATTTATGTACATGAAGTATTTGATATGCCTTTTTGGTTTGTCAAAATTCCGTTTGCTGCAGAAACATTAGTAGGAAACAAGGGTCCCTCCTTTTCGTGTGTTCACAGGCGCTTGAAGCATCCCATGGGCATTTCTTTTTGTTTGTCGTCGAGATCTGTGATAATATTCTCCGTAGTCTATGATGATATCCTCTATCTCTCTCTCTCTCTCTGTGATCAACCCAGCTTTAGCAATGAATTTGTGGCTGCTATGTTTGAATTGGGTTGTCCAATTCTCCTGTTCTTTGCGACTTTACTGCGATTGGACAGTGGATTCCGACTATCTCGACTAGTACAACACCAATAAACAAAATGGTTTCTTGAAATCATTAACTGGCTTGGATGACGGGCGCATTTACTGGTATTGCGCACAAATGAGTTAGACTTTCTTTGATCTTTGCTGGGTTTTTCTGCTTGAATTCACGTACTATTAGAACACGAGGTCCCGAGTTCAAATATTTTCATATCCAATTTGCCTCTCTAATTAAACTTCCATGCTTAGTACTATGCAAAAAAAACAGATTAAGCGTGAGAGGGAGTGTTAAAATAATTAAATAATAAATCACGTCTATAAGAAAGATATATGAAAGAGAGTAATTATATATATTTCGATATGTTATAAAGAAGATTACATCACCCAATTTAATAGGCTTCATTAAATGACTAACTAAGATAGCATATTAATCAAGATACGTATAATCAAATAGAGATATTCGCATCATCTTGAGATATAAAGAACCATCATAATTATCCAAATATCTCTAGTATTCCTTTAAAGTTAAGGTGCATTGAAGATGTCAACTTGAGTTTGAATACAAGTTTGAATAGTGCTAAACAGCTGAGACGTGGTGGATGAGGCGGTGTTCGACAGCTGTTCATGGCGAAACTTCGATCTTAAAGTACATATATTCAGCTATCTTTGGTAATAGGGGACTAGGCCTTGAAGTTGCGTCTTATTTAGCAGTATTTCCTTTGGATTGTCTTTTTGAAGTGAAATGTATTGTGTCGCACATTCTTTGTCTTTATATGTCATACTATGTTTAAATAGGTCGCAGTTGCTGAGGAGGGCGATCATGGGATGTCTAGGTTCTGTGTGCTCCCATTTTCCCCCCTCACTTTACTTTTCTGGCCGTCTAGATATTGTGATGCTACTGATTGGCACACATCTGTGTGTGTTCTTCCTGGCTTAATGTTGTCCCTATAGAACGAGTTGAAGCCATGTGCTATAGGATTATCTTCTAAGGTTCTGCTGGTCTTGCTTCAGAATGTCTGGAGTAATCTAGATGTTGCTTCTCTTAGTGTGGGAGAAATTTAATATTATCATACCTCGAGTTTTAAATCCATGAAGCTTGTCTTTGGTTTGTCCTAGTCATTTCATATCTGGCTGGTTAGGTCTTGGAGTATTATTTTTCTCTGTTACTGGGTGTCCTAACAGTGAATTGTACTGATCAGGAACATAGTTTTGGTCGTCCTTGTTAATGCTTGGGTTGTCTTAGCAATTGCCACACTGGTCCCCAATCGTCGATCAAAGTCTGGAAAAAAACGTGTTTTTGTCAAAGCGACAAGAAATCTGATCACCATTTTGAATGGCTCCTCAGCTCAATAGAACTTGTTTTCGCAAATAAAACTATGGTCTCTGTGTATTGTTGTAGCGTTCAAATTTGGTGTAAGGGTTGTATTTCGCAACTGTCGTACTTGAGCTAATCTCTTGTAGCAATTTCAGGTCAAGTTTCATGTTTTTTTTTTTTTTTAATTCAAATGCAGATTGAACCATAGATAATGTCGGTGTGTTTGGTAACATTTTTATTTCCGTAAACAATTTATGTTCAAAAATAGTTTTTGAGCATTCGAACGTATTTGGTAACTGTATAAAATTTCTATTCTCGTAATATAAATATAGTAATAATACGTTTGGAACGATTCTAAAATCTTTTTGTGACGTCAGATTTTTTGAGTTTTTCAATAATTTTCTAAAATTTTCTAATTTTGAATTTTTCTCTCTTTTTTTTTCTTTCTTCTTCTTCCTTTTCTTGTTAGTTGCTAGGCCTCGGTGATGGCTATTGACCTCGGGGAGCTTCGTCATGGCTAGCTGATGCTTGACCTCGCGGTTGAAGGCCTGTGAGGCTCCCTTGAAAGCCGATGAGGTTGTTGGGCCTCGTCTCTAACTAGTCACCGATTGGTTAGAAGAAGAAGAAGAAGAAGAAAAGAAAATGACATGTTTTTGAAATTGTTTCCAATGGAGGTGGTCGGTTTGAGGATGGATAGGAACTTGGAACTTACCTTATTATAATCGGTTCTCAATTTTTGGATCCTGGAGCCTACCTTGTTTGCCGAGAACTGGTTATGGAACCTACTTTGTTTTTCCGATCCGATTCTAAGGTCTACCCAATAACTTGTTTTATATTTTTTGTTCCTTATTTTGGTTCAATTTTTACAATAAAATTATATGAGATTATACGTAATGAAATGATTCAAAGTAAAAAGATGAACAACAAAAATCCTAATTCGCAAAAAATAACAATCCATAAGATGAATATGTAGTCACGTATGGTTATAAACGATAAAAAGTTCAAACATGTAATATAAAACATAAATTATAAAATTCTATTTCCCATTCATCCATAAAAATTTAGGGGAAGATGAAAGGACGAAAGAGTGTTAAGGTTAGAATTTATGAGAAAAAAAAAAAAAAATAGTGTTAAGGTTAGAATTTAAGAGAAAAAGAAATTAGGATTTTGGTTTTTTAGCTTATGAAACCACTTTTGAAACTAGTTCCAAAATAGGACAATTTGATCCGGTTTTAGGGTGGGTATTAATTCGGAATTTGTTCTCGGACCAATTACAACCAATTCCAAAAATTTGGAATTTGTTTTCAAACCGATTCCAACAAGAACCAATTCCTGGACCCATTTTTCAAATGGTTCGGTTTGGATACCTCCCATTTCAAGAAACAAAGAAGTGAGTTTTTTTATTCCTTATTATTTCTACTCCAAAAAAATCTATTCTCTGGCATTGATTTGTTCTTAAAAATGAAAAATTAGCTGACGTTACTAAACAGATTTATGTTATTTTTCTATTCTAGAAAAAAAAAAGAAAAAATTGAGAAACAGAAACGTTACAAAATATGGCCAAGTTCAAATTGAAGCGATTTAAATTGCCAAGTTGGAATTTCAATCGACTAAATTCACATGTTCTTGTACTCAAGCTTGATCTAACATTACAACTTACAAGTATTAAAAGTCTTTGTTTTTTTTTTTTTTTGGTCGGTATTAAAAGTCTTTGTTGACTGCTTGATAAAGCTCTCAAATTTATCAACATCGTGCGTAAGTTATCTCAAACTGAACTCGACAGCTAATCGAATAACTCGAATAAACATCAGCGGAATCAATTTCGAGTGATCAATCGAGTTGGGCCTAAGACGCTCAGTAAAAGTTTGGTCGGCATTTCTTGTCTCAGGTACGTCGCACCCGTTCATTTTTCCGTTTGCCTTCGCAAAGAAACATGGAATACACCGAAAATGTCATCATCATACGACGAAAACAAATGAGCAATTCTGCGAGGGCCTGGACTTTTGTTATTTGTAATTAAATGAGAAAATATTTTTAATTTTAATAAGCTGACGCATTATAAGGAAAAAAAAAAAAAAAAAAGAAGAGCAGAAAATCCAATTTGTAAGTTTTCGCTTGATTCTCCTCCTCTGCCCTTTTGAAATGAAGGATGCCGATGCCTTCATCACTGCCACTCGCTAGACTCCTCCGCTCACCCTCTCCTCCCTCCTCCTCCGTTCTCTCCCTCCTCCTCCGCCGCGCCATGTCGTCCGCCGCCGCCGCCGCCGCCGCCGCCGCGGCCTCCGACCCCATCGCCCCCTCCAACACCCGGGTGGGCTGGATCGGCACCGGCGTCATGGGCTGCTCCATGTGCGGCCACCTCATCCGCGCCGGCTACGCCGTCACCGTCTTCAACCGCACCGTCTCCAAGGCCCAGCCCCTCCTCGACGTGGGCGCGCGCCTCGCCGACTCCCCACGCTCCCTCGCCGCCCTCTCCGACATCGTCTTCTCCATCGTCGGGTACCCCTCCGACGTCCGCTCCGTCCTCCTCGACCCCTCCTCCGGTGCCCTCGCTTCCCTCCGCCCTGGCGGCGTCCTCGTGGACATGACCACCTCCGACCCCTCCCTCGCCGAGGAGATCTCCGCTGCCGCCTCCGCCAAGGGCTGCCACGCCGTCGACGCCCCTGTCTCGGGCGGCGATCGCGGTGCCCGCAACGCTGCCCTCGCGATCTTCGCGGGTGGCGACCCGGCGACGGTCCGCAGGCTGGAGCCCCTGTTCTCCGTGATGGGGAAGGTCAATTACATGGGCGGGCCCGGAAAGGGGCAGTTCGCGAAATTGGGGAATCAAATCACGATCGCTTCGACGATGGTGGGGCTGGTAGAGGGCATGGTTTATGCCTATAAGGCGGGGCTCGATGTTGGGATGTTTGTCAGTGCCATATCGACCGGGGCTGCGGGCTCGAAGTCGCTGGATTTGTATGGGAACAGGATACTGCAGAGGGATTTCGAGGCCGGGTTCTATGTGAACCATTTTGTGAAGGATTTGGGGATATGCCTGAAGGAATGTGAGAGGATGGGGCTCGCATTGCCAGGCTTGGCGCTCGCTCAGCAGCTTTACCTGTCGCTCAAGGCTCACGGGGAGGGGAATTTGGGCACTCAGGCGCTCATTCTGGCTCTCGAGCGGCTTAACAATGTTAAGCTCGAGAATGCGGGCTCTTCCAATGTATGAGTATGACCTCTGCTTAGGGTTCTTATTGTGTACTCATATTGGTATACGTAAACAAATGATCATTTGGTATATGCGAAGAGTTACATTCGCTGATCTTGTATTGGTGTTGTAAGAGGAGTGGATTACTATGGTTGGATGTTGAATGGAGAATTATGTGCTTCTATATGTCGAATGTATGATTGACTGACTGGGAAAAGGTTGGGATCAATATGTTAATCAGGATTCGTGAGACAAAGTGGAGTATTTGTCAAATGATTTGTCACCTGGACATTGTCCTCACCTTATCATTGCAATTTGATGGTCACTATGGTAACTCTTTGGATTCATAACACTTTATGAGTTGTACAGCAATACATGGAAAGGAGGATAGTATAACTGTTATGGGTCTGCTGATGAGCTCTTGGCTTTCATTTTCGATTGTGGTAGCTAAACTTGTTTATGTCTAGAAAACAAAGTAGTTTATGATTTGTTTTGGGTAGGAAGGGAATTAGACTGTGGTATTCACATTCAGAATATGAGATGAGCATTTTCTGTGAGAAGCTTTTCCATTCTAGTAACGCACCAAAGGTCTGAATCTCTTATTCCTAGAAAAGTTCTCAGTTCCTTTACTGACTGAAAGCAACAGTATCAAAGTGGCCATAATTTTGATGCTAATATCTCCAATTTATCACTCATTGGGCCAATAAATCAGGAATTTTGTTCCTACTGACCTGATTGGATCTAATCTTGGATACCTTTGTGTGCAAGAGTTTTTGTGTTTGATGATACCACCCACCTTCTAGCTGCCAACTTTTCCACCATCGATGGCGTCTATAATCATCTTCAACACAATGTCTCTTCGATACTGTAGTGAAACCATGAGAACAGCAATGTCAGGTGACTATGGTTGAATTAGCTTAGTTCCTTTCTTCAATAGCTTCCTTGTGTCATCTCTGTCCACAAAAGCCAATACAAGTTTGTCGCAATGGTTCTCAAGGAACAGGATTTGAAGGTGAGCAAATCATGGCGCATTAGGGCTTAGTGGTGACTCCAATTAGAATATCATGTAATCTTCTACAGGGTAAGCAGGTACTAATCTGATCTCACAATTGTGTGGCAAAGAGCATATATGCTTGCAACTAACCACAAGTTAAATTGAAACCCTGATATATGAGCATCTAACAGGGCCCGATATTAGATACAGTCTTACTGATCTCAAAGTTTGATTTGAAAAGATTAAAACACTAAAATAATTCTTCTACAGCACTCTTTTTTTTTTTTTTTTTTTGGGTGTATTCTCAGAGATACTTCAGGGAATTTCTTTTGGGCTTGTCCAATTCCCTCTAGAGATTTAGTTCCCTGGAGGAGGAGAGAAAAAGAAAAGGGGGGGGTGTTGGGGTGGGAGGGAGAGGGAGAGAGATTTTTAAGCAAAGGTTGCTGTGCCTAAGCTCTTTGATGAAAAGCATAATGTTTATGTAAATCTGGTATCAGAGCAAGTCGATTCAAGGCACAATGGATCCACGTTTGGACGTAATGTCCATCCAGGGTGAGAAAGCCGTGTTTGAGGAACAAAGTGGGAGGGCCACTGAGCAACAAGGCGCCAAGGCAAAGAAGGGATGCAGTAGCTCGAGTTCAAGGGATGTGCTGCATGACTTGGAGACACGCGTGGCGAAGATGGAGATTGTTGTTGGGGACGTCCAAAGAACAGTCGAAGAATTGTCCGAGAGCATCGAAGGAGTTGAGTTTGGAAAGCGTGAGCTCGAAGCAAAGGCGTGAGAGCTCAAACCCAGCATGGGAGAACTCCGAGGAGAGATGTTGGGCACCTTGACTGACAGAGCCAATGAACTCTGGCAGCGAAATGATGCCTTGGAAGCCTTGGTGGAGGCCATGCATGCAGAGATGGCTGAGATCAAGGTGAAGCTCGCCAAGCTGGAAGCAGCACGCGTGAATGGGTGACCACTGTGCAATCTGGTCCACAAGTAGACGTCTTGAAACCAAAGGAGTTCAAGGGCTCGTGGGTGGCCAAGGATATGGACAATTTACTGTGGTACATGGAGCAATACTTCCGAGCAATGGGGCTTACCAATGGCGCACTACAGGTAACTACCATGGCCATATACTTGACCGATGATTCTTTATTGTGATGGCATCATAGTTGCGATGATAGGTTCGGTAAGCCTATCACGACTTGGGAGATGTTCATTGAGGAGTTCCGACGACAATACTATCCCACCTATGTGGAAGAGGAGGCTCGAGACGAACCCCGTTACCTTGAGCAAAAGGGAGGAGTCCATGAATATGTGAAGAAGTTCTTGGAATTGCTACTCTAAATCCCTTCCATCAATGATACGGAGGCCTACTTCCAGTTCATGAGTGGTCTCAAACCATAGGTAGAGCAAGAGCTGAAACGGTTCAACGCAAAGGATCTCTATATGGCCATGTCTGTGGCTGAGACCCTTGTGGAATACAAGGCAACTTCCGGAAACAAGTCGGACTCCCGACCGAGGGACAAAGTGTCACTGGGGGATAACAAGTTCCACCGCCCTAGTGGAAGCAAACCACCAATGGCCCTATAAAAGTGAAGGCGGAGTTGAGCAGTGGAGTACACAAGAAGGAGCACTTCTCCTTCAAGTGTTTCTTGTGCGATGGTGCACACATGGCTTGTGATTGCCCGACACGAGGCCAAATGCGTGGCGCTTGTCGAGGCCCACGAGGAGGAACAGGAAGAGACGCAACTGGTTCGTTGCGGCAACTTAGTTCGATCAAGTCCAAGAAGGGTACAACCATGAGTGCACTTGGGAGGGAGGGAGGGAGGGAGGGAGAGAGAGACCCTCTGTTTCGTGTCTCCATTGCTCCACAGAAGCATTAGGAGTAACAAACAAGAGTCCCTCTGTTTCGTGTCTCCACAGGTGCTTGGAGCATGCCATAGGCATTGTTTCTGTCTGTTGTTGGGATCTGTGATAATCTTCTCCATAGCGTATGATGATATCCTCTCTCTCTGTCTCTCTCTCTCTCTCAATGAGTTAGTGGAATCATATATTTTCTTGTTAAATATATGTTTCTACTGTATTTGACCGTGCCATATGCAGTCTTCAATACTCAATTCTTGCCCAGACTCTATCTTCCGTGCACCCTCTCATGGGAGTTCATATTCTAATGTCTGGAAAGCATTCTCTTAGTGGAATAACTGATGGTTTCAACTTCCACTCGTGACTAAACTGTTTGTTAATGGCTGAGTACCGATAATTGGATACGTAACTGCTGTTATTTGAGATAGTATGCAGTCTCAAATCTGGAATTAGGCCAGATACTACTAGTAACTATAGCCAGAGATGGATTCTTTATGGAAATAATGTCAGTCTTAATGTTAATCTCAGGTCAACAATAGTTTGATCACCCGGCTTTAGCAATGAATTTGTTGCTGCGGTGTCTGAAATGGGTAGTCCAAAACTCCTGTTCTCTGAGACTTTACTACGATTGGAAAGTAGAAATCCCACTATCTTGACCAGTGGAAGAGCGTGATTGTTGAGGCTCCATTACGGACGCTTGGATGGCGAGCGCATTAGTTGATACTGTGTGTAAGTGAGTAGATACTTTCTTGATTTTCGCTGGGTTTTTCTGCTTCAGCATACACTAGATGCTCATTTTCTGTCATATATTAAAGTCTCAAGATGTATTTAAACGTGCTGTATGACAGGGGTAATACATTAACATGTTTAATTAACCATGTCTAAGCATGTTGATAATAGTAAGTTATGTAGTATGCACTGGCAAATTCCTAGAAGTGTTGGCAACTTTGCGCCGGTAATTTTTACTATTGAACTATTAAGTCTTCAAAAACATAGAAGCAAAGCGTCTGATATGATCTGAGATGAATTCCTTCCATGCATCGGGCTCATTAGGTCCATCAATCACAGACCCTCAGGATGTGCTGGAACTAGCAATGAGGATTGGTTTAGTTCAATCATGTGGGGGCTCGATGTAACCAAGTTTTGTCTTCCTTGCCCATCTAGAAGGCTCAACCTGTCGATGTTGGGTCTATGCTGTGGAAAGTTTGCGCATTCCCTTGCGCTGCCAAAAGACCAATTTGCTCATCATCCAGAAGGCGAACATCGGGAAACAAATCAAAAGCTGTTCCATTGGAGAATAGGAGGGCATGGCGAAAACTTAAAGGCTGGCCATTTGACTCGGACGCTACAAAAAAAAAACACCAGGACCAACAGCAATCAATCAGAATCGCTCAGGTCGCTGCCTTGCCGATCTATGGAATGTACAAAACATTAGTGGGTTGCAACAACTACAAGCACTATCCATTAATCCAAACAACAAAAGATTGTCTATTTGGATTACTATGGTTGGCTATTGAATGAAGAATTATGTGCTTCTATTTTTCAAAGGCATTATAGACTCACTAGGAAAATGTTGGGATTGATATGTTAATCAGGATTCGTGAGACAAAGCGGAGTATTTGTCCTCATTTTTTTTTTATTGCAATTTGATGGTCACCATGGTAACTCTCTGGATTCATAACAATTTATGAGTTGTGTAGCAATACATGGCCAGGAAATTAGTATAACCATCATGGATCTGCTGATGAGCTCTTGGTTTTTACTTTTGGTTGCGGTCTTGTTTACCGTCTAGGAAACGAAGTAGCTAATGATTTGTTTGGCTAGGTGCGGAAATGGATTGTGGTATTCACATTCAGAATTTGAGATGAGATCATTTTCTGTGAGAAACTTTTCCATTGTACTGACTCACCCAAGGTATATATTTCTTCTTATTCCTGGAAAAGTGTTACTTCATCCATTGATTAAAATGAACTTACATATCATAATAACCATAATTGTCAAGACTGATATCTCCAATTTATCACTTAATTTGCGGCTGCGCATTGGGCCAATAAATCAGGAATTCCTTCTAAACCCATTGGATCTAATCATGGATACCTTAATGTGCAGGAGTTTTATGTCTTTAATGATACTTACCTACCTTCGAGCTGCCAACTTTTATACCATAAATGTATCTATGATTATCTTCAACACAATTAGCATAGTTCCTTTCTTCAATAGCTTCCCCGTGTCATCTTTGTCCACAAAAGCCAGTCCAAGTTTGTCTCAATGGTTCTCAAGGAAGAGGATTTGAAGGTGAGCAAATCACGGCGCATTATGGCTCACTGGCGACTCCAATTAGAATAGCATGTAACTTGATACAGGACAAGCAGGTACTAATCTGATCTCACAATTGTGACCAGGATAATGTGGTGAGAAAGCATATATGCTTGCAACTAACTACAAGTAAATTAATGATATGTCCACTAGAAGTCCTAAAACTTATCATAAAAATGCAATTGAGTCCTAAAATTTATAAAAAGTTCATCAAGCCTTAAAACTTGTCAAATTGGTACAATCGAGTCCTTCTATAAACTCCGTCCATTTAGACTAATGAAAAATGCTGACAAATTTTTTTTTTTTAATGTTTTATTTCTCCTACGTGACAATGACATGACCAAAACATGGAACACTAGACTAAAATGACATCGTTTGGATTTAATCTTAATTTTTTAACCATAAGCTTAATTAAATAAAATAAAAAATAATTTAAAAAACACAAAAAATGGTAAAGGCAAGGGTGGAGGCCCTTTCTATCGTTGGTCCCATCGCCGAGGCCTCGGCTAAGGTCAATGACCCTCGCTGACCCCAAGCAAGGGCCTGATGACCCTCCCCTAGATCTGGGCAAGGGTTGCAACCTTCAACCCAAATCTAGGCAAGGGTCGACGACCCTTGCCTACGGTTGGCAAGGTTGTAACCCTAGTTGAGGCCCTGGTGACCCTCGGTAGCCCTCATCGAGCCCTCGTTGGCCCTTTCTAGTGACTGGGCAACGGTGGTGGCGGAAAGGGCCTCCGCCCTTATCTCTACTCCATTTTTTAAAAATATTTTATTTTATTTAATTAAGCTTATGGTTAAAAAATTAGATCCAAAATGACGTTATTTTAGCCTAGTATTTTATGTTTTAGTCACATCATCACCACATAGGAGAGAGAAAATATTAAAGAAAGCCACGTCAATATTTTTCGTTAGTCTAAATGGATAGAGTTAACAAAGGACTTAATTGTACTAATTTGGCAAATTTTAGGACTTGATTGCACTTTTGTAACAAGTTTTAAAATTTTCAATATACATATCCCTAAAATTAAAAATCCTAATAAATGAGCATCTAATGAGGTCCATTATTGTGAACGGTCTTGATGAGCTCCAAGTATGATTGTGAAAAGATTACAATACTGAAATAATTCTCACTCTGTAATGTTCCAAATATTGTAATGTTGTCTAGAAAACTCTCGTTGTTGTTGTGCTTTTTATTTTTTTCATTCTCATATGTGCTTTAGGGTAGGGATAAGTGGTTCTAGATTCTATTTAGATTCCACCTCAAACCTGGAACCTATCTCATCATAGGTTCTAAGGTTGGTTTTAGGATCTATTCAGGTTTCTTATGTACTCTTAATTGAACAATTGCAGTGAATTATTATATTTAATGACCATCATTTGCTAAAAATCCACCGATCACAACTCATATCTAGATACACAAAGATTATGAAATATTAATGAGGTAAAAATCTCACTCATGGATATAATAATAAATGGAAGCTTAGACTAGTAGTTTTAGATTATATATTCATCATTGGATGCCATAAAATGCCTCGGCATCATGCGAAAACATAGAACGAGAAAACAGAAAGACTTGTTATAGGTTGTAGGTTTTAGATTCTCATTTGAATTTGGAACTCACTCGTTTGCAACCTATCTATTGGAACAAGTTCTCCAATTTTTGGAATCTGGAACTTACTTTACATATACTAAAACCTAGTACCGAACCGGTTCCTACGGGTCTAGAGAGAGAGAGAGAGAGAGAGAGAGAGTCCTAGGCTGCTCATATTTTTAAGCAAAAGTTACTGTGCCTGAACTCTTTGATGAAGAGCTTAATGTTTTGTCCTTCTTCTGGAGAGAGAGAGAGTCCTGAGCTGCTCATATTTTTAAGCAAAAGTTGCTGTGCCTGAACTCTTTGATGAAGAGCTTAATGTTTATGTAAATCTGGTCTAGAAAGCTTGTTGACCATGCAGAACAGATAATGTATCCACTGTTAAGCAATAACCAGAAATTATAAGAGGCAAGTGGATAGCACCCGTGGACTTCCAGAGCAAATGCTGTTACTCGTGTACACGAAGTATTTGATATGTTTTTTATTAAGTGTCTTTTTGGTTTGTCAAAATCCGTTTGCTGCAGAAACATTAGGAGTAGGAAACAAAGGGTCCCTCCGTTTCGTGCGTTCACAGGCGCTTGAAGCATCCCATTGGCATTTCTTTTTGTTTGAGGTCGAGATCTGTGATAATATTCTCCATTGTCTATGATAATATCCTCTCTCTCTCTGTCTCTCTGTCTCTCTGTCTCTCTTTTTCTCACATCAACACAGCTTCAGCAATGAACTTGTAGCTGTCGTGTTTGAATGGGGTAATCCACTTCTCCTGTTCTTTGCGACTTTACTGCAATTGGACAGTAGATTCCTACTATCTTGATTAATACAAGAGTGTGATCGTTGAGGCTCCATTACGCATGCTTGGATGACGAGCATATGAAGTGGTATTGCGCACATGTGAGTGATACTTTCTTTGATTTTGCCAGGCTTTTCTTCTTGAATTCACACGGTATTAGAACACGAAATCTTGAGTTCAAATATTTTCAAATTCAATTTACCTCTCCAATTAAATTTCCATGCTTAGTATTATGCAAAAGAATAGATTAAGCATGAGGGGGAGTGTTAGAGTAATTAAATAATAAACTATGCCTATAAGAAAGATATATGAAATAGAGTAATTGTATATATTTCGATATGTCATAACGAAGATTGCATCACCCTATTTAATAGACTTCATGAAATGATTGAAGAAGATAATACATTAACCAAGATACGCGCAATCAAATAAAGATATTTATATAATCTTGAGACACAAAAAACCATTAGCAATTATTCAAATATCTCTAAACATCCCCTTATAGTTAAGGTGCATTAATACAAGTTTGAATAGTGTCCCACGGTTGAAACGCAATAGATGAGACGGTGATCAATAGTTTTTCATGGCAAAACTTCTAGACCCAGCTGGTCTAAGAGTGACAAGCCTAATGGCAGTGTTGCCTCTCGAAACGACACGCAAAACGTCGAGAATTGGACGGAAATAGCAAGCGGCTGATGCGGCTGGCCTGCAAAATAGTAACTGAGTGATGTGGCGTATATGGCTGTTATCGTAATATCAAGTGGCCTATGCAGCTGGATTGGGAAAATAATTATTGACTGATGCGGCTTGCAATGGAAGAAAAGCCACCTCCATGAAGGGCTCAACTAGGTGATGCGATTGTTGCGATTGGCACTGAAACACAACCATCATGGAATGGATTCGACTAGGTGCTTCCTCACATGAGAGGGCTCCAGAGACTGAGACAAAAGTTTGTTGGCTATTGAATAATGTCAAAATCAATGTTGAGCGGACAATAATAAGACTTATTGGGAAAAATAATAATAACAAGAAGCAAAATTAGCTCTGGATGGGTACTTGGGTGTGCACTGAGTGCGAGTACACTCGGTGTACTTCAGGATCGACTATCTCTGATTCCAAGTTGAGAAAATAAGAAAGTTATGTAGAAAGAGTAATTACATATATTTCGATATGTTATAACGAATATTACATTGGTCTATTTATAGGTTTCACGAAATGATTAAATAAGATAACATATTAATCAAGATATGTACAATCATATAGAAATATATGGGTAATCTTGAGAGATACAGAAAATCATTAGAATTATCCTAAATATCTCTAACATATCCATCAGAGGCTCATTATTTGTTGCGTGTTAACCTCTTGAAATGCATTTAACCGCGTTGTTGACATGGGTGACACATTTGCTTGTTTAACTAAGCATGTATAAGCTTATCAATGATAGTAACTTGCGCAATACACGTTGGTAGATCCTAGTAGTGCGGGCAACTTTATGCCGATAACTCCTACTATTGAATTAGTAAGTTTCCAAAAGCATAGAATTCAAGCGCCTGATGTTGTCTGAGATGGATCCCTTCCATGCGCTGGGCTTATTAGGACCATCATTCGCAGACCTCAGGATGTGCTGGAACTTGCGATGAGGATTGGTTTAGTTCAATCGTGTAGGGGTTCGATGTAAACCGAGTTTTATCTTCCTTACCCATCTAGAAGGCTCGACCTGCTGCTGTCGGGTCAACGCTGTGGAAAGTTTGCGCATGCACTTGCGCCACCAAAAGACCAATTTGCTCATCATCCAGAAGGCGAACATCAGAAAACAAATCAAAAGATGTTCCATTGGAGAATTGGAGGGCATGGCCAAGATTCAAAGGTTGGCCGTTTGACTCGGACACTACATAAAAGCACCAGGACCAACAGGAATCAATCAGAATCACTCAGGTCGCTGTCTTACCGATCTATGGAACAGACGAAACGCTAGTGGGTTGCAACAACCCCAAGCACTATCCGTTAATCCAAACGACAAAAGACTTTGTCTTATTGGACTACTATGGTTGGCTAGTGAATGGAGAATTATGTGGTTCTATTTTCCAAAGGCATGATAGACTGACTAGCAAAAGGTTGGGATTAATATGTTAATCAGGATTCGTCAGACAAAGCGGAGTATCTGTCAAATGATTTGTCGCACGGACGTTGTCCTCACTTTTTAAAAAAAAAAAAAATTTATTTATTGCAATTTGGTGGTGACCGTGGTAACTCTCTGTATTCTCAACAATTTATGAGTTGTATAGCAATACATGGAGAGTAAAATAGTATAACTTTTATGGTTCTGCTGATGAGCTCTTGGTTTTCACTTTTGGTTGCGGTCTTGTTTACTTTATAGGAAACGAAGTAGTTAGTAATTTGTTTGGCTAAGAACGGAAATAGATTGCGGTATTCACATTCAGAATTTGAGATGCGACCATTTTCTATGAGAAATTTTCCATTTTAGTAACTCACCCAAGGTATACATTTTTTCTTATTCCTCAAAAAGTGTTAGTTCATTCATTGATAAAAATTAACTTACAGTGTCAAATTAACCATAATTTTCAAGACTGATATTTCCAATTTACCACTTAACTTGTGACTGTGCATTGGGCCAATAAATCAGGAATTCCTTCTAAGCGATGGGATCTAATCATGGATACCTTTGTGTGCAAGAGTTATTATATCTTTGATGATACTACCTACCTTCTAGTTGCGGACTTTTGTACCATTAATGGTATTGTTGACACCTAAATTTTGGCAATCCGATCATTTATTTATTGCATAAAATTAGGGGTTAGTTTTATCCCTGAAAAAATATTAATTGCATAGCATATAGATTTAGGTGCTTTTATTTTTTAATTTGCATTTTTTGCATTTGGACCGGTGACGGATGGGTTTGAATTAGTGGTTCTGAGTTTTAACTGGCAGGCCGGACTAAGCCCACAAAGCGAGCAAATTGACCCCAGCCCATTTTCTTTTAATGAAAAAAATGACCAAAATAGAGATTTGAAATGATATTACGGTGGATTTTTGGAATTTAAGAAAATCGGGTTGCAATCTTATCTTTAGGCGATAAAATCAGTAGAAAATATTTAGGAGATGAGGAAAATAAAAAGATTTTTGTGATCGGGAGGTTATAGGCAATCTTCCTGAGAAGAAATATTCTCAAAAGATTACGTTGGTTTTGCCTATAAAAGGAGTGCACGGAGGTTGATGTAAGGGGGCTTTTTCTCGGTTGTCGAAGAAAGAAAACACAAAAAGGAAAAAGTGAAAAGAGAGAGAAAAAGAAAACGAGGCCTTCGGTTCTTTGGGGGAAGGGGAAAAGTGAGCAGAGGTTTCTTTTCTTTTGTTGACAGCAGCAGAAAGAAACAGAGAGGAAAGTGATGTGAGAGAGCATAGGAGAGAGAAAAAATGAAGAAAGAAAAGCGGAGGCTGTTCATCTTCCTCATGAGCTTCTCGCTCCCACTCCACCGCCATGACCAGCCCCCTGCATGGCATTGCCGTGCCTTGCCGCGCCACTGTTGCCTTGCAGCCGAGCCGTCGGTCACCACCGCTCCCCCAACAACCCACGAGCTTCCTTCTGCAACAGTTGGAAACTAATCGCCATCACCCCTGCTGTGGTGATCCTATTCGGCCTGAAGCTGTGACGCCATCGCAGCTACCCGCCTCCGCATCACCCGACGGAGTTCCGCCCCCTTGCTAAGCCCTCTGCTGTTGAGTTTCCCTTCGCTCGACCCAGCATCTCCAATCTCCGGGCTGCGCCGCCGACCTCCGAGCAACAACGCCGCCCCTGCCTTCGGCCTTTGCTCAACTAAGTGCCCGACGTTTACCTATTGTGTCAACGTCGCCCATCGCCTTGTCGACCTTGCTGCCGTCGCTCCGATTGACTCGTAGCCGCACCTTCGCTCCCCAGCCGCGACGAAGCCCCTGCTGCCCTGCCACCAAATCCAAAGCTCGAGTGACTCCCCTGTTGCCCGAGCCTTTCGCCGATGCTGTGCCGGCAGCCCGCCGCTCGACAGCTCTGCCCACAATGTCGTCGGTCCGCCCTTGCCTACTGGTTCACCATCGCCGGTGCCCCGAACACCCGCAGCTTCGCCTGCGATGCCTCTGTCCCACTTGACCTGCGACCAGCTGCGCCTGCTGCTCCACCCATGCTGCTCCAACCAGCGACTCGACACCTGCAGTGCACCACTCGTGACCTGTTGCTGCCACCGGTCCACCCACCGCCAGTCCTCGCTGGAGCTCCAAACGCCGGCGACCAGCTGCCCTTGGCAAGCCACCACATGGGCACCTGCTTTGGAAGAGAAAAAGGAAAAAAAAAAAAAAAAAAAGAAAAAATCAATTTAGGTAGTTTTTTTATTTACTTTATTTTATTTTATTATTTATTTATCTTATTTTATTTTATGTTATTTTATGTTATTTTTAGTAGAATCAGTCTTTAATGTATGATTGAGATTCTGACATGAAATAGCCTCTCAAATTGGGGATTGTCAGTCCGATTTTCGCGCCCGAAATTCAACTCGCAATTGCCTGCAAAATTGTCAATCCGATCTCACGCCCGAGATTCGATTCGCGATTTATTTAAAAATTGGCCAACCCGATCTCATGTGTGAGATATGGTTCATCAATTTGTGGATATCGATCCTATCTTATCTAATTTGTCGTCATGTTGGTTGAATCAATTTTATTTTTGTAAAAGGTAAAATCCAAAAAATATTTGAATTAGGATTAGGTTGGTTTATAATATCTCTTGTTATTTTGTATATTTAGAATAGGGATTTTATTTCGAATTTGTTAAAAAAAAATGCATTAATTTAGGATGTTAGTTTTTTTTAAAAAAAAAAATTTGAATTGCACGTTTAATTATTTGGCAATTTTTAATTTCGAATTTCATAAAAGAAAAAGAAAAAGAAAAAGAAAAAGATTAGAATTAGGGCATTCTTTGCACGTCATTGCATATTAGGATAGATTGCATGCTTATTAAGAAAATAAAAATCATGTGCACGTCATATAGAATTAGGTTCATGAAATGCACGTCATTTAGTGATTGTGCTAAGTTGATTTAATTAGAAATTGTCTATCATTAAGATTAAGTCATTTTGGTTAATTTAGATTGCATATTTAATTATGCATGTTCATTAAGAAAACACAAAAAAAATTATTTTACCCATTCATATAGTTTAGGCTATACTACTATGTCATATCATGTCATGTTAGATTCATAGCATTGCATAAAGCATGATTCTCATTAAATAAATGAAAACAAAAAATTGAGTGATTGCATGTTAATTAGAAATTATATCTATGATTGTCGATGTGAATTCTGATATAACATTGCAGATGTTTTCCTTGCTATGAGGTAAGTCTTGCAATTTATTCATTGCTTTATTTGGATGTTAAATTGATGATTTGCACACCTGCATGATCACCTCACATAGTAGGGAAGTAAATTGAAATTAATTCAAGCTGCCAGCAAAACATTTTTCAAAATAAAAGAGAAAGGTACCGAAAGGGCGTTAGAGAAATCTAGCGTAATTAAGTCCCTGAACTCACAAATCTCTGGTTCGTAGAAGTAAAATAAATCTCCTGTTATTTTACTTAGGTTTCTAATTGACCCACCAAAAATAGATGAGTTGCGACTCCTAAATTGAAAAATCATTTGCATGTTAAGAATTTGAATTTAAGTCGCGAATTGGTATGAGCTTGGGAGAGCCCGAGCTAAATCTACGCTTAGTAATCCATTAGCCAAACCCTAGGTGGTTTACCCAAAAATTTGGTCACAACAGCTTGGCGACTCCACTAGGGACTTGAGTTAAAACTCTTAGTGGACTTAGGCCAATTTTCTCTTCTTTTGAAAAACTTTTGTTTGGCAGCGAGGATTCCAAGTTGTCCTTAAAATTTAAGGTGTTAAATGTTCTTGCAGATTATGAGGTATAAGGGGAAGTGATTGCTAACCCTTGCCTTGCCGGTTGGAGTTAGGAATATATTGTTTATTTTTATGTTGAAGTGTTGCTTTATATAAACTGTTGTGCATGCCTTGCATTTGCACTACACTTTTGCACACACAACCTACCACCGGACCTGGGCCGCATAGGATCATCTAAGATGGTATTGAGATGGATACCACTTTGATCGCATGCCCACGGTACGAGTCACCCATCTCAATCCCGAAGTTTCTGCTTGCATGCCCGCAACCCAGGTTGGCTCTTTGACCAAGTCGGAGTTATAAGGACCCGACTTAGTCCGCACGCCCGCGGCTAATCTGATCATCCCTGTGGCTTCACTTTGCTAAGCTTGTCTAGAATAGAAATTGAGCCTCACATCTCATGTGCATGTCTATGTGATTGCCATTGATTTTCCTTGGTAAAGTAAGTCTTCTATCCCTATACAATGCAATTTACTTACTTTGTCATACATTTGGTCCGTCCATGACAATCTAGGTTAGTTGTTTGATCTAATTCGTTTGTCAATTAGAAATGAAATGAGAAAATTGCCATGCAATGAATCATTTGCAAAATACTTTGGAGAATTTGTTTTCAATTCATGTCTAGGAAATTTGGTCTTGCCAGGATGCTATTTTTATTTTCCTAGTCCTTTTTTAGGAAATGCCATTCTTGTACGAACTTTTCATGAATAAATAAATAAAAAATGGAAAAATCGATTAGATCACTGTCATGGATTGACTTTCTATTTACACCTCATGCTTACATGTTCCCGTTAATTCGAATTAGGTGATTATGGACCGATCCCACTCACCTATCCGTTTACAATCGAGAGCTAAAATGACGGATCAAAAAGAGCTTATCTTGTCAAGCAAAAGTGTTGCGATGACATAAGTGCTCTATCTTCAATGAGAAATTGCGACTCGAAGAAGAGAGCCAAGAAGACATTTTGAACCGTGTCATTTTTCTGAGGTAGCCGAATTTGATGCCACCATGAAGAGATTAGTGACATATCTAGAGGGAATAATATCTGACCTGAAGGGTTTGCATCACTAGATCAAGGAGGGTGGAGAATTCAAGTACACATGATTCATGGTCCTAAGTAGTTGATTTCCTCATTTAATTAGGGGCATGCACCTTCCCCTGCGTGGAAATTTTTATTGCTTTTTAGGAATTGGTTTTAATTTCTTCTGTGCTTGAACATCACATTTTTCATTCTGATAAATGTAATTCGATTGATGAATATTAATAAAATTACAAGTTTTGTTTTGAGAACATGATGGGGTACACCAAACCAGCTTGGTGACGATATCCAACAATGAAAAGAAAATATCATCCATGGAGAAATTCTAAGGACTGGGCTTCTTCATGCTTCCTCATCCAAAATATTCTAAAAAAAAAAAAAAAATCATTTTGAAGCCATTTCCAAAAGCATGCATTAGGTTACCCTTGTTTGTTTTTCTAACTCATCTACTCCATGTCTTAGAGCATAACAGAGAGGTGTTTGAAAATAACGTGTCAATTTCTAGTGATAATGGGCCCGTTGATTTGGGAACATACATTCGAAGGAAAAATAGATGTGGGGGCAAAGGATCATTTCCTAGCTGATCTTGATGGCATCTCCCAAGAGTGAAGAAGATATTAAACACTACTTATCCTCTTACTTGTCCCGAGCGATTTCCTTACACATCAATAAGAAACTGAGGGCAAGTCAAAAGAAGATCATCTAGAGTCCAAAGTGATGTGTGGCACATCTCATTACAATTTGTGTGACATGTCATTCTCAAAAGCCAAATGAAGTTTCTCATTTCCATGAGAAAATGATGGAACAAGTCAAAAGAGGACCATCCATCTCTGGTGAAAGAGGTACATCTCGTCTTTGAACATAATTAATTTTGGGAGATGACACTATGCTCTTTTCCTTGCAGATGACGAATTTGGGGTATGACAGATTTTGGTAATGACCCGATTGAGACAAAATCTCCACCCAAACCAAAATGGATATCCCATGTGAATTTACTTTGATGTTGCATAGTATTCTATTCATGCACGTTGTTTTGTGTAGGGGCAAAAACGGATTTTCTGTCTTGATTGATAAGGGCAATCTAAGGAGGTAGTCCTTTTATGGGGGCAAACCCCTGAATTAATGCTTAAAACCATATTTTGAGTGTGGTAAATTGTTTGTTTTAAAGTCACAAAAGCTTTTCATGCTTAAAGTTGTTGGACTGTTTTGAAAAGAAAATTTCCATAGTGATTTTTCTATTTAACTCACCAATTTCATGTGGAGATTTGTCAATATGGACAATTCAATGGATTGAGCATGCTAAATGAGACGTGTTAGGATGATGAAAGGCAAGCCTTATCCTACACACAATCCCCTACTCATACACCTATGAGATGAGTGTAAAAAGTTCCATATCCACAAGGAAATGAGTTCTCTCGCGAAAGGTACGATGACCAAAATGATGAGGGGCAATTCATTTCTCTATCCCAAACACTACAGGTGATCCATTGCTTAACCCTCTTGAGCCATACACTTATGGAAATTTTTTCAAATTATCCCTGTCAAGAACCACCCTACATCAGGGCAAATTGGAGGTAAGACGGTACCACAAGGTGGAAAAAATGAAAAGAAATTGTCTTACTTTCACTTGCATCAATCTTCAAGTCGTGCTATTACATTGAATTCATGTGGTAATTTAAGTGCCTAAGGATGACGAAGAGCATTTCTTTCTCTATCCTACATACTTATATCCTTTGCATAGCCCACTTGAGCCTGCAATTTCATTTCTTCAAACCCAGTTGGTGATCATCCCCCACATTGGGGCAAGGCAAAAAACAATTGTTCAAACAGCATGGTCTGGAGTGTTGACAGAAGAAGAAGACCTCCCAAAGGTCCAAATGTTAAAATGGTCATTCAAAATAGAACCAATGGGCATGAAAAAGTAGTGTGCCTGATAAAAGTAAGGCCGATGCCCATGAAAAAGAAGTGAAGAAAAAATGAATGAGAACTAGGGGCATGAAAAATCGGTGTGCCTGGTAAAAGCAAGCCTAATGCCCATGCATGAAAATGAAAAATGAAAAAAAAAGTCAAGATAGATGACTATCAGTTGCAAAGATTGTATCCTAATGGAGCAGTACTCAAAGAGTCAAGATCAATGATGCATTTATAATGACAATCTCTGGTGAAGGCAAAGACCGGTGACAATGCCTAGATGATCATCAACTTTGACCCCTATACACATCTTTAAGCTTAATAAGCCTTTAGTTTCTCAACCTATGAACCTAGCCTATGTTTTGTCCCTTGCAAAGTCTCTTCTGATTAGGGCACTTGAATTAACATGGGAGTTCATATGTTTATAAACATCGCTTGAAGAAGTGCGAGCAAGATTATTTCTTTCTCATTTTGCAGGGTTCTTAATTTGTAAACCTTGAGATGATTACAGAATTGTTCTTTCAAGTACCTTGACTCAAAGAGTCCCTTTGTTAAGCCATTGACCAAGCCCACATTATAGTCCCTATTAAAGACCTCTCAGATTGGTAAGACCGTACCACTTGCGAGATTGCTTAGACCCTTGTTTGACGTGACAATGGTGAGATAGAGTGATCATCAAAATCCTGCATCAAAAGTCAAGATAAAATGGCTATTTTAATGAGGATGAATGAAAAGTCCTTTCAGACTGAAAGATCCTTTATTTGACACATCCATGACACTCATGTGTTCATATTGGAATATTATTTTGAAATATTTCCCAATGGAAATTAGGTGATGCAAGATTGATATAAATCATCACGCATGAACCTCACTTGAATTAATGCATGTCTATGATTATAAATGCATGTTGTCTCTCCTACAACCATGTTTTGCCTACAACCATGTTTTGCAGGAGACATATCCCCGAGGATCATAGATGTTACCAGGTGAGTATATCTCTATCCATACCTTAAATACTTGTCATTGCATAGGTATTCCCCTCAAGCGCATCAACACTCGATTCGATTGAGCTGTCTCCCAAAGATTTTTATCCAGATTCAGTCTGATTAAGGCGACCGAAGAAAGGTTTGGGTCCTGGTCAGATGATCTATGTTACAATGCTAGGCGACCATAGAAAGGTACGAGTCCTGGATGTGTAACACCAACTATCTTGAATCATTCTACCCTACTTGAAGGTAAGATATTCCAGGTAGGTTCCTTTACCGTTTGCATTAGTATTTCCATACAAACTGCATTAAAAATTTTTGACATCTCAATCTAGACCCGGATGTCTTAATTATTTTCGTCTAAATATTTCACTTTGGATGTGAATGTTTTTTCGACATTTCTCGTTATATCTTAGTCTGGATTTAGGTATTTTGAGTTCAAAAATCATGACATCTCAATCTGGACCCGAATGTCTTGATTATTTTCGTCTAAACATTTCACTTTGGATGTGAATATTTTTTCGATCTTTCTCATTATACCTTAGTCTGAAGAACCCCACCCATGTTTGCAGACCTTGTTTTATAAACTGGTTTTGTGTGAGTCCTAGCTTTTATATTTAAGATTGTAATATATACGTTATGGTTTGCTTTGTATATATAAGTGTGTGGTTGGGTTTTTCGGTTAGAAAATTATGGCCTTACTTTCCTATCCCATTATGTTATTGTCTGGGGATTATTTATATGCTTCTGCATGCGTATTAAAATGAATGGGTCGGCGATGCGTCTTGGGACGTCGCTATTTAATCGACCGGCCGGGGATGGGCACGCGCTCAGAGGATCGGGGCGTGACATCCCTGTTTAGTGGTATCAGAGCATGGTTTAAGATTGGAGTGATAAGGTGCGATGATCTATGGGATAGTAGTAGGAATGACCTTTAATTCATGCTGATGCATGTTTGTGATAGTTGGATGGTAGAATTGTTTGTTATGTGAATCACTCTGTTTCTAATCCTATTTGGAATTGGAAGCAGGTTTCAGTAGAAAGAATTGGCCATGAGTGATCAGGAGCAAGGACTCCTAGTAAAAGAACCGTTAGGGCCGTAACTCAGGGTAGGACGCTGATGAGGGTCGGTACCCGAGGAGGCCGAGGTAAGGTGCCAGCATAGGCTAACGTCAGTGGCGAAGCACCACCTCCTGTTGGTGCTAGGGTAGCAGCCTTAGGTGATCCGGGTACCATAGGGATCACGCAAGCCCTGGATGCAATGAGAGAAATGAGGGGACAGCAGGCCTAGAATCAAGCACCCACCTTCACCGTTGCCATTGTAGCCGCTGCTACTGCCATTGCCAATGCTGTTGCTGCTACCGCACCTGTCGTCGCACCCGCTGAGGTCCTACCAGTAATCGTGGTCATTAGGAGACCAATTCATAAACTGGTGGAATAGTTTTTGAAATTAAATCCACCGAAGTTCACTGGAGTAGGAGACCCCGAAGCTGCTGCTCTGTGGATCCAAGGACTGAAGAAAACTTTTGTACTATTGATGTGCAATGAGACTTAGAAGGTGGTCCTTGCAACCTACCAGCTGGAGAGAGTTGCGAATACTTGGTGGAGAACCACCAAAGGAGCGATATTTCCCGAAGGTGTTGCCTCGGAGTGGAATGCCTTCGTTGAGGTCTTCAATGGTAAATACTTTTCGGAGATTGCTAGAGAGATGAAGATGGTAGAGTTTCAGCGCCTTCGCCAAGGCTCCATGACTGTAGATTAATATGAGGTGAAGTTCGCTGAACTATCGCAATACGCTCCTAAACTAGTTGAGAATCTAGCAAATTGAGTGAGAAGATTTAGAGATGGACTCAGGCCGGAGTTGAGGAGTCCACTGATTTTGCTCAATCTGAGGAATTATAATGACCTGTACGAGAGGGTCTAGATGATCAAGAGAGATTAGAATGAAAGAGCCATCACATCTGGATCGCAATTTGGATCGAGTCGAGAAGGGATCCGACATGGGAAGACGCCCATGGTCGGAGGGAGATTTCATGTCTCGCCCAATAGGAAGGGTGGGATTGGAAAACTAGGGTCAAAACATAATGGATTGTGTCACTTCTGTGGAAGGCGACATAGGACAGCCCTGTGCCCTCGAAGGACGGGCGCTTGTTTCGAGTGTGGCCAATATGGTCACATTGCCAGAGATTGTCTTAGGCGACCAAGAGGACAACCGCAATTACCGCCGCCGCCATCGTTGGGACAAATTAGAGGGTACGCGCCTCAGAACACACCATAGGGAGGACAGCTTAGACCCCCAGCTCAGGGAACGTTGTATGCACTCACTCCAGGTCAGGTAAAGGACGCGCCTGACGTGAGTGCAGGTATGGTTTTGCTTAACGATTATCTTGCTTATACTTTATTCGATCCAGGAGCAACTCATTCTTTTATTGCTGGGCAGTATGTTAGGCTGATAGGATTAAGTCCTGTATTACTGGAGTCGGCAGTTAGCATATCTACACCGTTGAAGGATAAGGTGTTAGCTGCTTTGGGTTGTTCTGGTTGCAAGTTAGCGATTGGTGAGCGAGAGTGGAAAATAGACTTATTAGTCCTAGCCATGTATGACTTTGATTTAATAATTGGTATGGACTGGCCCATCAAGCAATGAGCTAAAATGGACCGCTATCACAAAGCGATTCAGTTTGACTTGTTAGAGGGCAAGAGCTTCAAGTTTGTCGAGAATCGAGGAGGACCCTTGATTACCTTGATCTCATCGCCAGAAGCAACCCGCCTGTTAGACGAGGGTTGTCAAGGTTACTTGGCAACTGTCGTGGATACGACAGTTAAGGTGCTGAAAATGGAAGACATCGCAGTGGTACAGGAATTTCCAGATGTATTCTCGATGGAATTGCCAGGTTTATCGCCAGAGAGAGAGAGATCAAGTTCGTGATCGAACTAGCAACCGAGACAGATATCGGATAGCGTTATCGGAGTTGAAAGAATTAAAAGTGCAGATGCAGGAGTTGTCAGATAAGGGATTCATACGTCCCAGTGCATCACCTTAGGGAGCACCAGTTCTGTTCATAAAGAAGAAAGATGGTTCGTTGCACCTGTGCATCGACTATCGGCAACTCAATCAGGTGATGATTAAGAACAAGTATCCACTCCTGAGGATTGATGATTTGTTCAATCAGTTGCAAGGGGCATCGATATTTTCAAAGATCGACTTGAGGACAGGATATCATCAGCTGAGGATTAGGAAGAAGGACATTCCAAAGTCAGCATTTCGTACTCGATATGGTCATTATGAGTTTACAGTAATGCCGTTCGGATTGACGAATGCTCCAGCTGCCTTCATGGATCTGATGAACCGAGTGTTCAAGGAATATCTAGATCAGTTTGTGATCATGTTCATCGATGATATTCTGGTGTATTCGAGAAGTAATGAAGAACATGAAGATCATCTGAGATTGGTATTGCAAACTCCGAGAGTCCATCAGTTGTACGCCAAGTTCAGCAAGTGCGAGTTTTGGTTGACTCGTGTTGCTTTCTTAGGTCACGTGATTTCAGGCAAATGAATCTCCGTGGACCCGAGCAAGATTGAAGCCATGATCAATTGACCAAGACCGACTACCGTTACAGAGATTAGAAGTTTTCTGGGTTTTGCAGGTTATTATAGAAGGTTCGTGGAAGGATTCTCATCATTAGCATCGCCATTGAATAGACTCCTGAAGAAATAAGAGAAATTCGTTTGGATAGATAAGTGCGAGCGTAGTTTTTAAGAGCTGAAACAGAAGCTGACTACCGCACTTGTACTGATCATTACATCTAGTCTTGGAGGATACGAGATCTATAGTGATGCGTCGTTTAGAGGATTTTGTTGCGTGCTAATGCAACATGATAGAGTCGTTGCATATGCCTCCCGTTAGTTGAGACCTAATGAACAAAACTACCCGACGCATGACTTGGAACTCGCGGCAATTATATTTGCTCTAAAGATTTTGAGACACTACCTGTGCGGAGAAAGATTACAAATTTTCAGATAGATGGCCAATCCGAGAGAAAGATTACAAATTAACCATCAAAGTTTCAAGTACTTATTCTCTCAGAAGGAGTTGAATATGACACAGCGCCGCTAGATGGAACTATTGAAAGATTACAACTGTGATATCTTATATCACCCCGGGAAGGCGAATAAGGTCACTGACGCTTTGAGTCGAAAGTCTTCAGTTGCTCATATACTGATTAAGGAGTGGAACCTAATTGAGAGAGCTCGAGATTCGATGTTCAAGTTTGAGGTAGGCCACATTTCGAATCTTATGGCCACCCTCAGAATTGAACAAGATGTTCAGATTAGAATCAAGTTACTCCAACCAACAGACCCAGACATTTAGAAAATTTTGGAAGAAGATACCAAAAAAAGAAAGGCCGACTTTCAGATTTCTAAGGAAGGAACACTGAGGTTTCAATGACGTTTGGTTGTACCTGACGATGTAGAGCTTATAGAGGATATCTTGTCGGAGGCACATCGTAGAAGTTACAGCATTCATCCTAGCAGTACCAAGATGTATTAGAATCTGCGTCAACACTATTGGTGGTTGGGTATGAAGGCGGACATCGCCAAGCATGTCGCCAAGTGTTTGACGTGTCAGCAAGTCAAAGCTCAGCATTGCAAGCTGGGAGGGCTCCTACAACCTCTTGAGATCCCATAGTGAAAATGGGAGCACATTATGATGGATTTCGTGATCGGTTTATCGAGGAGTTAGAGAGGAAATGATTCCATTTGGGTAGTGGTCGACGGACTGACAAAGTCGGCTCACTTCATGGCAGTGTGAAAGGACCTTAGTTTGGATAGGCACATAGAGCTGTACGTGCGTCAGATCGTTCGTCTGCATGGAGTGCTGGTGATGATAACATTAGACCGAGACTTGAGATTCATAGCTGCATTTTGGAAGAGCTTGCAAAGTGTTTTAGGTACGAAGCTGCAATATAGTACGGCATATCATCCTCAGATAGATGGCCAATCCGAGAGGACAATTCAAACCCTCAAGGACATGTTGCGAGCTTGTGTACTAGATTTCAAGGGAAATTTGGAAGAACAACTTCATCTGGTCGAGTTTGCCTACAACAACAGTTATCAGCAGAGCATTCAGATGGCTCATTTTGAAGCGTTGTATGACAGATCGTGCAAAACACCCATGTGTTAGGATGAAGTCAGGTAGAGAAAGATTATAGGCTCAGAGTTGGTTCAGCAGTTAGTGGATACAGTTGCAGTAATCAGAGGCAGATTAAAGACCGCCCAGAGTAGACAGAAAAGTAATCAGTGACGCAGATAAACGCCGGAGACCGTTGGAATTCCTAGTTGGTGATCACGTTTTTTTGAAAGTGTCACTGATGAGGGGTACTTCGCGCTTTGGTAAGAAAGAAAAACTAAATCCGAGGTATGTAGGTCCATTTGAAATTCTAGAGAGAATCAAGACCCTAGCGTATCATCTTGTGTTGCCGCTGAGACTAGCGCAAGTGCACGACATCTTTCACATGTCAATGTTAAGAAAGTACGAGCCTGACCTGAGCCACATGCTTAATTTGAAAGAATTGGACGTGGATGACAGAGTGTCATACGTTGAAAGCTCGGTTCAGGTCGTGGATCGAAAAGAGCAAGTTCTACGTACAAAGACCATCCCGTTGGTCAAAGTGGTCTAGCAACACCACGGCACTGAACGAGCAACCTAGGAGACTGAAGAGTCGATGAGATATTTGTACCGCCACCTTTTTTCTTAAAGTTTTGTAATGGTTTAAATTTTGAGGATGAAATTTTTATAAGAGGGGAAGAGTTGTCACATCCTGGATTTTTACTTCTGCTTTCAATTAAATTAATCGGGCCTTTCATCGACGCGCCTATAGTGCTATTCTCAGAGCTGATCACTCATGAGATAACTAAATTATCTGAGGAAGCCATTAAGGAATTTTAATGTAATAAACTAGAGAATTCTACTAGGAATTGATTACTCGACCGTGCTCATCTACAGAGATCATTACGGCACAGTTAAAAATCGATTAGAGATTAGAAATAGGTTGGTTCGATAGAGATGTTTGGTTAAATATGGGTAATTCCACTAAATTACAAAATTATCGTCGACGAACACTAGACTGATTTTTCTATTGTTTTGGTACCCTGTGTCTGTATTTGAATCCTCGAGATATTCACGACAACCGAGAGTCGTCAATATGTTGAATGGGTTCATTGTGGCTCGAAGAAAATCGACCACAAGTCATTTGCACTAAAAATTTCTGAAAGCTACCCGGTAGCCTAAGTCACGCTAAAATTGCGCTAGATTGAAATTAACCACGAATTTGAATCCGATTTCAGAAATTGAAAGTTCTGTCATGTCACGAGTCATTTTAGGAACATCAACTCAGTCTCCGAAGATTTTTCTGCAAACCGAGACTTTTTGGGAAAAAGTCGAGGTGGGGTCGTTTTGTCTAGAAAATTCAGAGGACTGTTTTTTATTGTGAAATTAGGATGCAAGTGGGATCAATTGGTGAGTAGAAATGCCAATTTGATCGATGTTATGTTGGTTGAATTTATAAAGGCCGATTGGTGTTAATTCAAGAAGCATTTGGTGTCCAATCGAAGCAAGATCAACCAAAATTCGTGTGCCCCCCTTAGACCCAACTCTTGGACCAACTCAAGCTTCTAGAAGAGGGCAATTTGGTCTATAAATGGGCTGTGCACAACAGCTGGTTGGTGGGCCAAGCTAGGGGACCAAAAAGATGAGATAGAGACCAAGTGGTCCTCCCCTTGTTGCCGCCGGTTCCCTCTCCCTCTCCTTCAGCCAGTCGACGCCAGCTTCTCCTCCATTCCAGCCGAGAAAACACTCCAGCAGCCTAGAAGAAGAACTAGAAGCTTTCCGCACCGTTGAGCCATCGCCAAAGCCCACCAGAGCCACCGTGACGCCACCGCTCGCCTGCACGTGCCCCTTTGCCTCAACTGATGTGAATCGCTGCGGAATGATCGTTCTACGAAGGCCTAGATGGTGCGAATTGCAAACCTCAACCTCCAATCAAACCTGTGATTGGCAACCTCGGTATGAACGTGACCTGTTGACGAACACGTGTCAACCAACCAACGTTATAGACGCCACGAGCAAAAGAATTCGCTATTTCGCTCGATAAGTCAAATCGACCGTCACAAGGGAATCTTGATTAGGTCAAGTCCTCAAAAGAACAGTAAAAGAGAATCTCTCAATTATTTCTCCAAGTAAAATATATCTGTCCCCAAAGAAATTTGTCAGTCTTATATATAGGCCTTTCTAGCTACCACACAAACCCTAAAACCAACCCTAGAAATATAATCCGTCATATTCTAAAATATTCCTAAACAAGAATATATATATATATATATATATATATCTCTATAAATATATATCTATATATATTTGACTTGGTCAAATATTTGGTGTCCATATAATCAAATTGCGCCAAGATTTCCAAGATTCTTCAAGATTTGATCCAAGGTCATCTCCACGTTGAAGATCACGAACCATGACACCAACAGCTTGCCTAAATTGCTTGGCCCGCGCTCGAGTGATCGAACCAGGTAGGAATAGACAATGGGTCCTTAGCACCTCCTCCTCGATATGGCTCGATGTCCACATCATTCCCTCCCCCGTGCAAAGGATTTGCCCTCAAATCATCACTGGCATCGAAAAGAGTCAAGTCAGAAACATTAAATGTGGCACTAACATCATACTTACCCGGAAGATCAAGCTTGTAGGCATTATTGTTAACTCTTTCCAAAACCATGAAAGGTCCATCCCCTCGCGGTAATAACTTAGAATGTCGCTGCTCAGGAAATCTCTCTTTGCGCATATGAACCCAAACCCAATCGCCGGGTTCAAACACCACTTCCCTGCGCCCTTTGTTGGCTTGCCTTGCATATTGCTCAGTCTTGCGCTCAATATTTGCGCGCGTCTTCTCATGCAACATCTTGACAAATTCAGCTTTCTTTGCTCCATCTAAATCCACATGCTCATCAATAGGTAAAGGGGTTAAATCTAACGGAGTTAACGGATTAAAACCATAGACAACCTCAAATGGTGTAAATTTAGTAGTAGAATGCATGCTCCTATTATATGCAAATTCAACATGTGGTAGACAATCTTCCCAAGATTTTATGTTCTTTTTAATAATAGCTCGCAACAATACCCCTAAAGTTCTATTAACTACCTCGGTTTGACCATCGGTCTGTGGATGACAAGTAGTAGAAAATAACAACCGCGTTCCTAATTTTTTCCACAATGTTTTCCAAAAGTAGGTAAGATATTTAGAATCTCGATCTGAAACAATCGATCTAGGCATGCCATGCAAACGTACAACTTCCCTAAAGAACAAATCAGCAACATGAGATGCATCATCAGTTTTATGACAAGGTATAAAATGAGCCATCTTTGAAAATCGATCAACAACCACATAAATAGAATCTCTACCATACTTAGACCTAGGCAATCCTAACACAAAATCCACAGAAATATCAGTCCAAGGATGCGTTGGAATAGGTAATGTTGTATACAAGCCATGCGGTTTAGTTGTAGACTTTGATTGCTTACAAGCAATGCATCTCTCATAGACACGTGTGACATCTCTCTTCATATGTGGCCAATAAAAATGTTCATGCAACACTTCATAAGTCTTATTAATGCCAAAATGCCCCATTAAACCACCACTATGCGCTTCTCGCACCAACAATTCACGCAAAGAACACCTAGGCAAACATAACTTGTTTTCACGGAAAAGATAACCTTCACGCCTATAGAATTTATCAAATGCAGCGTGTTCACATGCTTCATACACTCTCCCAAAGTCATCATCATCAATATATAAGCCCTTGATATGCTCAAAACCTAGACACTTTGCTTCTAAAATAGTTAGAATCGCGTACCTTCGAGAAAGTGCATCGGCTACCACATTCTCCTTACCTTTCTTGTACTTGATCACATATGGAAAGGTCTCGATAAACTCCATCCATTTGGCATGTCTTTTATTCAACTTTTGCTGCCCTTTCAAGTACTTCAAGGTCTCATGATCGGTGTGGATCACAAACTCCTTTGGCCATAAATAATGTTGCCAAGTCTCCAAAGCTCGCACTAAAGCATACATCTCCTTATCATAGGTAGGATAATTCAATGTTGCTCCACTCAATTTTTCGCTGAAATAAGCTATGGGACGCCCTTCTTGCATCAACACGGCTCCAATTCCTGTACCGAAGCATCGCACTCTATCTCAAAAGTAGCACTGAAATTTGGCAAAGATAACAAAGGAGCATTAGTTAACTTATCTTTTAGCAAATTAAATGCTTTCTCTTGCTCTTCTCCCCACGTGAAACCCACGTGCTTCTTGATAACCTCAGTTAAAGGTGCGGCAATGGTGCTAAAATTTCTCACAAATCGCCGATAAAAACTCGCCAATCCATGAAAGCTACGCACCTCTCCCTACGGTCTTAGGCGTTGGCCATTCACGAATTGCTTTGACCTTTTCTTCATCAACCTGTATACCATCAGCACTAACAACAAATCCTAGAAATACTAATTTGTTGGTAACAAAAGAGCACTTCTTTAGATTAGCGTATAATTGTTCGGCCCTTAAAACCTGCAAGACAGCTCGCACATGCTCAATATGGTCATCAGGGCTTTGACTATATATCAAGATATCATCAAAATAGACAACCACAAATCGACCAATAAAAGCACGCAAAACATGATTCATAAGTCGCATAAACGTGCTCGGTGCATTAGTTAATCCAAATGGCATGACTAACCACTCATATAATCCATACTTGGTCTTAAATGCAGTTTTCCATTCATCACCTTCTTTCATCCTAATTTGATGATAGCCACTTTTCAAATCAATTTTAGTGAAAATGCAAGAACCATGCAACTCATCCAACATGTCATCTAACCTAGGAATAGGATGTCGATACTTTACCGTAATATTATTGATTGCTCGGCAATCGACACACATTCGCCAAGTTCCATCCTTCTTTGGCACCAACAAAACAGGGACGGCGCACGGGCTAAGACTCTCTCTCACATGCCCTCGCTCCAATAGTTCGCTAACTTGCCGCTGAAGTTCATTTGTCTCCTCGGGATTGCTTCGATATGCGGGTCGGTTAGGTAATGGCGCACCAGGAATCAAGTCAATTTGATGTTCTATGCCTCGAATCGGTGGTATCCCTCCGGGAAGGTCATCGGGAAAGACGTCTTCAAATTCCTGCAATAAAGACATAATAGGACTAGGCAAACTTGGGTCAAGATCGTTAGTAGAAAACAAAACCTCCTTGTACACAAGTACAAGCATTGGTCGATCTAGAACTAAGGCTCTCCTCACTTCACTTGATTTTGCATAAAAATTATTTTGCCTCTTTTCTTTCCTCTCTTTTTTTCCCTCGGTTTTTACCACAATCTTTCTCTCGGCCTCTCCTTTTCCTTGCGTCTCAGACACACCATGCAAGCCCTCGGATTTCTCACCTTTTCTCTCTCTCTCGGCTTCTCGTTGTAACTTTAACTGATCTTGATACACCTCACTAGGTGTCATTGGTACCAAGGTATAAGTCTTTTGATTCATCACCAATGAATAACGATTAGTATATCCATCATGATGTACCTTTCGATCATATTGCCATGGTCTTCCAAGTAAGACATGACCCGCTTGCATAGGTACAACATCACACTCTACCTCATCCTTGTATTTCCCTATCTCAAATGGAATTCGAACTTGTTTCGACACCTTCACCTCACCACTATCATTTAACCATTGAAGTCTATAAGGCCTAGGGTGCTTTGTCGTTTTTAAACCCAACTTATCCACCATAGTACAACTTGCCACATTCGCACAACTACCTCCATCAATTATCATACTATAGATCTTACCATTCACCACACATCTTGTATGAAACAAGTTATCTCTTTGTTGATGATGCTCCTCCTCTTTTACTTGCACACTCAGAGAACGCTTAACCACCAATAAGTCTCCTTTTATAGCCACTTCTCCATCACTACAATCCTCCAACGGTGGCATCTCATCATCCTCTTCTTCCCTCTCACTTTCGGACTCAACATCACCATGTCCAGTCATGATCATCACCCTCCTATTAGGGCATTGATTCGCCATATGACCCCTGCCCAAACACTTAAAACATTTAATCTCACGAGTTCTAGTGTTAGGGTTTTCGGTTTTATTTGAAGCCGGATTCGTTCCAACTTTACCGTCCCTCTCCTTCTCCTTTGAGGTTTCGGTTTTGGTGTTGTTTCCTCTCCAATTTGGCTTTTCATCTCTCTTCCAATTGGATCTCCAATTTTGATTTGAACCTCCTCCACTTTTGTGATTTCGGTCCATCTTCAATTGCCGCTCAACTTTGATGGCTTTGTCCACCAATTCCTCCAATTCAACATAGTGTTGCAGCTCCACTACCCTTGCTATGTCTCGACTCAAACCACTCAAAAATCTTGACATTGTGGCCTCACGATCCTCCACCACATTAGCACGGATCATGGCAATCTCCATCTCCTTGTGATACTCTTCCACGCTCTTATTGCCTTGTGTGAGATTTTGTAACTTTTGAAACAAATCTCGATGGTAATGACTTGGTACAAATCGCCTCCCCTCATCACCGCTTTCATCTCATCCCACGTCTCTATCGGTCTTTCACCATTGCGCCTTCTACTAGTCACAAGTTGATCCCACCAAATTATAGCATAATCAGTAAATTCAACAGCTGCAATTTTTACCTTTTGAGCTCGGAGTATCGTTGGCAATCAAATACCATCTCCACGCGTTTCTCCCACTCTAGATACGCATCGGGATCATTCTTTCCTTGGAAAGAAGGAATCTTCATCTTGATATTGCCAAGTTCATTATCTTCTCGATGTCTAAACCCTCGGGCTCCATTCCACCTTCCAAATCGAGCATCTCGATCATCCTCCATGTCAGCCTCATCATCATCATAATGCCGCTGCCTTCTAGGTTGTGTTCTAGAGGCATCTCGTTGATGCTGCGGCCTTCCTCGAGGTATCTCTCGGTCACCATCAACCCTCATGCCATTCCCCATCATTCGGCCACTAAGCTCCTCCACTACGACCCTCAATTGTTGGATGCTTTCCACGAGCGCTTCATCCCTTCGTATGGAGTCAACCTCCCTTTGATTCACGCTTTCTTCGCGCGACATATTTTAGACCTGCAAATAAACGTTAGTCACAAAAATCCTCACCAATCACTCCCTCACGTGTTTCTCTCAAGGTGTCTGTCACTCCCCCTCGTGTTTAATTCAAGTCTAGGCTCTTTTTTTTTTTTTACCCTCAATTAAACTCACACACTCTTGCCTTTTTCCTCTCGTATTCTCTTTTCACAAGCTCTTTATTGGACTCAAAACCTATCTCTCAACCCCCTCACGAAAATCAATCAAACTAATCAGACAAGATTAGATCACTGCTCATTTTGTTTCAACAAGTAACAATTTCAAACCAACAAGTACAACTTTCAAAATTCCAATTGAAACGCAAATCACTACTGATTTTGTTTCAATTCGGTCCACTAACAAACGAGTCACCTTCTTGATTTTTTTTTTGTTCGGCTATATTTTTTTTTTGCCGAATTTGTGTTTTTTTTTTTGCGCACTTTTTTTTTGTGCGTTTTCTTTCTTTTCTTTTTTTTTTCTTTGAAGAACTTTCTCTTCTTTTTTTTTTTTTACGAACTCAGATACAATTTAAGATGCTAGGAAAAAAATTAAAACTAACACAAACAACTATGTATGGAAGCACAAAACCAATCAGATCCCTAAATTGGCTAGAATCGAAACCCTAGCTCAATAAATATCAAATTGCTGAATATAAATAGAAAATTAAAGATAAATAGACCTTGTAGAAGCAAGCTCTTATACCAAATGATGTGAATCGCTGCGGAAGGATTGTTCTACGAAGGCCTAGATGGTGCGAATTGCAAACCTCGACCTCCAATCAAACCTGTGATTGGCAACCTCGGTATGAACGTGACTGTTGACGAACACGTGTCAACCAACCAACGTTATAGACGCCACGAGCAAAAGAATTCGCTATCTCGCTCGATAAGTCAAATCGACCGTCACAAGGGAATCTTGATTAGGTCAAGTCCTCAAAAGAACAGTAAAAGAGAATCTCTCAATTATTTCTCGAAGTAAAATATTTCTGTCCCCAAAGAAATTTGTCGGTCTTATATATAGGCCTTTCTAGCTACCACACAAACCCTAAAACCAACCCTAGAAATATAATGCGTCATATTCTAAAATATTCCTAAACAAGAATATATATATAGATATATATATATATATATCTCTATAAATATATATCTATATATATTTGACTTGGTCAAATATTTGGTGTCCATATAATCAAATTGCGCCAAGATTTCCAAGATTCTTCAAGATTTGATCCAAGGTCATCTCCACGTTGAAGATCACGAACCATGACACCAACAACTTACCTAAATTGCTTGGCTGCGCTCGAGTGATCGAACCCAGGTAGGAATAGACAATGGGTCCTTAGCACGCAGTGGTTCACTGTCCATCAAGTCACCGCTGGAGCTTCCTCCACCGCCGTGAAGTGCCACCTCCACCCGTCCAAGCCTCTGTCAGTCTTCCTTGACTGTTTCGACCCCAATCAACCACCGAAATAACTTTGGCAGCCTCAAGCAGAACCCGAACTAGTGGGTCTTTCAACTGCTGTTTAGGCCCGCTTTGGTGCCTTCCGGACCCCGAAAGATGGTCCCGCTTTGGAGTGTCTCGAGCCTCGCCTCGTCCCCGTTGTTTTGACCCGAGCGGATCATTAAACAAGTGAGTTTAACTTACTAATCCTCGCTTAGTAAGTTAATGACGTTTAAGGGTTGTTTAGTTTAGATTAAGCTAGGATTATGTGGTTAGTTAGAACGGATTAATGAATTAGTTAATTATCGATGCATGTTAGGTGGTTAGTTTAGTGTAATTAGGGCCTAGACAAGCTCTAGTATTTATCTAGAGTGGTTTGGAAATTTTTCGAGCCCGTCTCGGCTTTTAATTAAACTTTACGGGCCTAAGTTATATTTATTGGCAATTATTAATTATTTTCCGTAATTATTTATTTATTTATTTTTCGAAAATTAAAACGGGATAGACGATGACCGGAATTTTATGCTGATTGCAATGGTGTGATCTGTTTATTTAATTGACTGCTATTTTATATTGATTGAGTGTGATTGTATTTGTGGGAAATTATTCCAAAAATAATTAATTTCAGTAATTAATTAGAAAATCATCGGGCGTCGGTTTACAAAGCAAAAATGGATTTGTGGATTGTTGAAATTAGTGAAATGTTCAAAAGTGAAAATATTATATTTTGGCTAAGACCAACCGTGTACCCATACACGAGTAGTTTTATCGGGTATGATAAAAATGGTGAAATGGTTCGATATAGTAGATCAATTGATCTGGCAGCTTATGGTGAGCATAATGAATATATCATATCAGTTGATCTGGTAGATTTTGGTGAGCATAATGAATATATCAGATCAGTTGATCTGGCAGCTTCTAGTGAGCATAATGAATATATCAAATTCGTTGATCGGCTTTTTGGTGAGCATATATAATATACTATAACAATATGTCTGGCAGCTTTTGGTGAGCATATTAGTATACTATATCAGTATATCTGGCAGCTTCTGGTGAGCTATACTATCTATATATTCGCTTAGAGTGAGCAGTCCTGGACAGAGTCGAACTTTATAGATAGTATTGGATGAGATGACTGGGGAAGGGTCTTGATGACATGGAATCGACTGAGTCGATTGATCGATGATTCGATCCGATGTGATGAATTGATTCGTTGATGTGATTCGATGAAGTATAAATTATATTGACTTGCAGGAAGGAAACTGAGGCCAAGGTAAGTCCTTTGACTTGTGATTGTGCCTAGGCAGCCCTCAGGGTGTATTTTTTTCTAGTCGGGTCTTAGGGGGTTGAACTTGCTGAGACGTTGTCTCACCCCGTTGTGGGATAACATTTCAAGTCCATAAATGGCAGCTCCTCCAGAGCATTTTGGACAACCTAAGAAGATCACAGAATAGAAGTACTATGTTCCGATACATGGGCACCCTGAGGGACTAGAGTACGAACTGGTGAAATCCATAATCTGGGTTGATGCGGGTCTACCCAAAAAGGTGCTCCATCAATACAGGGCATGGTATCGCCTGTTTCATAATGGACAGAGAGAGGGCCCCATACCGAAATCTGAGATACCTCTGTATGTGATGGATGTTGTTTTTGGAAAGGGTACTGCAGACCCTAGAGGAGGTTCGGTGGTAGATCCGATGGACCCCGAGCTTGAAGATCCATGACTCCTATGTATTCCGCTGTAGGCTCTAGCTGGAGTGTGGAGGGAGATGACGGGGAGGATGAGGACCCGTAGTTGTTTGCAGACCTTGTTTTATAAACTGGTTTTGTGTGAGACCTGGCTTTTATATTTAAGATTGTAATAGATACGTTATGGTTTGCTTTGTATATATAAGTGTGTGGTTGGGTTTTTCAGTTCGAAAATTATGGCCTTACTTTCCTATCCCATTGTGTCATTGCCTAGGGATTATTTATATGCTTCCGCATACGTATTAAAATGAATGGGTCGGCAATGCATCCTAGGACGTCGCTATTTAATCGACCAGCCGGGATGGGCACGCGCTTGGAGGATTGAGGCGTGACACTAGCAGTGGTCAACTCCCCTATTCAACCCACGCAAGGCCCTTCGATCCCTGTTCAGGCCCTCGATCCTGCTCCGGTCGAGGATTCACAACAAGGTTGGAGCCAGGTGCAAGGGAAAAAGAAGAAGCCTTTGCAGCCGAAGGTTGGACCCTCTTCGCACCTGCCTTCCTCCAGCGAAGTGGGCAGAATCCTCAAGCTCAAGGAATCCACCTCTAAAAGGGTTTGCCTCCTCCCTCAGCTCGCAAGTCCTTGAGGAGTCTTCGTGTGTTGAAACCGGTGTCCCCTCCTCCAAGCCCTGTGGATGAGAGACCTATGCTAGAAGCTTCCTCTCATTTTCATCCTAAGGATATTGACCCACCCGAAGCCTTTGCTTTTGATTATGATGGTCATGGCGACGTCTTCGACTTCTTGGGTAGCTTCATCAGCTTTGAAGATGACCTGTTCTCGCCTGGCCCTTCCCCGAAGGCTCCTCCTTCTTCAAGAAGAGTTGAGTCCATTCAAGAGAAGTTGTTGGCCCTCGATCTTGCCCCGCCTCCCTCTACTACCCCTGCTGCCTCGGCAGTGTTTAGGCGAAAGCCTCCTAAGCGGAGGTAGGTCTTCCTTCTCTCCTCCCGGTGCTGTTATAGATTTATTTTATATATATATATCTATGTATATAGGTTTTTGGAATGTGAGAGGTCTTGTTGACCCCTTGAGGCAAGCCGAAGCTAGGAAATTTGTTTCTTCTAATGGGCTTTGTCTAGTTGGTTTGTTGGAGACCAAATTGCCGGAGTCTCGGTTTGGTTCCATTTCTACTAGGCTTTTGTCGGGGTGGAATTGGATTGCCAATTATGACTCCTCTCATAGGGATAGGATTTGGGTCGGATGGAACCCTTCTTTGGTGAGTTTTGAGGTGATTTCATCCAATAGTCAAGTTATCAATGGTAGCTTGAAGTTCATTTTTTGGTATTTGCTATTGCATCTCGGTGGTATATGCTGAACACATTTTTATAGCTCGAAGGCCTCTGTGGGTGGACCTAGTAGAGATGAATGCTCTTTTACAAGATTTGGCTTAGTTGGTGGCAGGCGATTTCAATGTCATTAGGGACCATTCTGATCGGTATGGGATCTCTAACACCTGATTCCTTATTTTGATGAATTCAATCAGTGCTTAATTTAGTTAGAGCTTGAGGACCTGAGGTATGTTGGCTTCCACTATACTTGGTCTACTTCTTTAGGGGTGAACCGAAGGCTAGAAAGATAGACCGTGTGCTTGTGAATGCTAAATGGAGTGAGGATTTCTCTTACTCGGAAGCTTCTTTTTTGGCTCCTGGCATCTTTGACCATACACCTATGGTGGTTAAAGTGTTGCAGCCAGTGCTTCGAAGGAAGCCCTTCAAATTCTATTATTTTTGGACCGAGCACCCGTCCTTCCATGATATTGTTTTGCAAGTATGGGAGAGCTCGAGTGATGGGGTTCCTACGTATAGGTTGGTGAGAAAACTGAAGACCCTTAATGGTCGTTTGAAGCTTCTCAACAAAGAGTCTTTTTTCTAATATCTCCGAGAGGGTTGAAGGGGCGAGGAATGCTTTAAGGCTCGCCAAGACTAGCCTTCAATAGGACCCGTCCAGCGAGCTTCTAGCAGAGTTGGAAAAGACTCATCGTAGGATGTTCGTGGAGTTGAGGAAGTAGGAAGAGTCTTTCTTTAGACAAAAGTCCAGGATCAGGTGGCTTAAGGAAGGTGACCGAAATACCAAATATTTTCACCATTATGTCAATAGGAGACAGCTGAGGAACAAGATTCTTTATGTTATGGATACCTTTGGTAATATTGTCTCGGACCCGAGCTTAGTATAACAGACCTTCATCTCTCATTTTCAGGAGCTCTTAGCAACCGTGCTCGCTACCCTCCAGTCCTTTGTTGTTGGACCTCTAGGCGGTCATTCGATGCCCCCTCAAGGAAGATCAAGTCAGTTTTCTCTCTCGTCCATTACTGATGAGGAGATTCTCCATACCTTGTTCTCCCTTGCTCGGGGGAGGGCACTGGGCTGAATGGGTTTGGTGTTGAGTTCTTCAAGCATAATTAGGAGATTGTAGGGTAGCTGGTCATTGAAGCGATGAAGGATTTCTTTGCCATGGGGAGGCTGCTCAGGTAGATCAACAACACCATCCTGGTGTTGATCCCGAAAGTTCCCAATGTGACGTTGGTCAATGATTATAGGCTTATTGCTTGTTGCAATACTATTTATAAATGTATCACAAAGGTTTTAGCTAAACGTGTGGCTACAGTTCTTTGCGATATCATCAGCCCGTCTCAAAATGTTTTTGTCAAAGGCCGGCGAATTAGAGACGACATTCTTCTTGCCCAAGAGTTGTTTGCTAGTTTCCATCTTGATCCATACATTCCTAAGTGTGCTGTCAAGGTGGATTTTTAGAAAGCTTATGATACGGTGGTTGGGACTTTCTTGAGCTGGTCCTTCGTGCTTTTGGATTCCCGGACCACCTAATCCGGCTTATCATGGTATGTGTTCTGTACTCCTAAGTTTTCTATTTCCTTGAATGAGGAACTTCATGGATTTTTCCCTAGTGGTCGAGGCATCCATCAGGGGGATCCCATGTCTCCCTATCTGTTCACTTTGGTTATGGAGGTTTTCTCTTGGATCCTTAGTGCCCATGTCGGCCAACCGGAATTTAAGTTTTTCTGGAGATGCAAGGCTTTGAGTTTATCTCACCTGTTCTTTGTGGACGATATTTTCCTGTTTTGTGGAGACGATTTACTCTCCATATCTCTCTTGAAGAAAGGTTTGGATACCTTTTCCGCATGGAGTGGTCTCAAGCCTAACTCCAATAAAAGCGAAGTCTTTCTTGCTGGAGGCTCGGCTGAGCTGCAGTCTAAGATTATCCTTGCCCTTGGTTTCCTTGAAGGGAAATTACCGGTCCGTTATTTGGAAGTTCCTATTATTTCCTCACGGCTCGGCAAGGCGGACTGTGTTTCCCTAGTTGATCGGATAACAACTAGGGTCTAATCATGGACCTAGCGCTTTCTCTCCTTTGCTGGCTGTCTTAAGCTAATAAGGTCAGTTCTTCATGTAATCCAAGCTTATTGGGCAAGTGTTTTTACTATTCTTGTAGCAGTGTTGGACCGCATTGAGCAGATTTTGAGATAGTTCCTCTAGAAAGGCCTCGGCCTAGGGAGGGGTGGGGCCAAAGTTTCTTAGGAAGACGTCTACGTTTCGAAGGAGGAAGGAGGTCTCGGCATTCGCAAGTAAGGGATTATAATAAGGCAGCGATGCTGAAGCACATATGGATTCTGTTTACGGACAAGGAGTCCTTGTGGTGCAAGTAGATTCATTCCAATTTCCTCAAGAGGAAGAGTTTCTAGGTGGTTAGGAAACCTACTTTCTGTTCTCGGGCTTGGAAGATAATCCTCCATCTCAAGACCGAGTTTCGATTCTCCTTCCTCTAGAGATTCGGAGATGGCCTCTCTGTTTCCTTCTGGTTTGGCCACCGGCACCCAAGAGGTCCCCTTAATCTGCTTTTCTCGGATTCTTTGATTTATAGCTCTAGTCTTCCCAAGCATGCCACGGTGGCTGATCTTTTCTCACCATCTGGTCAGTCCATGCGAACAATGCTAGAGTCTTGGGAGTAGCCCATTCCTTTCCTCTCTCAAGGTCGAGATCGATTTACTTGGCTAGAAAGCTCCTTAGGCTTATTTTCGGTTGCCTCGGCATGGCATGCCATCAGAAGGAAGAAGACTCGGCTAGTTTGGGCCTCCTTCATTTGGAGCAATGTTATGGCTCCAAGATATCAATTCAATCTCTGGCTTATTACCAAGAACCGTCTTCCCACTTAGACCTTACTATCTTAGACCTTACTATTATCATACGATAGGATTGGTGATGCACTCTGTGCCTTTTGCAAACTCACACCAGGATTCCATCAATCATCTATTTTTTTACTATTGGATCATAGCCAGACTTGCCTTCTTTTGGGCTGCTAGATGCAACCTTCCATGGCGCAACAAGACTTGGTCAGAGAATCTTAGTTGGGTTATGAAGTTTCTTTCCGATAAGGATTTCTTTTGTTCCATTGCTTGTTTCTCTTTTGGTGCTCTTTGCCACCTTATTTGGAAGTATAGGAACGAGATTCTCTTCAGAGACCATACCTTGGCAATTCCTGCTGTGAAGAACCACCTCATTAAAATTGTGAAGGACAAGGCCTTAACTTTCAGAAATGTTGAGGATAACTCGAGGAACAAGAGGCTTTAATGTAGATGGGGGATCGATCCTTGTATTTTCTCTTTTAACCATGTTGTTCCTTAGTTTCCTGCTTTTGGGTGCAGTTTTCATATGATGCTCAACGCCGCTGAGCCTTCGTTACTGGGGAGTGGTGTGAGTGGTCGACTTGCCTCTTGGTGGTCTGCTAACTCAGTTCGCTTTGCTTCGGCTGAGGATTGCGTCGCGGGGTGCTGTCGTAGAGATCGCCTGAGCTCTTCTTCGGGGTTGGGGTAGGGTTGCCATTGTTTGGCTGGCTGGTGGCCTTCTTTGTTAGTTGGTCCTTGTTTTGGTTGTAACCTTTGTCTTGGCTTGTGCCATGTTCTTGTGCCTTCGTTGGCTTTTCCGTTTTCTTTCCTTTGGCACCCTTCCACTCATTATGCCTATGTTACATTTTGAGTGCAAGTTTTGGTGCCACTTGCTTGTACATTTTGGTTAAAGCTCAATACAATTACTTTTCACCAAAAAAAAAAAAAAGTATTGTGAGGCATCACACTACAGTGAATACACCACAATAGAATGGTATTATAGAATGCATGAACATAACCTTATTAGAAAGGACTAGGTGCCTATTGTCTAACACTAGTTTAGGCAAAGAGTTTTGGGCTAAAGCAATCAATACAACTATTTTGTTGATAAATCATTCTCCTAGCACATCTATTGAGTGCAAGACACTTGAGGAGGTATGATTAGGTAAACCTCCTAATTATTCTTCTCTTTGAGTGTTTGAATGTCCAGCATATGCACATTTTAGTGATGGCAAATTAGAGCCTAGAGCAAAAAAATGCATCTTTCTTGGTTATACTTCTGATGTAAAAGGTAATAGACTTTAGTGTGTTAATTCATCTCAGATTATTATTAGTAGATATGTTACTTTTGATGAGTCTTCTATGCTTCATCCTAGAAAGAATCATATATTTCTTGTGATGAAAATTTAGAAGGTGTTGCAGAGAAACCAGAGCTTGAAGTAATTTCTTCGCAATAGTTCAATCATCTATTGACAATATTGAGCTTAGAGAATGTGAAGAGGAACAATATTCTATTGTTAGAGATAGACCAAGAAGGACGGTGAAACCTCCACATAAATATGGGTTCTCAAATTTTGTTACTTTTGTTTTTCAGTTGTAGAGTCAATAGAGTATAATGAACCTAAAACTTACAAAAAAGCTATTTCTTCAAAAGATTTAGCAAAGTGGTTAGTTGCTATGAATGAAGAGATGGAACCTTTGAAGAGAATCAAACTTGAGAGCTTGTCAAACCACCGAGAGGAAAGAAAATCATGGGTTGTAAATGGGTTTTCAAAAGAAAGGAATGTATTCCTATTGTTAAACACAACTCTATTTGGGTTTTTCTTGCATTAGTTGCCATGCATGATTTAGAGTTGGAGCAACTCAATGTGAAAACAACTTTCTTGCATGGTGAACTTGAAGAGAAAATCTAAATGGGTCAACCATAAGGTTTTCAATTTGAAGGTAAAGAAGATTATGATTATCTATTGAAAAAGTCTATATATGGCCATGCCTAGACAGTGGTATATAAGGTTTGATTCATTTATGGTGCATCTTGACTATTGTAGGAGCAAATATGATAGTTGTGCATATCTACGCAAACTTCCAAATGGCTCTTTCATTTATCTTGTATTATATTTTGATGATATGTTGATTATGGCAAAAGATACATCTGATATATAGAATTTGAAGGCACAATTGAGTGTTGAATTTGAGATGAAGGATTTAGGTTTAGCGAATACAATCCTAGACATGAAAATTCGGTGAGATTGTAAAAGAAGAAAATTATATTAAGAAGTTGTTAGATCATTTTGGCATGAAAGATGCCAAACCAGTAAGTACTCCTCTTGATGCTTATTTTAGATTATCAACTAATTTATGTCCACACATAGATGAGGATGTAAAATATATGTCACATATTCCATACTATAGTGCAATTGGTAGTATTATGTATGCCATAGTTTGTGCTCGACCCAATATTTCACATGCTGTTAGCGTGGTAAGTAGATATTTATCATGCTTAGGGAAAATTCATTGGCAAGTTGTGAAGTGTATTTTGAGATATTTGATAGGTAACTCTAATTTTGGTTTAAGTTTTGGAAAAATTGGTGACATTATGATAGGATATGTTGATTTCGATTATGCTGGTGACCTTGATAAGATGAGGTCTTTGATTGGATTCATCTTCATTATTGAAGGTTGTGCAGTCAATTGGAAAGCTACTTTATAACATACAGTTACTTTGTCTACTATAGAAGCAGAGTATATGGCTATTGCAGAAGTAGTTAAAGATGCCATATGGTTAAGAGGCTTATTTAGAGAGCTCAATATGGATCATGCTGTGATTGTTGCCCATTGCGACAATCAGAGTGCTATATATCTTACTAAAGATCAAATGTATCATGCGAGGACAAAGCACATTAATATGCGATATCATTTTATTCGAGAATTCTTGCTGATGGCTATATTAAGATCTTGAAGATTGGTGCAGAAAACAATTTAATGCATATGTTACCAAAGCCTTTGCCTATCACCAATTTCAAGCATTGCTTAGATTTGGTTAATATTTACTGCAATTGAGTTTTACTCTAATAGGAGGAGAAGATTTTCTATTGCTTATGTAGAATTCAAGTCAAGTGATTGTAACTTGACTCGAACGTTGAGCCAAGGTGGAGATTATTAAGGGTGCGTTTGTTTTAGTATTTTGAAAACCCATTGGGAAAATGCAAAGCAGTTTAGTTTAAAGGACTTTAGGCAAATGCAAAGACCGTTTGGTAAACTATACTTTGAGAAGCAACTTTGAAAAAAAATGCCGTTTGGTAGAAAACACATTTGAAAAACTCTTTGGGTAATTAATATTAGTTTTTTAAATTTTATTTGTTTAAAATTGAAAAAAATAATGTATACAACTTTTTAAATATAAATTTTGACAATAATACTAAAAATCGAATACATACATACATATGTGTGTGTGTGTGTGTGTGTGTTGTGTGTGTGTGTGTGTGTGTGTGTGTGTAAAAAAGACCAAATCCTTTATCGGAATTTTTTAATTTTTTTTTTTTTGGTAAAGGTAAGTAGTATATTGATTTTGTAGAAAAGAATATAAGAGGGAGGCCCGGCACCAACAAAACAAACACTCAAGAAGACGAAGGTCTAAGGAGAGTGTAAGGGTGCCGTGGTTCCCAAAAGGAAAAGCAGAAAATACAAGGACCAAAAGACAACAACCCTAGCGAACCTCCATCGGTCAAAGATAGAAGGATGGATATCCCAGCTCCGTTGAAGTCTTCTATTCATGGGCACGTCAGGGACATGATTGAACGTCATAGCTTTATCTTTGATGGCCTTTTGAAGATGCATCTTCATTGCAGGAAGAAAGAGGGTCTGATTCCGAAACAGCACATTGTTCCGTTCCTTCCAAATGATATAGCACATAGCTCCAAAACTAAATCGAGCCATGATTTGATAGAAATTCTTACCCTTTAAACGCTTGGAAGCCCAGGCAAGATTATCCATCCACAGCTTGTTCTACCACACAAGATTAAATCTTGTCGCCCAAAAAGAAAAGAGAGTACTCGAGGCGGGACAGGCAAAAAATAAATGATCAACGAGAATCGGGTCTACACACACATAAGGGGCATTTGGTAGGAGGAATTCTACCATACGACATAAGTAGCACCTGAGTTGGCAGCCGATTGCGTGACATAAGCCAAAGATGTGTTTGATATCTAGGAAGCAAGGCTGTGCTCCACACAAACGAGGCCCAAGGAACGGCAACACTCCTCGGCCGAATCAATTCCCATGCAGACGCCGTGGAGAATCGACCCGAGGGGTCCGGGAGCCATCGAAATCGATCAACCTCTTGGTTGAAAACCGGAAGAGGGTTCCACCAGTTAGCCCTAATGTTGATAATATACCAGCCCATAGGAGAAGTAAACCCATCAGCCACCGTAGCTAAGCGAGAGATGCCGGAGCGGTAGATGTCTTGATTTGAAAAGATCCCGTAAAGAGGACCATTTGGGTGCCACGGATCAAACCAAAAGGAAGTCGACTTCCCATTCCCAATGCTCCATCTAAAATGTTGTTGAAATTGCTCCCGAAGATCCAACAACTTTCTCCACGCCCAAGAACAGTGTGTAGGGCATGGAACAACCCAGAAATTTTTCCATCTTAAAAATTGGAGTGGATCCATTTACACCAAAGGGATTCTTTATCCGAGAAGAGAACCCATATATGTTTGAGCATGAACACTGTGTTGTTTTCTTTTAGAGTGCGGATACCCAAGCCTCCTTCAACTTTGGGAAGGCACACATTACGCCAAGAAACTTTTGCGCCACCCGCACCCATCTCGGGTCCTTTCCACAAGAATTGACGGAATATTTGCTCAATTCGGTTTATAACCGAACAAGGCAAAAAGAAAACATTAGCCCAGAAAACTTGCATGGAGTGAAGTACCGACCTTATGAGTTGAAGACGCCCCGCCAAGGAGAGGAATCTATTGGTCCAAGATTGGACCCGTGCCGTAATAGAATTGACCAGCGACACACAGTCCGCCTTTCCCAATCTGGAAGAAATAACCGGAACACCTAAATAACGGAAAGGTAAAGTGCCCAATTGGAAGCCCAACTTGTTGAGGATATTCTCACGAAGAGTTGGGGATCCTCCGGAAAGGAAAACTTCACTCTTGTGTACATTCGGAATAAGCCCACTCCAGCTAGAAAAATATCAATACCATCCTTGAGAAGATCAATAGACGGTAAATTAGCTTCAAGCAAACAAAAGCACATCATCGGAAAAGAAGAGGTGCGACATGCGGTGGGCTTGCAACGCCAAAAGAAACGAAAATCCGGATGCATGGTCCGACTATCGAGAATGCTCGTAAAGATTTCCATCACTAAAGTGAAAATATACGGTGACATTGGATCACCTTGCCGAATGCCCCTCCCACTAGAGAAGAACCCATGAAGATCCCCATTAATTGATACGAGAATTTAGGGGTCCGAATGCAAATCATTATCCGAGCAATAAAATCCATAGGGAAACCGAAAGCTTGGAGACAACGTTCAATAAACTCCCAATCTATTTTTAATTTTTATTTTCTTAAAATTGAAAAAAATGATGTAATAAATATATATTTTCACAATAATGCTAAAAATATCAAATACATACATAGATATATATATATATATATATTTTAAAAAAAAGACCAAACCCTTCTTCAGAATTTTTAAATTTTTAATTGTTTAGATTTGAAAAAATAATGTATGCAACTTTTTAGATATAAATTTTGACAATAATACTAAAAAAAAAAATTCATATATATATTTTTAAAAAAGACCAAATCCTTCGTCGAAATTTTTTAATTTTTAATTTTAAAATTTGAAAAATAATGTATGCGAATTTTAAATATAAATTTGAAAATAATGCTAAGAAATCAAATATATATATATATATATATAATATATATATTAAAAAGACTAAACCCTTCGTCAGAATTTTTTAACTTTTATTTGTTTAAAATTGAAAAAATAATGTATGCAACTTTTTAAATATAAATTTTGACAATAATGCTAAAAAATCAAATATATATGCTAAAAAAACTAAATATATAAATAATTTTTTAAAAAGACCAAAATATATTTAATTTTTTAGTATTTATATATATTTAATTTTTTTAGTATTTCAAGTTTGAGCCCGAAAAGGAAAGTTTCCTATTTCAAGTAAGTTTTTTCTTTTGAATAGATTTCCTAATTAAATAGTTTTCTTAGTTGGAGAAGGTTTCCTAAACAGAGGTTTCCTACTTTGGAATTAATTCTTGCCTATATATAAGAAGTTGGGAAAAAAAGAGTCTAAGCTTTTTAGAGACAACTTTTGTAATCCTTGATTTATATAGTGGATTTTGCTTCTTCTCCCCCAATGATTTTTCCCGCAAGGGTTTCCATGTAAAATCTAGTGTTATTTTATTCTTCCCAATTTCAATTTCATTATAGTTTTTACATCTGCTATAACAAGTAATTTCTTTCCTCATTACATCAAAGAGAACATAAAACCGTTGGAAGATGGGTCTTTGAATTTGGTTATTCTCTCATAACCTTTCCCTTCATAGTATTTCAAGGATTTCTATAAATAATTTCTTCATAATAATTCCACAACACGTCGAATTTATAAGTGAACATCTCATTTAGTTTTATGATTATCTTAGGCTTAGTCCTTCGCTAGTCTAAGCTCATTTGCTTTCGCACAATTTTCTTGAACTCTTTCAATTTCACTATAGGAACTGGCCTCCACAAGCTTAGATAATGTTTTGCTTGCACGTAGATTTAAAGCTTCTCACTTGGAAAGACCAAGTACACGTGTGCCCATCCTTGAAAGTGTTTACTAGAAACAAGCTCGTCTTGTCATCTCTAGCAGCATAAATAGCCTTACATTTTGCCCTTTGTGTCACTTTGTCATTCTTGAATAAATTCAATATTAATCTTTTGGTGGTTGAACCCACCCATAGGTAGTCGTGATGGTTGGACTTTACTACCTCATCGTAGAGGGAACGAGTTCGAATCTCCGGATGCTCGCGACTTGAGTGGGGGTCCTAGAGGTGGTTTACTAGGCCAGCCTCCCCGAGGGTTTACGTCTAAATAGTGGCTTGCGGCGAGGCCCCACCGGTTCTACCGAGCACCGAGGGTCGTGTAATCCCCAAAGGGTGATCTCCGGCGGTCCCTCGGTCATCGAAAAATAAAATAAAATCTTTTGGTGGTTGAATATTTGTTGATAGCATAGGGCAGTCATATACTATATGTGACGACCTAGACCCAGGAAGTACGAAGGGACGATCTAGTGCAACGCCTCAACAATACGTGGGCGAGGCTATTCACCTCACCTAGGGAGGGAGTCTTGAGGTCGTTGACAAAACTTGGGTTCTCTATTCTGTGTAACGCATTCTATAGCCGTGAGGGTTAGAGGCCCAAAACAAACAATGTTACATAGTGGTAGCCCCTGAGTCCTTACAAGTGATATCAAAGCTGACTCCCCTAGCATGTGGGGACACAATGGGGATGTTGTGCCCAAAAGGGGGAGAATATGACGACCCGGACTCAGGAAGTACAGAGGAACGATCTAGTGCCATTGTGCCCAAAGGGGGAGAGAATGTAAAGACCTAGACCCAAGAAGTGTGGAGGAACGGTCTAGTGCAATGCCTTGGCAATATGCGAGCAAGGCTAAGTGCATATCTCTTGTCCCACATCGCCTAAGGAGGAGTTCTAAACTAATTGATAAGGTTTGAGTTCTCTACTTTGTGTAACGCGTTTCAAAGTCGTGAGGGCCAGAGTCCAAAGTGGACGATATTACACAGTGGTAGCCTCCGACTTCTTACACTATATTTTATGCAAAATGAGGTATCGCTCTGGTTTAATCATACTGCACAAGTGTGATTTTCCTTCTAACAGCCTCTTCTATATCTAGTTCTACTTCGTCACTCATGATGAAGCTCGAATTGAAGTCACTTGAATAAAATATTCAGCATCTATTGACTTCCGAAGCAATTGCCTTTATTCATGTACATGAAGTATTTCATGTGTCTTTTGATATAACTCTTTGGTGAGTCAAACTAAGTTTGCCACAGAAGCATTAGGAGTAGTAAACAAGACTTCCTCCATTTCACGTGTCTACAGGTGCTTGAAGCACGCCATAGGCATTGTTTCTGTCTCTTGTTGAGATCTGTGATAATCTTCTCCATAGGCTATGATGATATCCTCTCTGTCTGAGTTCCTCTGTTTCGCGTGTCTACAGGTGCTTGAAGCACGCCGTAGGCATGGTTTCTGTTTCTTGTTGAGATCTGTGATAATCTTCTCCATTGTCTATGATGATATCCTCTCTCTCTCTCTCTCTCTCTCTCTCTCTCTCTCTCTCATCAATCAGTTAGTGGAATCTTATCTTTTCTGATTAATGATTTGTTTTGACTGTATTTGACGGTGCTATATGCAATATTCAATACTAAAATCAATTTTCTCACAGACTCGTTCTTTACTGCAACCTCTCATAGGAGTTCGTAGTCTAATGTCCAGAAAGCACTCTCTTAGTGGAATTACTTACCGTTTTACCCTCATCTTGCAACTGAACTAAAGTCAATTGCTGAATACCGAGAGTTGGATACGCAACTGCTCTTTGTGGAGACAAAGTATCCAGTCTCGAATCTGGAATTAGTTCAGATTCCACTGGAAACTTTAGCCAGAGATGGATTCTTTATGGGAAATCATGTAAGATTAATGATAACTTTAGACAAACAATAGTATGATCATCCAGCTCTAGCAAAGAATTTGTTGCTGCCGTGTTTGAAATGAGTAGTTCAGCACTCCTGTTCTCCGTGACTTTACTGCGATTGGATAATAGAATTCCAACTATCTTGACTAGCGTGATTGTTGAGCTCCATTACGCATGCTTGGATGACGAGTGCAATAATTGACACTGCGTGTGAGTAGATACGTTCTTTGATCTTTGCTGGGTTTTTTCTGCTTTAGTTTACACTAGATGCTCATTGTCTGTCACATGTTAAAATCTCGAAATGCATTTAAGCGTGCCACTGTTGACACAGGTAACATATTTACATGTTTAACTTATCATGTCTGAGCATGTCGATGATAGTTACTTGTGTAAAATGCCTTGCAAGATTCCTAGATGTGTTGGCAACTTTGCACTGACAACTCCTATTGAATTAGTAAGTGTGCACTGCATAGAAGCGAAGCGTATGATATGGTCCGAGATGAATTCCTTCCGTGCATCGGGCTCATTGGGACCATCAATCACAGACCTCACGATGCGCTGGAACTAGCGATGAGGATTGGTTTAGTTCAATCATGTGGGCTCGATGTCACCAAGTTTTATCTTCCCTACTCATCTAGAAGGCTCGATCTGTCATTACCGGGTCATCCTGTGGAAAATTTACGCATGCACTCAACTCCACCAAAAGACCAATTACATCGGGAAACTAATCAGAAGCTGTCCCAGTGGAGAATAGGAGGGCACGGCGAACATTCAAAGGTTGACCATTTGACTTGGACATTAGGGAAAAAAAGAAAAAAAAAAGGGCACCAGGACCAGTGAGAATCAATAAGAATCATTCAGGTCGCTGTCTTGCCGATCTATGGAAGGTACGAAACTTGAGTGGGTTGCAACAACTCTAAGCACAAACGCGTGTTGCGACGACTCCAAGCACTAGACCCTAATCGATACAACAAAGACTTCTTTTTCATGAAGACTAACGAACAGAGACTTGTTTTTTCTGCTCGAGTAGAAGTAATAGTCAAGATAGAAATAAGTAAAAAATCATCATGCGATCACTCAGGACAAACGGACTTAAAAAACACCCTTGACTACATAAATTTCAGCCAATTTTAGAACTTCATTGTATTATCATTGTGACAGCCCAAGCGGCGGTGTGCAGGGAGGAGGGATGGCGGTGCATCCGCGCCTCGGTCCCCGGACGTGCGTAGGGAGGGGCATGTCTTTTGTCCCACATTGCATAGGGAGAGAGTTCTGGGCTGCCTTATAAGGCAATGAGACCTCTAATTGTACACATGCATTTTCTTGGGGTAGTATAGGCTGCCCTGAGAAGAACAAAACCATTAGGACTTAGTGTCCAAAGCGGACAATATGTGTATAATGGAGACTCAGGATGTTACAATCATAATAGAAGAGACACAATGAAGAGAGATTAGGGAGCGAGTGAGCTTGAGACTGAGTAAGGGTGAGAGAGAATGAAGAGAGTTATAAAGAATGGTTGGGTATAAGTAAGTTATAAACCCATTTATGAATATTTTCATATCCAAATTATGTTTAAGTCCATTATAACTCATTTACTGAATATGACTTAACAACATAACAACTCATCCCATCTATATGAGTTTATGACTTATTTTGATAAGTCTAAGATTATGCAACAATTTCTACAACTCAATCACACTTCAATTTCTACAACTCAATCACACTTCATTTAATAAATTTTAGAATAGGGTAGAGTAGAATCGACAAAAAAAAAAAAAAATCACACTTCTTTTAATAAATTTTACGATTTTTGGTGAATTTTATCTTTCTTTTCTGTTTTTTTTTTTTTTGGCTAAACAATCCTTTTGGCTCCGAGAATGTTCATGTCCATAGGATTTTATTAGACAGTCTTGCTCAACATTAATTCCAGAAGTGAGCCAACTTGAGTTGGGGAAGGAAGGGTTCTGCAATAAGGAAGGGTTATTACCATTAAAAATTCTAAATTGATACCTTATGACATGTTTATTTTCAAACTAAATTCAATTTCACAAAAACTCTTAAATTGAAACTTATGACATATTTACCTTAAACTAATTTTTAGTTAAAAAAAAAAAAAAAAGAATCCATGTTGGTACCCTAAGCCAAATCTACCATCGGTTAATATTTATTCAATATCCCGTTAATATACATACGTGTTCACACGCGATTGCAAGATGGATCACACGTGGAAATGTCAATAAGATAGTTCTAACATGGAAATTGATAGGACCAACATGGGAAATCCATGTGTATGAATATGTATATATTTTAATAGAATGTAGATTTGGGTCAATGATGTCAATTTGGGATTTTTCATGACGCAAAAATTAGTTTTAATTTATTGTGTCATGGAGGTCCTACTTAATGTTTTTTTGTCGAATGAAAATAAATTTGAGGTGAATGTCTCATGGAGACATAGATTTAAGATTTTCAATGATATTAACCCATGAAGGAATTAGAGCCTCACGCCTTTGAAAACATCAACATTGGGATAAATTTCACAGCCAAATTTAATCATGAGAAAGCAATACTTAGGAATCTCTAATCTCAATTTCAATCCAAAACCTAATTATAAGAAAACAATTTATAGATATTTGTAAATACGAGGGTAAGTACGGTAAAAGTGACAAAAGTTATGTATGGCGCTTACTTTGGTGCCAAAAGTTTATTTGGGTTCACTTAAGTGCCAATTGTTAGGCTAGTACGATCACCTAGAGAGGGGGGTGAATAGGTGTTCAAAGAATTTTTTTTTGCAAGACTTGATAAATCAAATCGTCTTTAGAAGATAATAGACTGAAGATGTAAACAACTACAAGTAGTTGTATAAAGCTATGAATTGAAGTAAGGAGCTTAGGGAAAGAGAATATAAACATAAAGTTTATAGTCGTTTGGCTTAGATCAAGCTTACGTCCATTCTCCCGCATTGACAGCCCACTGGCTGGATTTCACTAAGAATCAAAAGAGATGTTACAGTCTCACGTCCTTGACTTTACAGTGTAGAAGCTCTACTACACTCTTTCAAAGTCTCACAAGTGTTTGATCTCTCTTTTATGTACAAGATAAGCTCAACGATTGAAATAACAAAGAACTAAGAACTTTAGACTTTGGAATTTTTCTTTCACGCACACATTCGAACAACTTGAGAGTCTTTTTTATATACTCCTCCATGCCTCTACAACCGTTGGCACTTTTCAAAGGAGTTCTTCCAATTTACCCATTGGACATAATCAATCAAGGAGATCTCGAGTCATTTAAGGAATGTTATGATAGCCCATCAATCCTGCTCGCCATACAATCAGAATCTCGATTTCCATAAGTAGAACCTTCCAAGTATACATCGCCTTACAAAAGATCTGATTATCTGAATTGATTCTGTTGACACCTAAATTTCTGCATAAAAAAATGGGTTAATTTTTATCCCCAAAAAAATTAAGATTCCATAACATTTAGTTTAGAAACATTTATTTTATTCTATTTTTGCATTGGACCAACGGTGAGCATTGATACGGCGCAAGATTTTTCACATATTCAGGTGAGATTTTTTACATATTTAAGTAATATACACCGGGGGATACATTTTTGGGCAGAAATGAAATTTTCGGATGGAATATTTGAAAATACCAAAAAAAGAATATTTCACGGGGTGCATATATTTTAAACGATATATTCAGGGGATTATGCACAAACGAAATTGGAAACAAAATATGCCACAAAGATCTAAATTTTTCCCCTATAAATGGTGTTGTGCACGTACGGGCAAGGTGGAAAAAATTGAGAAAATTTAAGAGAATTCATGAGAGCAAGTTCGAAAAAATAAAAAAAAAAAAAATCTTTTGTCTTGTGGGAGGAAACAAGGCAAAAAGAGAATGCCTTTTTGCTGGAAAAAGGACAACCACAACAAAGAGAGGTACGTGCGAGAAACAGGTGAGGTGAAAAAAAAAAGAAAAAAAAAGAGGAAACGCTACAGTGTCGTCTTCCTCGAAGGCCCTCCCGATCGTGCCAGGTGCATGCCAGCGCCGTCCACCACGGTGCTACCTCCGCCTCCGCCTCCGCCGCCATCCGCGCCTCAACCCTTGCTGTTCATCGCCTCACAAAATTCGCCTCCGACGCACAGAACCGTCGCCGACGCTTGCACTCCTCACCACGCCATTCTCGCTCTACCGGCAAAACTCCTTTTGCTAGCCACCGTTGCTGTGCCTCCACCAAATCTGAAACCGAGCGAACCGCTGCCTCTTTTGAGTCGACGCCCTTGCCGTAGCCCCCCCGCAACAGATCGCGGAGCTCGCCGCGCCAATCTCGCTCGACGACTGTGTCACTACGACTGCTGCTCGCCTCCGCCCGACGCCATCGTCACTCAGTAGCTCGCGACCTAGAGCTTGAGGCCCTCATCGCTCGACTATTGCTATCCCAATCTCACCGCTCGAGCGCCTTGACACTTGCAGATCTAAGCTCATCTCCACCCAACGCCGTCGCCGCCTGCCAGCCCGAGACACCCCCGACGCCCTCACTCTTTGTTGCACCGCCGCCGACGTCGCCGCCCAACAACTAGAGACCCAGCTCCATCGCCACCCACCTGCTGCTGCTCCCCACTGGAGCTCCGACGCTAGCTAGCAACCACTCGGCGCCGCCCACCATTGCTTGTCCCCATTTAGGTAGTCTAGCTTATTTTTATTTTTTATTTTTTATTTTTTATTTTTTATTTTATTTATTAAATTGTAATATTGGATGTCAATATTCATAAATTTTATAGGCATTACCTACAGGGGTTTTGTCCAAAATTATTGTAATTATTAATTTGATCCGTAAGACATCGGATCATTTTTTTTAATTATATTAATTTTTGGGCATTTTGGTAGTTTTTTAATTGTTAAATCATTATAATTATTAATTTGGTCTATAAGACTTCGGATCAGATTTTTAATTATTTTGAACATTTTTATATGTTGTGATGTTTAGGGTTAGAGTAATCATTAATTTAACCCGTGAGACAACGGATTATTTTTTCGATTATTTTAATTGTTGAATATCTTGATTGTTTAGATTTAATGTTTATTTGATAATTGCTTGTCTTGAAAAACACTAAAAAATATAAAAATCAAAAATCAAATCTTGCATTGGAGTTATTGGTTTAGTAAATTAGGATTGCATTTTTAGATAATTTTTGGAATAGATTAGGATTGAATTTTTTTATATATAGATAGACTCTTAAATAATGTTTGCACATTTTCATAATCTCATTTAAAAAAAAATAGTTTTCTAAGATAGGATAGGGTTTAAATCAAATTAATCCCTACAATAAATTAGAAAATTATTCATTTTTAGATAGTTTAATTAGGGTTTTTATTAATTCCGAATTTCAATAAAAAAAATACAAAATATTAGGTGCATGTCAATTAGTTTGCATGTTAGGTTCATTTAATTAGAAATAGCTTGTTAGTAAAATTAGGTCATGAAGTTAAAATGCAAGTTTTGATTTCAAGATAAAAAAAACTCAAAAAAATGCTTTGTGTGTTTATTTCTTTTATTGGAAATCTTTTGATTGTTTAATAGTGACTAAGAATCCATGTGATCACCCTTTTGCATGATAAAGATTTAGATTAAAATCAATAAAACTGCTTGCAAAAACATTTTTTTTGAAAATAAAAAGAAATTGTACCGAAGGGGCATTAGAGAAGTCTAGTGTAACCAAGTCCCCGTACCCAAAGTCTACGGTTCGTAGCAGTAAAATAATTCTCCCATTATTTTACTTAGGTGTCTAATTGACCTATCATAAATTGATTAGTAGTGACTCCTAGATAAAATCCATTTGCATGTTAAAAACTTGAACTGAAGTCGCGAATTGGTATGAGCTTGGGAGAGCCCGAGCTAAACTTAAAACTTAGTAGTCCATTAGCCTAAACTTTAGGAGGTGCACCCGAAAAATTAGGTCACGACAACTTGGCGACTCTACCAGGGAGTTGTGTTAAAACACTTAGTGGACTTAGGCCAATCTTTCTTTTTCTTTTAAAAATGTTTTTGTTTGGCAGCAAGGACACCAGGTATGTCCCTAACATTTCTAAGGTGTTAAATATTCTTGCAGATGGGAGGTATAAGGGGAGTAATCTTTGCTAATCCTTGTCTTGTAGGAAAGTGTGAGATGAATGATTTATTTTTCCTGATTAGAAGTGTTGTTTGCATTTAAACTGTTGTACATCTTTTATTGATTTTAACACTACACTATTGCATACACAACCTGTGGCCGAACCTAGGCTGCGATAGGATTTTTAGGATGGTGTTGAGAAGGATACTTCCTCTAAAGCGAGACTACTATGTAGAGGTTGACCTTCTCTTCCCCGAAAGTTTTTCGTGGTGTTGAATGTGTTTGTCCATATACGCGAGACTGCGTGATTATTGGGCATTCCATTCGACTGAGCCAAAGTTAGGAGGACCTGACACGTTAATGCGAGATTGCAACAGTCAAATCATCCTCTTAGCTCCACTTTGTTAAGCCGTTTAGAGTAGAAATCGAGTCTCACATCTCATGTGCATGTCAATGTGATTGTCGTTGATTTTCCTTGGTGAAATAAGTCTTCTATCCCTATATCATGCAATTTATATTTTCATACTTTTGGGTCGGTCCATGACAATTTGATCAATCATTGATTAAATTCCTTTGTCAATTAGAAATGAAATGAGGAAATTGTCATGTAATGAATCATTTAAAAAAAAAGAAAACTTTGAAAATTTTGTTTTCAATTCATGTATAGGAAATTTGATCTTGCTAGGGTGTCTATTTTTCTAGTTCTCTTTTAGGAAATTCCCTTTTTGCACAAACTTTTCATGAATAAATGAAAAAAAAAATGAAAAAAAAATCGATTAGATCATTGTCATGGATTGGCTCTCCATTTACAACTCATGCTTACATGTTCCCGTTTATTTCCCTTAGGTGATTATGGAGCGATCTCGGTCACCCATCCGTACACGGTCGAGAGCTAAAATGGCGGATTAAAACGAGGTGCTGGATCGTATCATTGTCAATATAAACAAGTGAATTGCGCACCTCCAAAGTCAATGAATTGTCTGCTACCGTGGCTTGTCTCATCAAGAAAAAGGGCCGTGATGACATAGATACTCTATCTTCAGTGAGAAACTGCGACTCGTAGAAGAGAGCCAAGAGGACTTTTCAACCGTCTCATTTTCCTAAGGTAGCTAAATTTGATGCCACTATGAAGAGATTAGTGACATATCTAGAAGGAAGAATCTCTGACCTGGAGGGTTCGCATCACAAGATCAAGGATGGTGAAGAACTCAAGCACACATGATTTATGGTCCTAAGTAGTTCGCTTTCCTTATTTAATTAGGGGTATGTTCGGTTGCACCTTCCCCTGCGTGGGAATTCTTATTGCTTTTCAGGGATTGGTAAAAATTTCTTATGTTTTGCTTTAGTGCTTGAATATCACATTTTTCATTCCAATAAATGTAATTTGATTGATGAATATCAATAAAATTACTAGTTTTATTTTGAGGACATGATGTGGTATGCCAAACCAGCCCGGTGACGATATCCAACGGTGAAAAGAAAATATCATCCATCGAGAAATTCTGAGGATTGGGCTTCTTCATACTTCATCATCCAAAAATTCCAAAAAATAAAATAAAAAGAGAATAAATAAAAATCATTTTTCAAGTCATTTCTAAAAGCATGCATTAGGTTAGCCTTGCTTAATTTTCTAACTTATTTACTTTATGTTTCAGAGCATTACTTTTTGGTCCTGATGAGAAAGCATCTGAAAAAGGCACATTAGGTTGCAATGATAGATGAATTGGCTTGACTGTTACTCAACAGATGACGAATTGAGGGCATTATAGATTCTAGCAGTGACATGACTGAGACAAGATTTCGATCCGAGCCAAAATGGATGTGCAATTTGAATTTACTTTGATGTTGCATAGTATCCTATTCATGCACGTTTTTGTGCAGGGGCAAAGGTGGATTTTCAGTCTTGACTGATAAAGACAACACAATGACATCAATTGCTGAGGCAATCCCATTGGGGAACAATCCCCCGCATGAGTGCTTAAAATCATTTTTTAAGTGTGGTAAATTGTTTTGAATTTGACAGTTTTTCATGCTTAAAGCTGTTGGGCTCTTTTAAAAAAGGGATCTTGCATAGTGACTCTTACATGTTTTGTCCACCAATTCCACTAAAGAACATCAAGATGGACTAATGTAATGAATGATGTGGAATGAATTGAGCATACTAAATGAGATGAGCTAGGATGATGAAAGGTGAACTCTATCCTATACACAGTCCCCTGCTTATACTGTAACGAGCTGTGACTTCCCAAGGCGTCACATACTAAGCGCAAGCGGAATTTATTTATTATTATAATCTTTAAAAATTGTGAATTCCATTTATAGTGATCACTATTGAAGGTTAGCATGTATAACATGGATTATTTAAAATCTACAGTTTATACTATGAAGTTATCCTGCAAACAGTCTACCAATTATTAGTATTGGCCAATTCATTCATGCACATAGACAAGACCACGAGAAGCTTCATTTCTTCTTACCATCATCAGGGCCTACAAAATTTATCAACCTGGACTCTTTCCATGTTCACCGCCTATATATACAACATATACATAACAAAAGTAAGGTGTAACAAAGCCAGGGATAAAGGGTGAGGGTGTCTACTCCACGAGTTCCCACACAAGCTCACGTTCAAAAGAAAACAAAAGATAGTCAGCTTCTACATGATCAAAGGCGTCTAGGCGCCATCCATCCCAGCTCTCCCGCTCCATCATCGCTAAAAGGGATAGGGCCAAACATCGCTCCATCGTGCTTGATAAACCATGCGACAAACTTCATAGGGATCATCTTAGCTCTACCATTATCCATCCATAACGTGGCCTCATATTTGGAGAAGGCCAACTCAACATTAGAGTCATACACATCAGTAAAAGTAACCTCAATGTTCGATACCACTCCATAACGAGCTAATGGCGGCACATCCATACTATCACTCTGAAAAATGTAAGGTATGAGCAAAACTATATCTAGTAAAGAATGATAAAACTCTAACTTAAACAATCCACAGCCATCAATATTACAAGGGAATCATAATCCAAGCAATTTAGGATACTAAAGTAGAATTGTCACAAGTATAAACAATTGGATATTAATACATCATATATGTAATCACCTTATATGCATCCATTTCTATACTTACCTTTTGCAATGCAACAATAATGCATGAACACACTCACCAAATAGAATTATATTTAGTGTACATATAATCCTCCCTCGATCAGTCACTAACCGGAACTCTGCCGGCCCGATCGAGTCACTTCCGGAAGTTACCTTATCCGAACTTCCACAATATTTTTATTATGGGCATCTCACTCCAAGGCATCCCAGCATCACTCAACCGAGGTCCTCCCAAGACCACTCAACAAGGGGCATCTCACTCCGAGGCATCTCAGTATCACACAACTGAGGCATCCTTGATCACACACAAGGGCATCTCACTCCGAGGCATCCCGGTATCTCTCTACCGAGGCATCCCTGTATCTCTCTACCGAGGCATCCAAGACCACTCAGCAAGGGCATCCCAAACTTCCAGGGGCATCACCGGTATCTCTGTACCAATGGGTTCATTCACTCTCTTAAGCACACATTTCACACCACCACACCTTTAATTAATGCATTTATCGTATGCAAAAGAAAAGACTCCAAAGTATCTAACTATATATCTAACTCTCATGAACCTAGCACACGTGCATGTCCAAATTATAAGATAAAACCCATTACGACATGTCCCATACCATGCTGAACAAATATTTATCCCATAATCAAGCACTATGCACCGCACTCATTGCAGTTGCATGATACTATATGCACTTATATCTCAAATGAGATGTGAGACTTACTCTTACATAACTAACATCTATTAAGGGGTTACTAGACTCTATGTGTGCCATACAAGTCTATTATAAAACACACAACATCTAGTATATGATCTCGGGTCCAGACAGTTTACTAACTAAATGAACAGTCTCAGTTTCGGACACAGAAAGTATATCGATTCTTGTCAAAATACTACCAAATTTTAGTATGTAATATTAGAGACATATATTGACATTTTCCATGAAGAAACTTAAGTCTGAATCTCACTGTATTAAGAGAAAAAATTGCTGTAATCTTTACTAACACCCTGTAACGACGTCCAGATTTTATATCTACAAAGAAAATTGTTTTACTAGCTAATTCTTATCCATTTAATCTCAAATCTTCACACATTATTCCTTAAGATGTGTTCTACAATTTTCATTAAGGATTCAAAGTCCAATTCTAACTAGGTAATTACAGAAAATTAATATAATCGACAAAGGTCAAACCGTTTCTTACAAAAACAGTTCACTGGTTTTACTAAATTCACTTCCATCTCTACATTTTTATATTCATATGGTTATAACTAGGTTTCTCATTCAATCTAATGGATGTTCTATCATGTAGAATAGTTCCTTTCTTATTTTCATCAACATACATAAAGAAAATAACACAAAACAGAAGACTCCTTAACCATATTCTTCTAGAACAGAATATATATACACGATTCCTTCACTTCTAGCCCGATTAAACCACTTATTATTCCACAAATCTCTTCTACAACACTTCAATACTTCATCACAGCAACTAAGAGTACTTTCAGCAAGCTTTTCTTTAACAAATAGCCCATCCATAGCTCGGCTCAAAGTATAATTGCATCCGTGAGTTCACTCATCACAATAGGGTCGGGGTCATGACACAAAGTCTTCCATCATGATGCTTGTTTTGTCAGTATTTTCTCCAAATTCTTTACTCCCAACCAAAAGAAAGGGACAAGGCAAAAGCTGACACAAAATCTTACGTTTTTTTTTTTTTTTTTAGTTGGTTATATTCTACTCCTATTCTAACTCTTACTCTCAAACTTTTGACATGCCTTCTTGTAGGGTGTTCAAGTCGAAATCCACACTAGAAACTAAATTGTCCCCATCCCAATCCCCCTGAGAATGTGGGGATTGGAAACCTCCACCTCCGCCTTCCATGTTGGAAGGGTGACCACTCGGCAAACCCCAGTGGTTACACAAAATCCTACTTAAAAAGCCAAAAAGTCTACGGTCAACATTCAACGTTGGAGGGCTTCCAATTGTCCCCTGGAATTTTCCCCGATGGCGCATGTAGATCTGGAGGCACTCCCTTGTTTTTCATGGATTTCGTAGGGTCAACGTCTCACGTGGTGGTATATACCTATCTCTATAGGTGATCAAGGTTACAAGCACATAGATCATGGTTAGAGCAGGACAAGAGAACGGTATATATCATGAAAATTTTGTGTATATTTAATTTAGAGTTAATGTTATAAAAAAAAAACCTTGATTTAGTGCATTTATGACAAATTTATTATAAATTAATTATATAACCACAAAAAATCCAAAACTTGTACACATGAGATAAATTTACGTAAACTAATTTTTTAATCACAAAAAACCTCAAATTGGTACATTTGTAATAAATTTACTTTCAATCAGTTTTCATTAAATTAGATTAATATAATGAAAAAATACAGATTGATATGCATGTGACAAATGAAGGGTAAAACTCGAAACCGGTACGCCACATATTATACAACTCAGCAATTTAACGGTAAAATTTAATGAAATTAACAAAGAGTAAGTTTGTCATGGTCGTACTAGTTTTAGGTTTTTTGTAGTTAAAAATTAGTTTTGGTAAATTTATTACATGTGTATCAATTTAAGGATTTTCTTCGCATTGACCTTTCAACTTGTAAGTGATGCGACAGTCAAAACTAATCATGACATAATGATCACATGGAAACTTGTGTTTTTGAGTTGATTCGATGTGGGGTCTCCTACTTTCTCTAAATGTTTTAAGAAATGTTAATATCTGACAACGTTGTGGAAATTCACACGAATGATATATATTATACTTTGCAATTTTTTATGACTTTAAATAATTATGGTTGATCTGATAACATATGTTGTAATGGTTACTGATATGTGACTATTCTTCCTTTTCTCTTCTTAAAATGAGGAAAAAAAAGAAGGTGATCCAAGAGAGGTCAGATCCGTAAATGTGAACACAAAAATATTCGACACATGTTACATAGGTTTGAGGACGGTTGAAATTGCATAGACAAGATTGACCACCACCTGATAAAAGTCCGTCTTTCGACCAAAAAATAAGTAAATAAATTCTGTCAAATTTCCATCATTGCCCCAATATCTTCTCCCCTGCTTGCTTTGCTCATGCTGCTGTTGAAAGGACAAACATGTACACCTAGCAACATTTTTGTCTTCTGCAGAGGAACAAACTTGTCGTTTTCTGGCTTGCCGTTAAACTGATCTGGAACATCTGGTTTTGCTGGCTTTTATCGGTTATAGAACCACAGATAGTCGAAGGTATCTTGGTGCTCTTCGAAGTGTACTCCAGAGTAGTGTTAAGATAAGTAGATTATCATTGGCTCTTTGAGTCTTCCCCACTTTCAGCCGTCCAGTGAGATGAGACATTAGTGAAGGGAAATGGAAAAGAACAAAAAGGAACAAATGCATCCACACCCATCATCTTAGGACCCACCGAATTTTAGCACTTTCAAACGAGGTTAAAAACCTGGGAGTTCTGCCGAGCAATACACAAGCAAACCAACACGTTTTGCTTCATGTTTTGAGCTGATAGATATCTAGCTCCAACACCGGAGAGTCTCTCTAACCAGAAAAAGACTCTGAACCACCTCCAATTATGCCGAGACTAACCTCATCACCTCCTCATATTCACTTCTTCTTCTACATCCCGTGTCTCGTCTTCCTCTGCTCCCTCTCCCATGTTGCAGAGTCTCAAATCCCGGATCAAGAACAGCAAGTCCTGCTGAAGCTGAGGCAAACCTGGCAAGACCCATCTTCCCTCGATCACTGGGTCCCCTCCAATTCAACCTCCCACTGTACATGGCCCGAGGTCACCTGCCAAGACGGCTCGATCACCGAGCTCAAACTTGCCAACCTGAACATAAGTTATCCGATCCCCCTATTCATCTGCGACCTCAACAATCTGACCAGGCTCGATCTCTCCAACAACAATATTCCTGGAGAGCCCACCGTTCTCTACAACTGTTCCAAGCTCCTGTACCTCGACCTGTCCCAGAATTACTTCGAAGGTCCAATTCCATCTGATATCGATGGCATGGCCAATCTTCAGGTCCTGATTCTCGCTGCCAACAGCTTCTCTTTCGACATCCCGGCGTCAATCACGAGGCTGCAGAGACTGAGGATCCTTCACCTTTACCAGTCCTCGTACAATGGCACGTACCCTGAAGAGATTTTTGGCCTCTCCAATCTCGAAGAACTGAGGCTCGAGTACAACGACCAGTTCGTGCGATCACAGCTACCACAGAACTTCACAGCCCTGAAGAAGCTGCGGTTCTTCTCTATGGCACTGACAAACCTGTATGGTGGAATCCCGGAGACGATCAGCAATATGGAGGCTATCGAGCACTTGGATTTGGCAATGAATCCACTGACAGGAGAGATCCCGGGCAGCATTTTTGCTCTGAGGAACTTGAGCGAGTTGTACGTGTACAAGACTAATGTGTCCGGGTCGATCCCTCAGAAAGTCAGCGCCGCGAACCTGAGCGTGATTGATCTGTCTTCTAATAATTTGATGGGGAACATACCTGAAGTTTTCAGAAAGCTCAAGAATCTATGGAGCTTGAATTTAGCGTTCAATCAATTGTCCGGCGGAATCCCGAAAGGCATCGCGCATCTTCCCGCTTTGTCTGATGTCAGGCTGTCCAACAACAATCTATCGGGCATGATCCCCCCGGACTTTGGCAAGTTTTCCCCGCTCAGAAGATTCGAAGTGGCCTACAACAACTTGACCGGTGCATTTCCAGAACAGCTGTGCCATGGCGGCAGACTGTCCGGGTTGGCCGCTATGGACAACAATTTCAACGGAGAGTTGCCAAAGTCACTTGGAAATTGCAGTACTTTGTCCTTTCTGATGTTGCACAACAATGGATTCACCGGCAATGTGCCTGGTGGATTCTGGATGTCACGGGACTTGACGGTTTTGATTTTGAGTGGTAATGGATTAACTGGCGAGCTTCCCAAGGAGCTGTCCCCAAACCTTACTCGGATCGAGATAAGCAACAACAAATTCTTCGGCAAGATTCCGAGCACGGTGTCTTCGTGGAGGAACTTGAGGGTATTTGATGCTAGTAATAACCTCCTCAGGGGCACGGTTCCGACTGAATTGACTGAGCTTCCTTTTCTGACGAGGCTTTTGCTCGGTCAGAACGAGCTCTCCGGGATTCTTCCCACAGACATCGTTTCATGGAAATCCTTGACCACTCTGAATCTCAGTCACAATAAGATCTCGGGACCGATTCCCAGAAAAATCGGTTTTCTACCTGGACTCACGCAGTTAGACCTGTCTGACAACCAACTCTCCGGCTCGATTCCTCCTGAAATCGGCCAACTGATTCTGAACCGTCTGAATTTATCATCCAATCGCCTCAGCGGACCAATCCCAGCCAAGTTAGAGAACGCCGCATATGACACCAGTTTCCTGAACAACCCTGGGCTCTGTGCTTCCAATTCGTTCATGAGGATCAATGTCTGCAACGCCCAATCCCATAGGTTGAGCAAGACCAATCTCACCTTGATCGTGATCTTGGCCATCGTGGTGGTGATGTGCATTTTGTTGGTGGTGCTATTCACGATCAGAGCTTCCAGAAAGAACAGGGATTGGTTTGATTCGACTCCGAAACTGACTTCATTCCAAAGTTTGAATTTTACAGAATCGAATATTCTGTCGGGATTGAAGGAGCAGAATGTGATTGGAAGTGGTGGATCAGGAAAAGTATATCGCATTATTGTGAATCCTTCTGGCGACTCTGTCGCTGTGAAAAGGATTTCGAATAACCAAAAGTTAAATGACAAGCTGGAAAAGCAATTCGTAGCAGAAGTGGAGATACTTGGGAACATCAAGCATCGGCACATTGTCAAATTGTTGTGCTGTATTTCTTGCGAGAATTCGAAACTCCTAGTGTATGAGTACATGGAAAATAGCAGCTTGGACCATTGGCTTCACAAGAAGAAAAGATTATCGCCCATCTCGGGTGTCGCCAACAATAGGATCTTGGATTGGCCCAATAGGTTGCAGATTGCGCTCGGAGCAGCTAAAGGACTTTGCTATATGCATAATGATTGTTCATCACCCATCATCCACCGAGACGTGAAATTGAGCAACATTCTCTTAGACTCAGAGTTCAACGCAAAAATTGCTGACTTTGGCCTTGCAAGGATGTTGGCCAAGCCAGGAGAAGCTGTTAGCATGACATCCGTTGCTGGTTCTTTCGGCTACTTGGCACCAGGTTCGTCTATTTACTTAACATGAGTTCATTTCAGCTATGCCAGTTCGCCCTCTTCATACTTTACATATCCTACCAGCAGGAATATTTAGTTTTGTCTTGTCTTTTTTTTTGGTGTTGAACAACAGAGTATGCTCATACGACAAGAGTCAATGAGAAGATTGATGTCTATAGCTTTGGGGTGGTTCTCTTGGAACTAACCACTGGAAGGGAGGCTAACGACGGGGATGAAGACATGTGCCTCGCTGATTGGGCATGGCGTCACATCCAAGATGGCAACCCAATATTTGACGCATTAGATGAGGAGATCAAGTACGACTCAAACGTGGATGAAATACGCAATGTTTTCAAGCTCGGTATCTTTTGCACTGCTACTCTGCCTTCCACGAGGCCTACAATGAAGGAGGTACTGCAAGTGCTGCTCAAATGTAGCGATCCGCTGTACAATGTCTAGAAGAAATCCCAACACAAGTTCGATGTCGTCCCACTCCTTGAAAATTCCAAGCATGAGGAAATGCCACGCAGCAATTTTCATGTTCTTGAGTGCAACACTTACTGACCATTTGCATTAGAACAGTTGCAGAAGTTAAGGATGTGTTTGGTAACGTTTTTGTTCAAAAATTATTTCAGAAAAAAAAAAAAAAAAAAAAACTATTTCTATTCCGGGGAACAATTTTTTAACAAAAAAATGCGTTTGGTAAACTTGTTCTTGGAATAGAATAAGAACAGAAACACATTTGATAAACTTATATAATTTTTTTGTTTCCTTTAATTTTTAAATATTTTTATTTTATTTTTCCTTTTTTATTTTTTATTTTTTCTTCCTTTTGGCCAGCGGCCTTGCCGGATCTGGGCGAGCTCTCGCCCAGCCATCGGCGAGGCTTGGCGTTGCCGGCCACCGCCAAGTGACGCCAACCTAGCGGTGGCCTAGCGAGGCTAAGCCTCGCCGGTGGCCAGGCTAGCTTGAGCTCGCCTAGATCCAGCGAGGCCGAGCCTCGCCAGGGGCCGATGACACTCGGCCTCGCCGGGGGCTGGCGACACTCCGGCGAGGTCGTCGGCCCTCAACGGCCAGTTGCCGACCATGGCCGAGGCCGGCGACTAGCCAAAGAAAAAAGAAAAAGAAAAGAAAGAGAAGAAAAAGTTAGGAGAGAGAAAAATTATTCCTCAGAAGTGTTCTAACAACAAAAACAACTTTTTCTTTGTTTTCTTGTTTCTATTCCAAATTTATTCCTTGGAACAAAAATAGATTTGGAACAAAAATGCAAACAAATGCATTTCTATTCTTTTTTTTGTTCCCGGGAACAAAGAAACACAAATTGTATTCATGAACAAAAGAAAAGAACACAAACATGCAAGGCCTTAAGTGTAGGGCTTTGGTCTTCCAACTTTTGCAAAACTTTTCCAACTTGTCCTACAGAGAGACAAGCATTAAACGATTTGTCTAACTATGTATTAGTCATCCATACTTAAGACTAGTTTCTGAATGTATCCTATAGAATGAACAGAATATGAGAGATGGCTATGTCAATTTGAGCTAGATAGATAGACTTCCAAGGAGATAGCCACTTCAGCAATGAAAGATGTTGATGTTCCGCGAATATCGCCATTATATGTCTGATTTTTTGCCGCATTTGCATCTCAATAAAGTTGGCAAATCCATTGATGGTTTGGAAATAAATTCCTTAACTCAGACAGTTCTCATAATTGATATTATATGATAATGACACAAAAGGAACCAAGAAATAAGACCCTTTTTCTTGATACAATTGAGTTTTTTAGAATTATGCTCAAGTAAACTAAAATGCAGACAGTTCGTCACAATGACTTGCCGACTCACCATTGCTGCCTCCGAGATATAAAGACAATATTTCATTGAACCATCTATTATTGATCATTCGTAGTGGAGACATCCACAAAACAGGAATTTTTGTGGTTCCAGCTAAAATAGTTCCCGCTTTATTGGGAGAGTGATAAAGAGCTCAAAAGGAGCTTTCTAAAGAGTCCTGATGTGAGCCTGATCATTTATTCATAGACTTAATAAATTTGCATCTCTTCCTCCTCGGATACTAGAGCTATCTAGGCTAAAGTTGCTCACTAGACCATCGCTGGTCCCCAACTCAAAGTATGATACAACGAGACCCAAATTATATCCTGAGAAAAGGGTCACTTCGTCTCAAGGTATTGTGAATGAGAGGCCATGAGAAGGGCAGCCCCACTGCCTGAGCTGTCATTCGACTGCACAATCACCGTGTTCACAGCAACCTCACACTTCGGGTTCCAGCAACTCCCCGAGAGTGGCCTCCACGCAGTTCCAGAATTTGGTGTAGTGCTCCTACAGACCTCCATTTAATGCTACAACTGATCTCTGCTTCTCCCCGTCCCCGAGGGTATCTCTTCCCAGCTACTTCAGGATGCCAAATATCCTGGCAGCAGCAAGACAAGCACCTCGTGTGGCAACTATGTCGCATAGATCGACTACTACTTTCCTCATTCTCAAGGAGTTGTCGGATATCTTAGGACAGACAAATCAGCATCAACTATACGGGGACTCAGCAATTCCTAAAGTCGGGAACTGAATTTACGAAAGTGAAGCATTAAATAGGGGGAGAAGTACAGCCCAAGCGCCGACCATTGACTGCCGGCCACTGCCGACCGTCGCCGCCCGTCGCCACCGCTGCACGACCGTTGGCCGCCAACCGTCGTCGCCACCGCCCATCCCCGGCCGTTGGTGGTTGGCAGTGGCCGATGGGCTGTGTGGCGGCATCGGTGGTCAGGGGCGGCGGCGATCGGCGGTCGGCGGAGGTCGGCGGCGGTCGGTGGCTCCGGGCAGTTGAAGGTGGCCGCGGCAAGAGAGAGGACCAAAAGAAAAATAAAAAAGAAAATTGACTTATTTCTAGAAATTGTTCCCAGGAAAAAGAAGCAACTTTTTTTTGTTTCTCATTTATGCTCTAAATCTATTCCCGGGCTAACTTTCTATCCCGAGGAACAGAAAAACAACTTGGCGTTACCAAACGAATTTTTGTTCTTTTTTGTTCTAGGGAACAAAAGAACAGAAATTCGGAGGAATAGAAATGTTCTCATGCGCTATCTTAAATGCCAAAAGTTAGGAAAGTGACACTTAAGTGCCATCTCCGGCGAACCCCACTGAAAATCCTACGTGGCAATTTTTTATTATTTTTTTCGTCTACGTGGCTCACTGGAATGTTGACTCAACAAAAAAAGGCAAAAGCGACGTCGTTTTTGAGCGGATTTGAATGTTAATATAAAAATTAATTTAATTATATAATAATAAATCATTATTATTATTTTAATTTATTTTTAAAAAAAAGGTGGGGGAGAGGAGGCAGCGTTTGAGGGTTGAGCCCTCGCCACCGCCGCCGCCTCCCTGCCATCGCCGAGAAGGGCTGGCGACGATGGGGGGAGCATCGGCTGGGGTCGCCAGCCCTTGGCTAGGGCTCGACAACCTCGGCCAACCAGATTTGGTGCGAGGGTCGCGACCCTCTCCCATATCCGACGATGGCTCGGGGGCCCTCGCCACCGGTCGACCAGGGGTTAGCGACCCCAACTGACCCTCCCCCCTCCATTGCCGCCTTTTCCCGGCGGTGGTGGGGGAGGCGACGAGGGCCCGAGAGCCCTCACCCCGATCCGACGAGGGCTCATGGGTCCTCATTGCCGGTCGGCCGGGGGCCAGCAACCCCAGTTGACCCTCCCTCCTCCGTCGCCGCCCCTTCCCGGTGATAGTGAGGAGGTGGCAAGGGCCCGCGAGCCCTCGCCGCCCGCGGTCGGGGCCAACGACTTCGGCCAACTCTCCCCCTCCTTCGCCACCCTTTCCCGGCAGCGGCGAGGGCTCAGCCCTCAGCCGTCTCCCTCTCCCCCCTTTTTTTTAATATTTGTATTTTAATTTTTAAATGTTTTAAATAAATTTAGTTTTAAATTAAATTTAATTAATTTTTTTATTAATTTGTTATCACGTCAGAGACAAAACAATGTCGTTTTTGTATTTTCTAGCTGTTGGAGAAAACTTCCTTATTTGTTTTGAAGTTGACAAAACGTTTCCATCAATCTAATCTGAAGACTTGTGGACTCTATCGTCAAAGTCTGAAGACCTCCATACTCAAGATTTAAAGTCTATCCTCATTGATAGCTTCCAGACCCGACGAAGAAAAGATTTATCCGTTGAAGAAGACTTATCCAGATGCGAATATATCTTTAAGGATTTGGTTCGTATGGTTGAAGAAGATCTCACGGCTGGAGATAGTATCTCGTGATCAATTATTCTTATTGAAATCAATTTGGATAATTAGATCTGTTGATTGGCAAAGTATACTTGGAAGGTTCTACTTATGGAAACCTAAATCCTGATTGTATGGGCGAGCAGGATTGGTGGGCTATTATCACATTCCTTTGATAACTCGAGATCTTCCTAATTGATTCTGTTCAACGGGTAGATTGGAAGGACTCCTTTGGAAGGTGCCAACGGTTATGAAGGCATGGAGGAGTATATAAGGAAGACGCTCAAGTTATTCGAGTATGTGTGTGAAAGAAAAATTCCAAAGTCTGAAGCTCTTAGTTCTTTGCTGATTCAATCGTTGAGTTTAAATTGTATTCGAAAGAGAGATAAAATACTTGTGAGACCTTGAGGAAGTGTAGTAGAGTTTCTACACTGTGGAATCAAGGACGTGAGACTGTAAAATCTCTTTTGGTTCTTAGTGAAATCCAGCCAGTAGGCTGTCAGTGCGAGAGAGTGGATGTAGGCTTGGTCTAAGCCGAATCACTATAAACATTGTGTTTCAATTCTCTTTCCCTAAACTCTTTACTTTAATTCGTAGCTTTATATAACTACTTATAGTCTTTTACATCTTCAGTCTATTATCCTCAAAAAACGAATTAATTAGTTAAGTCTTGTAAAACTTATTTAAACACCTATTCACCCCCCTCTAGGTGCTCTTACTAGCCCTATCACTAGCCACATTAGCATGCAAAACGACATTATTTTGCACTTACCTCGTCGGAAAATCGCCACGTTAGTATTTTGGCCGGATTTTGACTTAAGTGATTGATTTTGCTCTGATTTTGGCATTTAAGTGTCACTTTTCAGACTTTTGGCACTTAAATATACCTCCGTTTCAAGTTTTGGTACTCCAGGTGTTTGTACCTCTTAAATAGGGATACATGGATTCAGTTGTAGATAATTGCAAATAAGAGAAAACAAAACTATCTTTCATTGTTCCAAAAACATGGATCATCAGATTTGCATTTGAACTCCTCGAATATTTTATCGTCACAATCAATCCACGCTGTAATTGTCACACCCCAAAACTACAAAGAATAGGGATGACATGGCCGTCCTTCCACACAAAGGACGCAGCCAAACACAACCAACAACCCGATATCAACTATATATATATATATATATATATATATATATATATATATATATATATATCTCAAACCATGTATATACATATCGAGATAGACCAGCAGATTGGTTGCAACATCGAGTTTCTATAATCCACCAAAAAGAAAAATACAAATAGAACTCGAGAAATCCAACCACTAGCAAGGAAAGTGCACCACTTCCTTTGGCCATACCCAAAATAGAACTCCCCAAAAAGTTTCCCACCGACGGTGCACTCGCTCTATTCGCCGCTAATCGAGGAACCTGAAAAGATTAAAGGAGGAGTGGAATGAGCAACAACAGCTCGGTGAGTAGTACATATCTTCTAAGCAGATCGAACAACCACTATGCATGTATACAAAGCAATACAAAACTTCATAATGCCAACTTAATATGTAAAATACATATCAAATCATAAAAAGAGTTATTTGATATCATCAAAGCTTTATACTAATATGGAAAACTCATTTAAATCATCATCAAAAGTCAAGTATCAATGGTCAAGTCCATTGAATAATCTCTCCATCAAATATCACATATCAATGGTCCATCCATTGATTAATCTATTGCTCAATATTCCACCATGGTCACGACACAACGCCTTGTGACAAGGCGACCAAGCTTTTCCCCTTGGCAAGGTCTCCACCTACAAAGCCGATGGTCTGGGCCCGCAAGGATATCCTAAACCTGGTATGCATACCCCAAAAACCCCTCAATGGGTTCACAGTCATATTAAGCATAAATGATCATTCTCCAATACCAGAAATCCAATCCAGAAATCAATATCTTAAATCAAACAAATAATATTTGCAGCATAGCCCATCATCCATTTCATATCTATTTCTCAAATTATCATAACTTTTCCATCAATCGGTCGCAAAGCAATTTCATATATATTTCTCCACAAACTTTATATAATACGCTTTTCAAACACTCATAATCAACCAAAGGGTAGTAAATGCTCGATCCGACTTTTATGCAATTAAAATGCTCTTCTCGATTCAATATATATACATATATATATTTTAAGACATGATTTTATAAAACCAAAGAAGATATAGTACCACTCACCTCGTCGTCTACAACCAAACGACGAACGATACCCGTATCGTCGAACTCACGGCCCTATCAAATAACCGAGGAATAATGTTAAAATCTAATAAAACTCTTATCTTAACTACGAAATTACTAACTTATGCCTTAACTCTAACAAAAGGACTTCTACGCGCTAACAAATCGCAACACGGAGTTTAAACGCAAAACTTGATCACGCCTTAACTTCCTCCTCCGAACCCCGATCCAAATGAATTTATAGTCAATAGAGAGCCCTCGACACATATTACAAGAATCCCAACTTCACCGTCCCAAAATCAAGCCGAAAGGTGACAAAATACAGGCCCGAAGCTGCTGGACGCGTACTGTACACTGCGCGCTGGAAACTTTGAAATTTTGTTTCGGACAAACCACAAGCTCAAATCACGATCCGTAAAATCCCATGGCTCCCCAACACCCTAAATTATCATTCTTATGAAAATATGCGGCTCAACAACTCCAAAATCGGACTTCACCACTTGATTTTCCAACAATTCCGAATTTGAGCCCTAAACCCAAGAATTACTTCAATTGGACAAACGAGGGGCCTAATCTCTTACCGGGTGCCGTGTTATGGAGTCAAGTCGGCTTGGCGAGGCATCTGTGGCGTGCACGTGCCAAAACCCTTTTCCTTTCTTCCCCTTTCTCTTCTTCTTCTTTCTTCTTTTCTTCTTCTTCTTCTTTTCTTTCTGCCCGAACGTGGGCTTTCTTTTCCTTTTATCTTTTCCCTTTTTTCTGTTTTCTTTTTCTTTCTTTATTTAAAGTGGGTCCCACCATCTTTTCTTTTTTTTCTTTGATTGGGTCAAAACCCATATTTTACAGTAATAGTAGAATTTACTGCACAACTGATTTAATTAGAGATTACTTTTTCATTAGTACTAGTCAGAACGGGAGTGAAAAAGCGATTCTACTAGAGACACCACAGGTATAATATTAAGCTGCAGATGGACTGGTACCTGCGAGGAGTCCTGCAAATTTGGGATGGAAGTTTGAGGAAACCCAACCATCTCATGTTCATAAGTAGAAGCAGCGAGGATTAAATTTATAATTGCACCTTTAGTATGCAAGGAATTTTCAGCTTCATTGGAACGACGTCTCCAAAAAATGCCGACTCCACAGCCATTCTCAACAAAGCTATCTGAACAATTTCTCCGAGGTACATGCCAGAAATCAGCTTCTCATAAAGTCTACCGATAAACAACAAAATGACATGGGACATCTTTCTTAAACTATATTTCCTTCATTTGTTTTTTTAAGTAATATAAGTAATCATTTAAAAAAAAAATTCAAATTATTTATATTTCGTGAACTGAACAGAACCTTGCTTGGTCCATGGTGAGTTGGATAATACATAAAAACTGCGTTAACCAAAACAAACTGGTTTTCCTGCCTTGCAACTCCTGAGCTGCGTTTTTACCCTTTGTTAAGATTTGGATTGTCATGAGTCCACTTTCTGTACGGAGCACTGAAATTTTTTTCAGGTTCTATGCAGTCAGAATCATCGTGTGCAGTGTTTAAAGGTTGCTTTTGGTCCATTGTTCAAGGAATCGATCCTTGTCCTGTCGAATTTCCAGCTGAACAGGCTTTTCTCTTCTCATCGTTCGTCAGTCCACGCGATACTTCTCTCTGTGGCCTCTGGAAAAGTCCATATCAATTATTTATCAGCGCCGACGTTTATAGACATCTTTGACTACATTATTTTCACTAGTTTTACAAATTCATTATATAAAACAAAACAATAAAAGAAAATTGGAACTTAATTACGTCTCGTTCATCGATTTTATAATTTTTCATGTGTTTATCTTATCTCTTTTTCCTTAACATTTCCTTTGGGTTCTTCTTTTTTTTTTTTTTTGGGTAAAGATAAGAGATATATTGAACTAAAATTGAAAGCTGTATAGCTATACAGCAGGAAATTCCTTTGGGTTCTTAGAGTTTCCTTGTATACAAGAATTTATTAGATGGTCTTACTCAGCTCCAATTCCAAAAAAGAGCTGCCTGAGTTGGTGATAGAAATAGAACTTAGAACTTAACCCATCAAAAAACATTTAGGGTTTATTTAATAACCATTCTATTTTCGGAAATAATTTATGCTTAGAAATTATTATTTTTTTATTCTATTTCCTAGAATAGTTTTTGAGTATTTGATTGCATTTGATAACTATCCAAAATTTCTATTCTTGAGATAGAAATGCATTTGATAAGATCTCAAAATTTTTTGTGACTTAGAATTTTTTTTTAATTTTTTAATAATTTTATTATATTTTTCTCTTCTTCTTTTTCTTTTCCTTTTTCCTTTTATTCTTTCCCGTCTTTAAATAAGCGCCAAAGCCGATTCTCGTCCTCCTTCGCCCCGTATATGTTGACGCAGCACGAGAAAGAGGAAGAGGAAGAGGAGGAGGAGACGAAGAAGGCCCTCGAAGGTTTCCAAGAAGACCGAGCGAAGGGAACCCATCTCTCTCCTCTCGATGGTCGCAGGTGGGTATTCAAGATCACGGCCCGTCGTTCCTTCTTTCCGTCGGTCCTCTCGCTTCTTGTTCTTGTTCTTGTTCTTTGCTTTGTTGGGTCTTTTTCTTTTCTTGATCATTCCCCTCTTCGTCTTGATGATGTACTGGGCTGCCGATCTTTCCTTTTCTTCCTTTCCCTTTTCGTCTTTTCCTGAATCGATGACCGGTGGAGCAGGTATTTTGCTGCTTTGTTGCTTCCTTTTGACGGCCTCGTGGTTGTCTAGCTCCCCTGTCCAGTTCTCCCTTTTTTTTTGGAAAAAAATTTCGTAGTTAAGTGATGGAACTGATGGATTTCTCGTAGTCCAGTTTCTCATGGTGCCGACTCTGTTTCAAAGAATGAACCTTGGAGAAATTCTGTTTCCTCTTCGATCTTTTTTTTTTCCCCTTCTGATTTGATCATGTGCACCGGTGGCTAAGGTGATTAACATGCATAACTAACATAATACTCAAACTTACAACTTGGCTCACCCAACATGCCAATAGTAGGATCTCCTTCCTAAAACCTTTGTTTGAATGACTTCTACATTTGCCCCCTAGGGAATACGACTCAATCAAATACTTAGGGGCGACTCGTTTGACCGATATGATTAGGACTGTTGGTAGAATTCATTTGACAACTATACCTTATATTTTGGCCAGGAATTCCTCCTTATGGCATTTTTTCTTTACGCAAGGTGTAGTAGCTTCGACCTATTTCTCGCTTGCAACGAGCGCGCAAGTTTGGTTACCGTGGCTTCTTACCTTTTAGCTTCACAAACACCACAATCATGAGAGGGAATGGGTCAACATCTATCTCCATTGGAGCCTTTTCTTTTTCATCGGTAAACTTAATCTTACCTATTGGAATTACCTCTTTGGATATTCTTTCTAATAATAATGCAATCGGCAATATTATGGCTCCATGAGTGGTGCTATTTACATTATTTCTTTTTTCCAAATTCTTTTCTGCTCCGTATGGTTTGGCCTTCGATCAGTTTTATCAGGCCATCGGCTAGAAGCAAGTAGAAAGTCTCATCCATTTTGTTCACATAAATTGAGTAATACCAAGTATCTTTCAACTAAAGCATGATGTTCTCCTTCAACTTCTCTTTAACTCTATGCTGGCCTGAATACTTGACAAATATATGACTTGTCGATAACCATTTTAGCTACTGTTATCTTAGCATATTCTCCTTGGTCTAGATCATCCTGAGGTCCATACCTCTCCACGAAAGTCACATCATGTTTGTCCGGCTTCTTATCTTTTTCCTTCAACAAATTTTCATGTCCAATTTGCCTTTGTTGCTAATTGGAAAAGGTCATTGTATAGTTGCCCTTCCATTCTGTCCCTTAACATGATTTTCAGGCTACTAAAAGTTATTTCAGCAAAAGATATTTTTGTCAGTGTTATAAGACATTGATTTCTCGCTCTTTTGAATCTAGACGTAAACTAGTTTACCAATTTATTCTTCTACTATTTAAAGCGGCCAAATCTGCGATAGACACATATTCAGCATCTTCTATATCTAGTGCTACTTCGTCACTCATGATGAAGCTCGAATTCAAGTCACTTGAGTCAAAATATTCAGCATCTATGGACTTACAAAGCAATTGCCTTTATTCATGTACATGAAGTATTTCATGTGTCTTTTGATATAACTCTTTGGTGAGTCAAAATAAGTTTTCCACATAAGCATTAGGAGTAGTAAACATGTAAAATATATGGGTTTTGACCCATTTTAAAAACATAAAAAGGAGAAAGAAGAAGGAGAGAGACCGAGAGTCTTCAGGAGAGAAGAAGAAAGAGAAGAGAGAGAGAGAGAGAGAGAGAGAGAGAAGGAAAGAAAAGAAAGAACAAAAAAGGGGGGGAAAGGAGGAGATAAAAGGGAAAGCGAGAAGGAATAAAGGAGGAGAGAGAGAGAGAGGGAGACTAGAGAGCTCGTGCTCAAAAAAGGAAGAGGAAGAGAGGAAGAAGAAGAAGAAAGAGGGTTTCATGCATTTTCATCATGGGAGCCTCGCCAAGCTGAAAGGGCTAGTAATAACACCTAGAGGGGGGGTGAATAGGTGATAAAGAAGTTTTTATAAAACTTAACAACTTAATTCGTCTTTTAAGAATAATAGACTGAAGATGTAAAAGACTATAAACAGTTATATAAGACCATAACTTAAAGTAAAGAGTTTAGGGAAAGAGAATTAAGACACAAGGTTTATAGTGGTTCGGCTTAGACCAAGCCTACATCCACTCTCCCGCACTGACAGCCCACTGGCTATATTTCACTAAGAACCAAAAGAGATTTTACAGTCTCACGTCCTTGATTCCACAGTGTAGAGACTCTACTACACTTCCTCAAGGTCTCACAAGTATTTATTTCTCTTTCGAATACAGTATAAGCTCAGCGATTGAATCAGCAAAGAACTAAGAGCTTTAAACTTTGAATTTTTCTTTCACGCACCCCCTTGAATAGCTTGAGCGTCTTCCTTATATACTCCTCCATGCCTTCACAACCGTTGGCACATTCCAAATGAGTTCTTCCAATCTACCTGTTGGATATAATCAATTAGGGAGATCTCAAGTTATTTAAGGAATGTGATGATAGCCCACCAATCCTACTCGCCCATACAATCAGAATCTAGGTTTTCATAAGAAGAACCTTCCAAGTATACTTCGCCAATCAACAGATCTGATTATCCAAATTGATTTCAATAAGAATAATTGATCACGAGATGCTATCTCCAGCTGTGAGATCTTCTTCAACCGTACGAACTAAATCCTTAAAGATATACTCACATCTGAATAAGTCTTCTCTTTGTCGGTTTGGAAACTATCAATGAGGATAGACTTTGAATCTTGAGTCTGGAGGTCTTCAGACTTTGATGATACAATCTATAAGTCTTCAAACTAGACTGATAGAAACATTTTGTCAACTTCAAAATAAATAAGGAATTTTTCTCCAACACAAGCTACCTTAACTACATAACACAATACCCGGTAAGCGCTTGTGCCGCCCATTCGTTCAATTGGAGTAATTTCGAACCTCGGGCTTGAAATTCGAATTTTGAATCAATCGAGCGGTGAAGCATGATTTTTGAGTCATTGAGCCGGGTATTTTTATAGAAATTATAGTTTATAGTATTTTGAAGTCGTAGAATTTTACGGATAGTGATTTGAGCTTACGAATTGCCCGAACAAAATTTTAAAGTTTATTGTGCGTGATGAACAATGAGCGACCAAGACTTTGGGGCCATATTTTGTTAATTTTCAGCTTGATTCAGGGTTTGCTAAATTAAGGTTCTTGTAGTATGTTGGATGGGCTTTCCATTGACTATAGGTACGCTTGAAACAGAGTTCGGTGGAGAAAATTATGACATGATAAATTTTCGTGCTCAAGCTTCATGCTATGGACAGCTTTGAGTAATTGCTTTGGTTGAGCGATTTATTGGCACGTGGGAGTTGTTTTCTAAGCGCTCACGCTTAGTTTAGTCAAGTCATGGTTAAGGTAGCATTTCACTCGATTTTAACATTGTTTCTCGTTTATTTGATAGGATCGTGAGTTCAACGATTCGAGTAACACTTGTTATTTGATCATAAGTATTCTGAGATGAGTGGTGCTATCTCTTTTTAAGAATTTATAAAATCATGTCTTGAAAATGATAAAAATTTGATATTTTATGAATTATGAATAAGCATGTTTGTTGCATAAAATTGGATAGGGCATTTACTACGTTTTGGTATTTGTGAATAGTGTGAGAACTTTTGATGGAAAAATATGTTTTGCTTGAGGGATGAAGTTAAGAAATATTATATACTATGGGTTCATGAAACCTTTTTACGAAAAGCTCTTTGAGCATGGATTATGGAATATTATATATATATACATATATATATATATATATCTCAATTTGTGAAATGTCTTATGACATGCATTTGATTTGATTTGGTTTATAAAATCGGGTTATGAGAAGAGTCTTGAAATTATTTGAGAATGTTCTATGAAATGTATTTTTGGCAGATGAGTTGAGTTACGAAATCTTTTGATGATATATGAAATGATTTATAAATTTGGTTTTGTGGATTGTGGATAGTGTTGTTCTAGATTGGTATTAATGCTCAATATTATTGTGAGTCCAATGAATGGCTTGTGGGTATGTGTATACTATTCTAAGATATCTTTAAGGGCCGAGCCACTGGTAATAATAGGTGGAGACCTTGCCAAGGGGGGAATCTTGATCGCTTTGTCACTAGACGTTGTATTGTGACCATGATTTGATATTGAGCGACGGATTGATCAATGGAGTGGACCATTGACATGTGATATGAGTTTGGTCAATGCAATGGACCATTGACATGTGATTTGAGTTTAGTTGTTGAAATAGACCATCGACGTGTGGTTTCATATGAGATGGATCAATGGAATAGACTATTAATGTGTAACATGAGATTAACCAATGGAATGGACCATTGGCTTGTGAATTAATGAGATTGATCAATGAATTTGACCATTAATGTTTGTTTTGATATTATTATGAAAAGAATATTTCTACTAAAGCATAATGGGCGCTCAATCTGCTTAGAAGAGATGCACTACTCACTAAGCTATGGTTGTTCACCACTCTATTTGCCAATTTTTTTTTTCAGGTTCTTCAGCTAACGATAAGTAGTACGAGAGCGATATTGACAAGGGGACTTTTAGGACTTGGATTTTGGGAGCTTTGAGGCTGCGTCTGTCACGCTCCGAACCCCAAGCGTGCGAACATCTCTCGGCGGTTGATTAAATTGCAATGTCCTAGAACGCATCGCCAACCTATTCTTTTTATCTTTCAATTAAACGCATGTGGAAGCAACTCCAATAAACACCCAGTCAATCAACAAACAACAGATATAGTAAAACACAACAGACAATTTCCAAAAGTTGCACCTTTATTTATCCACTTGTTAACCCCAAGAAATTTGATATTTACAAGTCTACCTCAAAAGACAACTTGCTAACGACCAATAGGCAAAAAGGGTCAGAAAAGGTCAAGGTTAGCTTAAACTTCACTAACGACAAGACTAACCAAAAGTAATGCCAGGCATGCCAGCGTCTTGGTCCATCGCGACCCCAAATTGCACTTAATGGTTCTCCATACTACGGACCTGAAAATATTTAACAATAATGGGGTGAGGTATAAATCTCAACGAGTTAACAACCTAAACCTCGATTAGGACGCAAATTCGTCTCGGAGGCAACCTAAACACGCATTACATATAAACTTATCTCGCCTTGGCACACCCCTGCATATTAGCACATCTCACATGGCAATAATAGTGCAACATGCATAAATAATAATTAGAACACATTCTAAAAATTCCATGCACATTACCAACACACGTGTTCCAATTATTATAATCCATCGGGCCATGGCCAATACAAGAATCGGTGGTCTTTCAGCATGACCAGGCATCATCCTACCCCATTGGACATGGCATCGTCTAGAATCCCCGCCTAGATGGCATTCCATAAAGGAGCATCAGTCTGGCCTCAATTGCGACTTGGCATCCGGACCCCCGCCGGACATTAGATAAGAATCAGGCATTGCCCTCAAACTCTCGTTGGGTGACGGGTTTGATTAAATGACCACTTAAGCACATCAACAATCAAGCCAATTCTTATTGCCATTAATTGGCCAAGAACAAAAAAAATTGTTTTCAAATAATTAACTTTGGCAGTTTTTCTAATTTAAAAATCTCAATAAAATATTCGTACGTGGTCACTTATTTGAAATCAACCAGTCAAACTTTGCACACTTCTATTTTAAAATCCCATTGTTTTATTTAGCGCATAAAATTTGGTGTCCAAACCCGACACCTCAAAATTCTCTATTTTCTTGCCTTTAAATCCCTTTTTTTTATAATAAATAAAATATATAATTTGACGATCAATAACATAACATCACACGTGCAAATAGTCAGAATTATGCACAAACTCATCCAGAAAAACTGACATAAAATTTTACTTAACGGCTAATCCATCAATAGTTACATTAATCACGATTAATTAAGCTAGTCACAATTAATTAGGCTAATTATGATTAATTAAACTAAACTCAATTAATTAATCTAACCATAATTAGTTAATATAATCGTAATTACTAAAAATAATCGCAATTAAATTTAATCTAAACCATCCTTAATCATAATTAAGGCTAAACTAAAATTAACTAATACTAACCGCCATTAATATTAAACTAATCTACCTCCTAAATGTAATTAACACCTAATCCACGATTAGGAGGTTAACTCATGAATTTCCAGCGATGGCGAGCTCACGGCGACGGTGGCACGATGGCATTGAGAACTCGGGTCTCACGGCACCGACGGCAAAGCACGAACGACATGGCAAAGGTAGGGGCTCGAACGGCAACACGAGCACGGCGATAAGCAGCGGTGATCCAGCGACAAAGAATGGCGGCCAAAGATGGTGGTTCGGTGAAGTTGAGGAGCGACAAGCTTGGTGATTCAATGGTGAGGATAGCGAACGGCACAACTCCAAGCGGCGGACAAAGGTGGCATGAGATGGTGATGGTGATGGTGGCGTGGTGGTGGAGATGGGGTGATGGGGGTGGTGGTGGATGGCGGTGAAGATGATGATGGATGGTGAAATTGGGATGGATGGTGAACGTGGGGGAAGAAAGGGAGGAAGGAAATGGAGGAGGGGAAGAAGATGGGGTGAGGAAAAATGGAGGGGAAGGATGCGGCAGTAGTGAGGGAGAAGAGAAAAGAGAGAAGAGGGAGAAGAAAGAGAGAAATAAAAAGAAAATGCAAAGGGAAGAGGAGTGTGGCAGGAGGGTGGTGTGAGGGGAGGAAAAAGAAAGAGAGAGAGAAGAAAAAGAAAAGAAAGGGGAGAGGGGAGTGGGTGAGCTTGGCAGGAGGGGGGCGGGCAAGATGGACGTGAGAGAGAGGAAGGGAAGAGAGAGAAAATAGAGGGAGAGAGGATTTTGGGGAGATTTTTCCCTCAAAAATCATCATTTTCCTCACACCACTCCCCCTAAATCCCTCTCACCAAGTCTCTTCCCCTCCCCCCCCACTATTTCTTTTTATTTCTAATTTCATGAAACAATCTTTTTGGTCCAAAAAATTTCAATTTTGCCTCTTGATCCGAATTTCTTTTCTTTTTTTTGGGTCCGATAATTCCTATTCCAAAAATTTTGAACTTGCCGATAATTCGTCGGGTGATGCGATGAGATGATGTCCAATAATTAAATCTCAAAACACTCGAAAGTTCAATACCCGAAATCAAATTAAATTTCATAGTTAAAATCGATCGAACGCGACTTTAATACAACCTAATTTATCGGGTGGCTTTTAGGGGTTCTCGCGTGGTTGACCCATGGCCGATAATTTTCAATTCACATTTGTGCATCTTCGAATCACGGATGACCCTCAGTTATCATGTAATTGCGAGGGTTCAATTACTTACCTTGAATATAAGATCAATAGAAAAATCGGTTTATCGTCGTTCGACACGAATATCGTAATAGTGCAGAATCGACAGCAAATTGACTATGTACTTCCGTTGAATCGATTTATATTTGTTCACTAATTGACTTGTACCAGTGTAGTATTGACCCTTGTTGATCCTTATGGTCAAGCGATTGATTTTTGATCGAATTATCTGGTCTTTCGTGTTTTAACCCTTTACAGCCTCACCCAATAAATTATTTAATTCGTGAGTGATCAGTTTAGAGTAAAGTAATTATAAACGCATTGACGAAACAACTATTTCATATATTTCGAAATAGGGCCAAATTTCGGGATATCACAGCGTCCTTCGAGTGGAAGGACAGCCATGTCATCCCCCATTCATGATGATTTTGGGGTGTGACATCTTGTGGTATCAAAGCTTAGGTTATGATTTTTTGGTGTAGATTTTATGGGACGTTGTGAGATTGTGTGTTAGTTTATAACGCTTTAGTCCTTTGTTAGGTACTAGGACGTGTGTTTTATTTTGGATTCAGGTAATCAATGAATAGCATGCTTTATCTTTAAGGGACAACATAAGCAAGCAATTTCTTACTTTTAATATCGGAAATGTATCTTAAGGTTCTTGAGGTTCGGTTGTGAAAGTTTTATTTGCACTAAAGAAATAAGGACCATTGCTTATTGTTGCTAAGGACGTTGAAAGTTATGCCTAGCAACCCTTATCCTGAAGAAGCTTTGCATAAGAGTCAAGGTTTATGCTATTAAGGCTGTTGGTTTTGAAGTAAACAAGAAAGCAAATTTATAGGATCTTGTCGCTCTTACTGGTGATGAAGTAATTACTGAAGAACTTGGAATGAACATAGAGAAGGTAGATCTTGAGATGCTTGGATCTTGCAAAAAGGTGGTGTTTAAAGATGACTTAGTTATCCTTGATAGTGCTGGTGACGAGAAGTTTAGAGACAAGTGAACGAATTAGGTCCGCAAATGAGTTGAGTATTTCAAACTATGACAAAGAGAAATTGCAAGAGAGATTGGCAAAACTATCTGATGGTGTGATTGTCTTGAAGATTGGAATAGTTAGTGAAGCAGAAGTAGGTGAGAAGAAGGATAGGGGTTACCGATGCATTGAATGCCATAAAGGAAGCAATAGAAGAGGGTATAGTATTAGGTGGAGGTGTTGCTCTTTCTTATGCATAAAAAGAATTGGACAAGTTGTAAATTGCCAACTTAAAAAAAATGGTTTCTAAGAAATATTCAGAATGCATTGAAGACACTTGTGGATATCATTGTTTGCAATGCTGGAATCGAGGGAGCTATCGTCATAGGAAAAGTCTTGGAGCAGGATGACCCAGGATAACTCTTAAGGATAAGATGCATCAAAAGGTGGCTATGTTGTTATTGTCAAATTTGGAATTATCGATCCACTGAAAGCTATTAGGTTTGCCTTGGTTGATGTTGTTAATGCGTCATCCTTTTTTATGACAATTAAAGCAGTTGTGGTCGAACTCCCTGAGGACGAAAAGGAGGATGTGACAATGCCTCCTTGCATGGGCGACTTAGACTATTAGACTTCCGATTGATGGTGCATGTCAATTGAATTCATCAATCTTTAGAAGGAGGGGGACTTTGGTTTGGATAATGGGTTTACGCCAGTTTTATACGGGTCAAAATATGACAATCATGAATCTGGGCCAAAGGTATCGAAAGAAAGTTGAATGGTGAAGTACAAATAATGGAAGGATACGAGGTGGGGTCTCTACTCATTAAGCAATGAGGTCTATCACGGTAGATATTTTGACTATGGTGAAGTTTTAAACGTAAATTTAAGCTCTTTGCCCTTGACTACTTGGAAGTTTGTGACCAGGGCTTAAAACTGAGGAGCCAAACAAGATTGCTAGTTGTGGCAATTTAAATTGTGACATTGGTGAAGCTGCCACTTCCAAGTTCGTGTCTCCAGACATAGAAAATGCTACATTCTTCAGTAGTGTAGAAAATTCTATTAATGAGAGAGCTCAAAAGTAGATTTTGCTTATGTGAAAGACGTGGCTCGTTCTTTTACGATGGATAAATTAAAAAAAAAGAAAGAAATTTCCCAGAGAAGACCAAAGTTTCAGAAAGAAGGAATTACTTCCAAATTCAGTTATATTGACAACAATCCTACTTGTGATAGGCATGATGATTGGGTCGAGAGGTTCATGCGTATGTGCTGAAGACAAAGAGTGACTTGAAGCAATTATTTATAAAAAGTTGGATTGATTGATTTGTATTGCAAGCGTGGGGACATAGGATATGGAAGACATGTATATTACGGTTCATCAAAAAGAAATGTTATTTCTTGGACAGCCCTAGTGTCGAGTTATATCTCGAAAGGGAGGCTGAAGCAGGCCTTGAGGTCAACCGTGTGGGTGCCGCAAGAAGGTTGTAGGCCTAATAGTATCATAATTGCCATTGTTTTGCTTTGTGCCCATTGAAGGACCTAAAACATGGGAAAGGGATTCATACTTATACTACGAAGAATGGATTTGTTGATAAGGTGTTTGTAGTTACTTGATTGTGATGTACTCGAAATACATAATCTTAAATTATTCACTCAAGTTATTTGAAGATATGCCTCAGAGAAATGTGATCTCCTAGACAGCAATGATTGATTTGTGCGGAGAGTGGGTTTCTCTATGAGACTTTGGACGTATTTAGCGCTATGCAATTGTTGAAGCGTAGGCTAGACTCTGTTGCGCTAGCAAGGCTTTTGAATGTTTGTGCTCAACTTAGAGATTTGAAAATTGGGAAGGAGATCCATGGGCAAGTTTTGAAGAAAAAAAAAGAAAAAAAGAAAGAGATTAGGATGATCCCTTTCGTTTCTTCAAAAATAATGAAAGTGTATGAAAGTTGCCAGTCAGTTTTTACTACAAAGTCCATATTTATTTCAATCCTTGTCTAAGTTTCGGGACTTGGACTACCATCATTGAGGCATATGGAATTAGTCACACATATCAAGATGTAGTGCGATGAAATTATTTTGGTGAGTGTCGTCTCAACTTGTACTCACTTGGTTGCCCTTGAACAAGGAAAATGGATTCATTTGAAAATGAGGAAGATTTGTCTTGAGGTTGATATTATTTTGGATACAACCCTAATAGACATGTACATGAAGTGTGATTGTGTTTAAAATGCATTTGATGTTTTCTAGTTAAGGGAAGACAAAGGTGTCTCCACGTGGAACGTTATGATTCTTGGGTTGGCAATGAATGGCTTGATAGGAAGGTAACAAAAAATCTTTTTAGTGATGAAAAATTGCGGAGTAACACCTAATGGCAAAACCTTTATTGGAGTTCTTGGAGCATATAAACATATGGGCTTAGTAAATAAGGAATGCTTTCACTTTGATTTCGTTATACAAGAACACGAGATACAACCTAATGTCAAGCATTACGGTGAATGGTGGACATTTTGGGGGCATACTCGTATGCTCAAAAAAGTGGAGTAGCTTATCGGGAGCATGCCTATGGCATTGGATATTTCTACTTTAGGAGCCCGTGGAATTGCAGAAGTACCCTCAGACCAACTATGATTATGATGTTTCCTTAACTGTCACTAGTTTAAGCAATACAAGGGAAGGAGCCTGGGGATGTTAAGTCAGCTATTGAGTTGCGCTCAAGCAAATATAGTTGAGGTTCAATTGGAAATGATCCAAAAAAAAAAGTTTCCAATCTCGAAGATTTTACTGAGCTGGCAGTGGAGTAAATGAAATTTGCAAAAGTCGAACTATACTGGTGCAACATATGCTCGCCACTCAAGAGAAGCTATTGATGATAAAGTTGGGTCATGTCTTGCAAGTAATGGTACTAATAACGGGAACCTTAGTATAGCTTCCAAGCCTCAAGGAAACCCAATATGAAGTTACACGTACTACATGTCATGAGTTATCGCGATTGTTGAAAACATATGCGAATATCCAATGGCAAAATCACAATAACAGAAAGAGGTCACTTGGGAGCTCGAGGAGGAGGCAAGACACAAATACCCTCACTTGTTTGGTAATTAATGTATGTCTAAATTTTGAGAAGAAATTTTTTTAAGGAGGAGAGAATGTAAAATATGGGTTTTGACTTGGTAAAAAAAAAATAAAGAGGAGAAAGAAGAAGGAGAGAGACTAAGAGTCTTTAGGAGAGAAGAAGAAAAAGAAGAGAGAGAGAGAGAAAGAGAGAGAGAAGGAAACAAAAGAAAGAAAGAAAGAAAAGAAAAGAAAAGAAAAAGGAGAAAAAAAGGAGGAGATAAAAGGGAAAGAGAGAGAGGAAAAAGGAGAGAGAGAGAGAGAGAGAGAGAGGGAGACCAGAGAGCTTGTGCTCAAAGAAAGGAAGAGGAAGAGAAGAAGAAGAAGAAGAAGAAGAAGAGGCTTTTATGCGTTTTCATCATGGGAGCCTCGCCAAGCCACCTTAACTACGTAACGCAATACCCAATAAGTGCTTGTGCCGCCCATTTGTTCAATCGGAGTAATTTCGGACCTAAGGTTTAAACTTCGGAATTTTGGCACAATCAAGCGGCGAAGTATGATTTTTGAGTTGTTGAGCCAGGAATTTTTATAGAAATGATAGTTTATAGTGTTTTGAAGCCGTAGAATTTTACAGATCGTGATTTGAGCTTACGGTTTGCCCGAAACAAATTTTTGGAGTTTATCGCGCATGATGAACAATGCGCGACCAGAACTTCGGGGCCATATTTTGTTAATTTTCAGCTTAATTTAGGGTTGGCTAAATTGGGGTTCTTATAGTATGTTGGATGGGCTTTCCATTGACTATAAGTACGCTTGAAACAGAGTTCGGTGGAGAAAATTATGGCATGATAAAGTTTCGTGCTCAAGTTTTGCGCTATGGACGGCTTTAAGTAATTGCTTTGGTTGAGTGATTTATTGGCATGTGGGAGTCATTTTCTAAGTGTTCATGCTTAGTTTAGTGAAGTCATAGTTGAGGTAGCGTTTCACTCAATTTTAACGTTGTTTCTCGTGTATTTGATAGGATCACAAGTTTGACAATTCGAGTAACACTTGTTATTTGATCGTAAGTATTCCGAGGCAAGTGGTGCTATCTTTTCTAAAAATTTATAAACTCATGTCTTCAAAATGATAAAGATTTGATATTTTATGAATTATGAATAAGCATGTTCGTTCCATAAAATTGGATCAGACATTTGCTACATTTTGGTATTTGTGAATAGTGTGAGAACTTTTTGGTAGAAAAATATATTCTGCTTGAGGGATGAAGTTAAGAAATATTATATATTATGGGTTCACAAAACCTTTTTACAAAAAACTCTTTGAGCATGAATTATGGAATATTGTGTATATCGATTTGTGAAATGTCTTATTACATGCATTTGATTTGATTTGATTTATAAAATCAAGTTATGAGAAGAGTCTTGAAATTATTTGAGAATATTTTATGAAAAGTATTTTTGGCGGATGAGTTGAGTTGTGAAATCTTTTGGTGATACATGAAATGATTTATGGATTTGGTTTTATGGATCGTGGATAGTGTTATTCTGGATTGGTATTGATGCTCAATATCACTGTGAGTCCAATGAAGGATTTGTAGATATACGCATACTATTCTAAAATATCTTTGTGAGCCGAGCCACTGCCTAATAATAGGTGGGACTTAATCTACCTCACACCTAGAGACCTTGCCAAGCGGGGAATTTAGGTCGCTTTGTCACTAAGCATTGTATTGTGACCATGGTTTGATATTGAGCAACAGATTGGTCAATGGAGTGGACCATTGACATGTGACATGAGTTTGGTCAATAGAGTGGACTATTGACATATGATTTGAGTTTAGTCATTGGAATTGACTATTGACGTGTGGTTTCATATAAGATGAATCAATGGAATAGACTATTGATGCGTGACATGAGATTAACTAATAGAATGAATCATTGGTGTGTCAATTAATGAGATTAATCAATGGATTTGACCATTGAGGTTTGTTTTAATATTATTATGAAAAGAATAATTCTACTAAAGCATATGTAACTTATTTTTTTATTTTATATTTGTTATATGATAGGTTTGAGTTAAAAGAGTTGTGGTATGATTTATAAGTATGCATACTGGGTGCTCGATCCGTTTAAAAGAGATGCACTACTCACTGAATTGTGGTTGCTCACCTTTCTATTTGCCATTTTTTTTCAAGTTGCTCAACTAACGTCTTTTCTGGTTAATGATTTGTTTTGACTGTATTTGACGGTCCTATATGCAATATTCAATACCAAAATCAATTTTCTCACAGACTCGTGCTTTACTGCAACCTCTCATAGGAGTTCGTAGTCTAATGTCCAGAAAGCGCTCTCTTAGTGGAATTACTTATCGTTTTACCCTCATCTTGCGACTGAACTAAAGTCAATTGCTGAATACCCAGAGTTGGATACGCAACTTCTGTTTGTGGAGACAAAGTATCCAGTCTCGAATCCGGAATTAGTTCATATTCCACTGGAAACTTTAGCCAGAGATGGATTCTTTATGGGAAATCATGTCAGATTAATGGTAACTTTAGACAAACAATAGTATGATCACCCAGCTTTAGCAAAGAATTTGTTGCTGCCGTGTTTGAAATGAGTAGTTCAACACTCCTGTTCTCCATGACTTTACTGCGATTGGATAATAGAATTCCAACTATCTTGACTAGCACAAGAGCGTGATTGTTGAGCTCCATTACGCATGCTTGGATGACGAGCGCAATAATTAATAGTGCGTGTGAGTAGATACGCTCTTTGATCTTTGCTGGGTTTTTTCTGCTTTAGTTTACACTAGATGCTCATTGTCTGTCACATGTTAAAATCTCGAAATGCAGCGTGCCAGTGTTGACACAGGTAACATATTTACATGCTTAACTAAGCATGTCTAAGCATGTCGATGATAGTTACTTGTGTAATATGCCTCGGCAAGATTCCTAGATGTGTTGGCAACTTTGCACTGACAACTCCTATTGAATTAGTTAGTGTGCACTGCATACAAGGGAAGCGTGTGATATGGTCCGAGATGAATTCCTTCCGTGCATCGGGTTCATTGGGACCATCAATCACAGACCTCACGATGCGCCGGAACTGGCGATGAGGATTGGTTTAGTTCAATCATGTGGGCCCGATGTCACCAAATTTTATCTTCCCTACTCATCTAGGAGGCTCGATCTGTCATTGCCGTGTCATCCTGTGGAAAATTTGCCCATGCGCTCAACTCCACCAAAAGACCAATTACATCAGGAAACTAATCAGAAGCTGTCCCATTGGAGAATAGGAGGGCACGGCGAACGTTCAAAGGTTGGCCATTTGACTTGGACATTACAAAAAGAAAAAAAAAACACCGGGACCAGTGGGAATCAATCAGAATCATTCAGGTCGCTGTCTTGCCGATCTATGGAACGTACGAAACGTGAGTGGGTTGCAACAACTCTAAGCACAAATGTTAGTGTGTTGCAATGACTCCAAGCACTACACGCTAATCTATACAACAAAGACTTCCTTTTCATGAAGACTAACGAACAGAGACTTGTTTTTTCTGCTCGTGCAGAAGTAATAGTCAAGATAGAAATGAGTAAAAAATTATCATGCGATCACTCAGGACAAACGGACTTAAAAAAACACCCTTGACTACATAAATTTCAGCTAGTTTTAGAGTTTCATTATATTATCATAATACAAGAGACACAATGAAGAGAGAAGAGGGAGTGAGCAAGCTTGAGATCAAGTAAGGGTGAGAGAGAATGAAGAGAGAGTTATGGAGACGGATTGGATCTAAGTAAGTTGTAAAACCATTTATGAATAGTTTAATATCCAAATAATTTTTAAGCGCATTTATAACTCATTTACTGAACATGACTTAACTATATAATAACTCATCCCATCTATATGAGTTTATCACTTATTTTGATAGGTCTAATCTTATGCAACAATTTCTACAACCCAATCACATCTCTTTTAATAAATTTTAAGATTTTTGGTGAATTTTATCTTTCTTTTCATCTTTTCGCTCCAAGAATGTCCTTGTCCATAGGATTTTATTAGATAGTCTTGCTCAGCATTAATTCCGAAAGTGAGCCAACTTGAGTTGGGGAAGGAAGGGTTTTGCAATAAGGAAGGGTTATTACCATTAAAAATTCCAAATTGATGCCTTATGACACATTAATTTTCAAACTAAATTCCCTTTCACAAATACTCTTAAATTGAAACTTATGACATATTTAACTTAAACTAATTTTTTGTTACAAGAAAGAATCCATATTGGTACCCTAACCCAAATCTACCGTCGGCTAATGTTTTATTCAATATCCCGTTAGTATGCATACATGCTGCACACGTCACTTGCGACTGTGAGACGGATCACACATGGTAGATGACAGTAAGATAGTTCCGACATGGAAATTGGCAGGACCAATGTAGGAAATCCATGTATGTTAACATGTATATATTTTAACGGAATGTAGATTTAGGTTGATGGCATCAATTCGGGATTTTTCATGAGACAAAAATTAGTTTGGATAAAATGTATCGTGGAGGTCCTACTTAAAGATTTTTTGTGGAACGAAAATAAATTTGAGGTGAATGTCTCGTGGAGATACCGGTTTAAGATTTTCAATGATATTAAGCCATGAAAGAATTAGAACCTCACGCCCCTGAAAATATCAGCATCGGGATAAATTTCACAGCCAGATTTAATCATGACAAAGCAATACTTAGGAATCTCTAATCTCAATTTCAATGCAAAACCTAATTATAAGAAAGCAATTTCTAGATATTTGTAAGTACCTCGCGGACATCCTTAGCTGATGTCATCCTCAGTAAAACCTACTAGCTAAGGATGACACTGATGATGACGCCCCCATGGGGCAGTGAGGGAGGGAGAAACACATAACCAAAACACAGTAAGTCATGTCGTGGATGTTTGGCTTAACTCGATTAAAACGGGTCTCCGCTTTCATGATTGACTCATTTTTTACACTTCTCTTATTTTTCGCAAGTCGAGTTTCATATCGTTTACCGTAGTTTTTGTCCTTTTGTTGGACTGGGATCATCTCTTTCCACACGGTCAAGAAACACGTGTGTTACGGATGGGATATATGGCTCGCCCCCTTGTTTTTGAAGCGTGTAAACTCCAATAATTTAGACTATCGTGTCAACGCAAAAATCTCAATATTCAAATGGTGATGATAATCTAAGAAAATGGTTCAAGATGCTTGAAAAGAGTCTTTCGTTAGACACTATTAAGTCGTCATTACTACTTGTTGATTGTATGCACCATGGAAAATCTTGCCATATCTTATAACGTGATCACGGATAAATTAATTATATTTGGTTAGACTTACTCACGTGCTGTTGTCTTTATTTTATAATTTCCACCGCCATAAACAATTAGTAAACATGATGAATACCTACTCGTGACTCTACTGATGAATAAGATTCAACGAGTTTGACGAATAGTTTCATTTTTCACCCATACTACCATTCAATAATGGATTGGTCTGCAAAATTCTCGATAAAAATTATTTCATCTTATCGTGTGAACTTGTTATATTTCATTCCAAATTTCATAATTCTAAATCGCATATCCTAAATTTAAAATTAGAATTTAATCCCGATTTATTGATGGCATGGGCAGACGAAGAGCACAAAATAGAAATCACGGTTGTTAGCCAATCTACGTGGTGTGGCGTGAAGGGAGGGGCAAGCCAAGTCAAAGTCTTCCATCATGTTGCTTGATTTAGCAGTATTTTGTCCAAGTTCTTTGTTCCCAACTAAAAGAAAGGGACAAGGCGTGAGCCGACACAAAACCCTACTTGAAAAGCCATAAAGTCTACGGTCAACGTTCAACGTTGGAGGGCTTCCACCTGTCCACCGGAATTTTCCCCGAAAACGCGTGTGGATCTGGAGGTACATCCCCGTTTTTCGTGGTTCTCAGAGGGTCAACGTCTCACGTGGTGGTGTATTCCTATCTCTATACGCGATCGAGGTTACGGGCACATGGATTATGATTTAGGGCGGGACAAGAGACCAGTATATACCGTGAAAATTTTGTGGACATTTAATTAATGATTAATATTATGAAAAATCTTAAAGTAGTGCATTTATAATAAATTTATCTTAAATTAATTTTTTAATCATCAAAAATCTCAAACCCAGTATCTAACAAAATTTACTTAAAATTAATTTTTTTATCACAAAAAATCCTAAATTGGTACATTTATGATAAATTTATTTTTCGTTAGTTTTCGGTAAATTGGATTAATATCACGAAAAATTACAAACTAGTACACTTATGACAAATGGAGGTAAAACCTAAATTAATATACCCATCAATTGTCATATATTATCCAACTCAGCAATTTGATGGTAAAATTTAATAAAATTAATTAATAATAAATTTGTCATGTGTATACTAGTTTTAGGTCTTTTGTGATCAAAAATTAATTTGGATAAATTTGTTAAAGATATATCAATCCGGGGATAAATTTATTAAAGATATATTAGTTAAGAGATTATCGTGATATTGACCCTTCAATTTGTAAGTGACTCGACCATCAAAACCAATCATGACATAAGGATTGTGTGGAAACTTGTGTTTTTGAGTTGGTTCAATGTGGGGTCTTCTAGTTTCTATTAAATGTTTTAAGAAATGTTAATATTTGACAACTTTGTGGAAATTCACACAAATGATGTATATTATATTTTACAATTTGTCTGTGACTCTAAATAATTACGGTTGATCTAATAGCATATGTTGTAATAGTTACTGTTATGCGACTACTCTTGCTTTTCTCTTCTTAAAATGAAAAACAAAGGTGATCCAAAAGAGGTCATGATCCATATATGTGAAAGCAAATATATTCAATACATGTGGTTACAAATGTTTGAGGACAGTTAAAATTGCATAGGCAAGATTGACCACCACCTAATAAAAGTCTGTCTTTCGACCAAAAAATAAGTAAATAAATTCTGTCAAATTTCCATCTTTGCCCCAATTTCTTCACCCCTGCTTGCTGTGCTCATGCTGCTGTTGAAAGGAGGAACATGTAAACCTAGCAACATTTTTGTCTTCTGCAGAGGAACAAACTTGTCGTTTTCTGGCTTGCCGTTAAACTGATGTGGAACATCTGGTTTTGCCGGCTTTAATCGGTTATAGAACCACAGATGTCGAAGGTATCTTGGTGCTCTTCGAAGTGTACTCCAGAGCAGTGTTAAGATAAGGAGATTATCATTGGCTCTTTGACTCTTCCCCTTTTTCATCCGTCCAGTGAGATGAGACATTAGTGGAGGGAAATGGAAAAGAACAAAAAGGAACAAATGCATCCACTCCCATCCTCTTAGGACCCACCGAATTATAGCTCTTTCGAACGAGGTTAAAAGCCTAGGAGTTCTGCCGAGCAGTACACAAGCAAACCAACAGGTTTTGCTTCATGTTTTGAGCTGATAGATATCTAGCTCCAACACCGGAGAGTCTCTCTAACCAGAAAAAGACTCTGAACCACCTCCAATTATGCCGAGACTAACCTCATCACCTCCTCATATTCACTTCTTCTTCTACATCCCGTGTCTCGTCTTCCTCTGCTCTCTCTCCCATGTTGCAGAGTCTCAAATCCAAGATCAAGAACAGCAAGTCTTGTTGAAGCTGAGGCAATCCTGGCAGGACCCATCTTCCCTCGACCACTGGGTCACCTCCAATTCATCCTCCCACTGCACATGGACGGAGATCACCTGCCAAGACGGCTCAATCACCGAGCTCAATCTTGTCAACCTGAACATAAATTATTCGATTCCCCAATTCATCTGCGACCTCAAGAACCTGACCAAGCTCGATCTCTCCTACAACAATATTCCTGGAGAGTTTCCAACAGTTCTCTATTACTGTTCCGAGCTCATGTACCTTGACCTGTCCCAGAATTACTTCGAAGGTCCTATTCCATCCGATATTGACCGCATGGCCAATCTTCAGGTCCTGATTCTCGCCGCCAACAGCTTCTCATTCGACATCCCAGCGTCGATTGCTAGGCTGCCGAAGCTGAGGATCCTTCACCTTTCCCAGTCCGAGTACAACGGCACTTACCCTGAAGAGATTTTTGGCCTCTCCAATCTTGAAGAACTGAGCCTTGGGTACAATGAAAAGTTCGCGAGGTCGCAGCTGCCACGGAACTTCACCGCCCTGAAGAAGCTGCGGTTCTTCTCGATGCCACAGACAAACCTGTTTGGCAAAATCCCGGAGACGGTCAGTGATATGGAGGCTCTCGAGTACTTGGATTTGGGGATGAATCCACTGACAGGAGAGATCCCGGGCAGCATTTTTGCTCCGAGGAACTTGAGCAACTTGTACGTGTACAAGACTAATGTGTCCGGGTCGATCCCTCAGGCAGTCAGCGCCGCGAACCTGTGCCTGATCGATCTGTCTGCTAATAATTTGACAGGGAACATACCTGAAATTTTCGGAAAGCTCAAGAATCTATACAGCTTGAATTTAGAGTTCAATCAATTGTCTGGCGGAATCCCGGAAGGCATCGCAGGTCTTCCCGCTTTGTCTGATGTCAGGCTGTCCAACAACAATCTATCGGGCACAATCCCCCCAGACTTTGGCAAGTTTTCCCCGCTCAGAAGATTCGAAGTGGCCTACAACAACTTGACCGGTGCATTTCCAGAACAGCTGTGCCATGGCGGCAGACTGTCCGGGTTGGCCGCTATGGACAACAATCTCAACGGAGAGTTGCCGAAGTCACTTGGAAATTGCAGTACTTTGTCCTTTGTGATGTTGCACAACAATGGATTCACCGGCAATGTGCCTGGAGGACTCTGGATGTCACGGAACTTGACGACTTTGATGTTGAGTGGTAATGGATTAACTGGCGAGCTTCCCGAGGAGCTGTCCCCAAACCTCACTCGGATCGAGATAAGCAACAACAAATTCTTTGGCAAGATTCCGAGCACGGTGTCTTCGTGGAGGAACTTGAGGGTATTTGATGCTAGTAATAACCTCCTCAGGGGCACGGTTCCGACTGAATTGACTGAGCTTCCTTTTCTGACGGAGCTTTTGCTCGGTCAGAACGAGATCTCCGGGATTCTTCCCACAGACATCGTTTCATGGAGATCCTTGACCACTCTGAATCTTAGTCACAATAAGATCTTGGGACCGATTCCTAGTGAAATCGGTTTTCTACCTGGACTCACGCAGTTAGACCTGTCTGACAACCAACTGTCCGGCTTGATTCCTCCTGAAATCGGCCAACTGAATCTGAACCGTCTGAATTTATCATCCAATCGCCTCAGCGGACCAATCCCAGCCAAGTTAGAGAACGCTGCATATGACACCAGTTTCCTGAACAACCCCGGGCTCTGTGCATCCAATTCGTTCATGAGGATCAATGTCTGCAACGCCCAATCCCATAGGTTGAGCAAGACCAATCTCACCTTGATCGTGATCTTGGCCATTGCAGCAGCGATGTGCGTTTTGTTGGTGGTGCTATTCACCATCAGAGCTTCCAGAAAGAACAGGGATTGGTTTGATTCGACTCCAAAACTGACTTCATTCCAAAGTTTGAATTTTACAGAATCGAATATTCTGTCAGGATTGAAGGAGCATAATGTGATTGGAAGTGGCGGATCAGGAAAAGTATATCGCATTGTTGTGAATCCTTCTGGTGACGCTGTCGCTGTGAAAAGGATTTCGAATAACCAAAAGTTAAACGAGAAGCTGGAAAAGCAATTTGTAGCAGAAGTGGAGATACTTGGGAACATTAAGCATCGGCACATTGTCAAATTGTTGTGCTGTATTTCTTGCGAGAACTCGAAACTCCTAGTGTATGAGTACATGGAAAATAGCAGCTTGGACCAATGGCTTCACAAGAAGAAAAGATTGTCGCCCATCTCGGGTGTCGCCAACAATATGATCTTGGATTGGCCCAATAGGTTGCAGATTGCGCTCGGAGCAGCTAAAGGACTTTGCTATATGCATAATGATTGTTCATCACCCATCATCCACCGAGACGTGAAATCGAGCAACATTCTCTTAGACTCAGAGTTCAACGCAAAAATTGCTGACTTCGGCCTTGCAAGGATGTTGGCCAAGCCTGGAGAAGCTGTTAGCATGACAGCCGTTGCAGGTTCTTTCGGCTATTTGGCACCAGGTTCGTCTATTTACTTAACATGAGTTCATTTCAGCTATGCCAGTTCGCCCTCATACTTTACATATCCTACCAGCAGGAATATTTAGTTTTGTCTTGCCTGTTTTTTGGTGTTGAACAACAGAGTATGCTCATACGACAAGAGTCAATGAGAAGATTGATGTCTATAGCTTTGGGGTGGTTCTCTTGGAACTAACCACTGGGAGGGAGGCTAACGACGGGGACGAAGACATGTGCCTCGCTGATTGGGCATGGCGTCACATCCAAGATGGCAACCCGATATCTGACGCATTAGATGAGGAGATCAAGGACGACTCAAACGTAGATGAAATAAGCAATGTTTTCAAGCTCGGGATCTTTTGCACTGCTACTCTGCCTTCCACGAGGCCTACAATGAAGGAGGTACTGCAAGTGCTGCTCAAATGTAGCGATCCGCTGTACAATGTCGAGAAGAAATCCGGACACAAGTTCGATGTTGTCCCACTCCTCGAAAATTCCAAGCATGAGGAAATGCCACGCAGCAATTTTAATGTTCTGGAGTGCAACACTTACTGACCGTTAGCACTAGAACAGTTGCAGAAGCTTAGTGTAGGGCTTTGGTCTTCCAACTTTTGCAAAACTTTTCCAACTTGTCCTACAGAGAGACGAGCATCAAACGATTTGTCTAACTATGTATTAGTCATCCATACCTAAGACTAGTTTCTGAATGTATCCTGTAGAATGTACAGAATATGAGAGATGGCTATGTCAATTTGAGCTAGGTAGATAGACTTCCAAGGAGATAGCCACTTCAGCAATGAAAGATGTTGCTGTTCTGCGAATATCGCCATTGAATGTCTGATTTTTTGCCGCATTTGAATCTCCATAAAGTTTGCAAATCCATTGATGGCTTGGAAATAAATTCCTTAACTCAGACAGTTTTCATAATTGATATTATATGATGCTGACACAAAAGGAACCAAGAAAGAAGACCCGTTTTCTTGATACAATTGAGTTATTTAGAATTATGCTCAAGTAAACTAAAATGCAGACAGTTCGTCACAATGATTTGCCGACTCACCATTATTGCCTCTGATATATAAAGGTAATATTTCCTTGAGCCATCTATTAGGAAAATCGATCATTCCTAGTGGAAACATCCACAAAACAGGAATCCTTGAGGTTCCAGCTAAAATAGTTCCCGCTTTATTGGGAGAGTGATAAAGGGCTCAAAAGGAGCTTTCTAAAGAGTCCTGATGTGAACCTGATCATTTATTCAGACTTAATAAATTTGCATCTCTTCCTCCTCGGATACTTGAGCTATCTAGACTAAAGTTGCTCGCTAGACCATCGCTGGTCCCCCACCTCAAAGTATGATACAACGAGACCCAAAGAGACCCAAATTATGTCCTGAGAAAAGGGTCACTTCGTCTCGAGGTATTGTGAATGAGAGGCCATGAGGAGGGCAGCCCCACTGCCTGAGCCCTCATTCGACTGCACAATCACCGTGTTCACAGCAACTTCACACTTCAGGTTCCAGCAACTCCCCGAGAGTGGCCTCCACGCGGTTCCAGAATTTGGTGTAGTTCTCCTACAGACATCCATTTAATGCTATAACTGATCTCTGCTTCTCCCCGTCCCCGAGGGTATCTCTTCCCAGCTTCTTCAGGATGCCAATAATCCTGGCAGCAGCAAGACAAGCACCTCGTGTGGCAACTATGTTGCATAGATCGACTACTGCTTTCCTCATTCTCAAGGAGTTGTCGGATATCTGAGGACAGACAAATCAGCATTAACTATACGGGGACTCAGCAATTCCTAAAGTTGGGAACTGAATTTAGGAAAGTGAAGCATTAAATAGAATTTATGGATTCAGCTGTAGATAATTGCAGATAAGAGAAAACAGAACTATCTTTCATTGTTCCAGAAACATGGGCCATCAGATTTGCATTTGAACTCCCCGAATATCCAATCGTCACAATCAATCCACGCTGTACTAATAGAATTTACTGCACAACTGATTTAATTAGAGATTACTTTTTCATTAGTACTAGTCAGAACGGGAGTGAAAAAGCGATGCTACTAGAGACACCACAGGTATAATATTTAGCTGCAGATGGACTGGTACCACCGTGGAGTCCTGCAAATTTGGGATGGAAGTTTGAGGAAACCCAACCATCTCATGTTCATAAGTAGAAGCAGCGAGGATTAAATTTATAATTGCACCTTAGTATGCAAGGAATTTTCAGCTTCATTGGAACGACATCACCAAAAAAAGCTTCTCATAAAGTCTACCGATAAACAACAAAATGACAGGGGACATCTTTCTTAAATTATGTTTCCTTCATTTGTTTTTTTAAGTAATATAAGTAATCATTTTTTAAGAAATATTTTTCAAATTATTTATTTTTTGTGAACTAAACAGAGCCTTGCTTTGTCCATAAGTGAGTTGGATAATACATAAAAACTGCATTAACCAAAACAAACTGGTTTTCCAGGCTTGCAACTCCTGAGCTGCGTTTTTACCCTTTGTTAGGATTTGGATTGTCATGAGTCCACTTTCTGTCCGGAGCACTGAAAAATTTTCAGGTTCTATGTAGTCAGAATCATTCTGTGTAGCGTTTAAAGGTTGCTTTTGGTCCACTGTTCAAAGAATCGATCCTTGTCCTGTCGAATTTCCAGCTGAACAGGCTTTTCTCTTCTCATCATTCGTCAGTCCACGCGATACTTCTCTCTGTGGCCTCTGGAAAAGTCCACATCAATTCTTAATCAGCGCCGACGTTTATAGACATCTTTGACTGCATTATTTACACAAGTTTTACAACTCCATTATATAAAACAAAACAATAAAATAAAATTGACACTTAATTACATCTCTTCACCGATTTTGTAATTTTTCATGTGTTTGTCTTATCTTTTTTTTTTCTTAACATTTCCTTTGGGTTCTTAGAGTTTCCTTGTATACAGGAATATATTAGATGGTCTTACTCAGCTCCAATTCCAAAAATGAGCTGCCTGAGTTGGTGATAGAATTAGAATTTAACCCATCGAAAAACATTTAGGGTTTATTTAGTAACCATTCTGTTTTCGCAAATAATTTCTGTTTAGAAATGAACTTTTTTTTTTATTCTATTCCCTAGAAGAGTTTTTGAACATTTGAATGCGTTTAATAATTGTCCAAAATTTTTATTCCTGAGATAAAAATGCATTTGGTAAGATCTCAAATTTTTTTGACTTAGAATTTCTTTTAATTTTAATAATTTTATTATATTTTTCTCTTTTTTGTTCTTTACCTTGTTCCTTTTATTCTTCCCCTTCTTCCTCTTTGGCAAGCAACCTCATCGAAGTATTGTTAGCCCTCAGCGAGGCTGAGCCTTGTCGGCCGAGCCTCCCTAGCGAGTGGGTGAGGCTCGGCTGGGCGAGGTTGACCTCGCCAGATCTGGGCAAGGCTTGCCCAGCCAAGGCGAGGCTGAGCCTCGTGTAGCTGTCGCGAAGCCACCACAAGGGCAACGTTGCCCAGCCTTGGTGAGGCCAACCTTATGGTGGCTTGACAAGATGGAGCCTTGCTAGGGACTAGGCAAGCTCATCATGGAATAATTTTATCCAGTTTATATTCTCGTTATATCTAACTTTACCTTGTCTTTTAGTAGGCACCAAACACAAGATAGGATAAATTTTATCCTATCTTTAATTGTATCCTAATTGCCAAATGCAGCCTTAGATTCATCGATGAGAGGGTGTCGGCCGACTAGTATCTTCAGGAGATATGTCATCAAGCTCTTCACTCCATGTGGTTAGAACAATGCCTTGTGGGTAAGGTGATCAACATGCGTAACTAACATAATACTAAAACTTACCACTTGGCTCTCCCAATATGCCAATAGTAGGATCTCCTTCCTCAAACCTTTGTTTGAATGACTTCTTCTAAATTTGCTCCCTAGTGAATATGACTCGATCAAATACTTTGGGGTGACTCGTTTGACCGATATGATTAAGACGGTTGATAGAATTCATTTGACAGCTATACCTTATATTTTGGCCAGGAAATCCTCCTTGTGGCATAGTAGCTTCGACCTATTTCTCGCTTGCAACGAGCACACAAATCTGGTTACCGTGGCTTCTTACCTTTTAGCTTCACAAACACCACAATCATAAGAGGGAATGGGTCAACATCTATTTCTATTGAAGCCTTTTCTTTTTTATCGGTAAACTTAATCTTACCTATTGGAATTACCTCTTTGGATATTCTTTCTAATAATAATGCAACCGGCAATATTATGGTTCCATGAGTGGCGCCATTTACAATATTTCTTGTTTCCAAATTCTTTTCTGCTCCGTATGGTTTGGCCTTCGATCAGTTTTATCAGGCCGTCGGCTAGAAGCAAGTAAAAAGTCTCATCCATTTTGTTCACATGAATTGAATAATACCAAGTATCTTTCGCCTAAAGCATGATGTTCTCCTTCAACTTCTCTTTAACTCTATGCTGGCCTGAATACTTGACAAATATATGACTTGTCAATAACCATATTAGCTACTGTTATCTTAGCATATTCTCCTTGGTCTAGATCATCCCTAGGTCCATACCTCTCCACGAAGGTCACGTCATGTTTGTCCGGCTTCTTATCTTTTTCCTTCAACAAATTTTCATGCCTAATTTGCCTTTGTTGCTAATTGGAAAAGGTCATTGTATAGTTGCCCTTCCAATCTGTCCCTTAACATGATTTTCAGGCTACTAAAAGTTATTTCAGCAAAAGATATTTTTTTCAGTGTTATAAGACATCGATTTCTCGCTCTTTTGAATCTACACGTAAACTAGTTTCCCAATTTATTGTTCTGCTATTTAAAGCGGCCAAATCCACGATAGACACATCTTCAGCATCTTCTATATTTAGTGCTGCTTCGCCACTCATGATGAAGCTCGAATTGAAGACACTTGAATCAAAATATTCAGCATCTATGGACTTCCGAAGCAATTGCCTTTATTCATGTACATGAAGTATTTCATGTGTCTTTTGATATAACTCTTTGGTGAGTCAAAATAAGTTTGCCATAGAAGCATTAGGAGTAGTAAACAAGAGTTCCTCTGTTTCGCGTGTTTACATGTGCTTGAAGCACGCCATAGGCATTGTTTCTGTCTCTTGTTGAGATCTGTGATAATCTTCTTCATAGGCTATTATGATATCCTCTCTGTTTGATTCCTCTGTTTCGCGTGTCTACAGGTGCTTGAAGCACGCCATAGGCATTGTTTATGTCTCTTGTTGAGATCTGTGATAATCTTCTCCATTGTCTATGATGATGATATCCTCTCTCTCTCTCTCTCTCTCTCTCTCTCTCTCTCTCTCTCTCTCTCTCTCTCTCTCTCTCTCTCTCATCAAGGAGTTAGTGAAATCTTATCTTTTCTAGTTAATGATTTGTTTTGACTGTATTTGACGATGCTAGTTTGTTAAATAGTCCAAATCCGACCCAAATTGCTCAAAAACTCTACCTGGTTCTGCCTCTTCTCCTTGCTCGCAGCTGAGGCATCGCTGGGCGGGCGGACAGAGGCAGCAGCAACAACAGGCTCGACGGCGACAACATCGACGGCGATGACTAATCGATGGTTGGGACGCAGCGGGAGACGGCATGATGGCGGAACAGCAAAGGCGGGTGACGGCGAACGCGGGTTTTGCAGGTGGAGGCACAGCGGCGGAGGCAAGCGGAACCATTGGGCCTAGTGACGACAGCGGACGCAGCGGCAAGTAACTAGACACGGCGTCGGGGAGGATGGGCAGAGCTTCAACTACTGGTGCGGCGGTGCTCGCAGTTGCGGGCGGCGAGCTCGGGACAACGAAGCACGTGGCTGGGGGTGCTCAGCATGGCTCAGCGAGGATCAGCAGGCAACGCGTCGGGATGGAGGGCGACGGTGGCTCGAACAGCGTTGGGCAACGTCGGCGACGCCTCCTCTCTCCTTGGCCGCCGCCCTTCTCCCCGAATCCTCTGTTTCTCTCTCAGTTCCTCGAGCTCTCTCCCTCGCTCGAGCTCTCTCTTTCTCTTATTGTCTTTGATTTCTGCTTCTTTCTTCTCTCCCTTGAGCTCTCTCTCTCTCTCTCTCTCTCTCTCTCTCTCTCTCTCTCCGTCTCCTTGAGCCTGATCCACTGCTCCTTCATGCTCTGCATGCCAAGACACCAAGAAGAAGACAAGTCGAGATGTGGGCTGGGCCCAAAGGAGATGGCTTGGGCCGCGTAAGGGAAAGAGAGATGGGTGTCGGGCCGGGCCAAGGCCAGATTTGGCCCGACCCAACCCCTAAGCGCTATTTTGTTTTTCTCTTCTTTTTTTTTTTTATTTTTTTGTTTATTTTTTGGTTTTTGTTTAAAAATAGGTGTGAACAGATGCCCCTCTTTCAATGTAGCCTCGAAGAGGTTGCATTCAAAGACAGAAGACACCTAAATTATTTTGGTGGTAGAGAGACCCTAGGTGAATAGGAACGCGTCAGGTCGACGGAAAGGACTCATACTATGGAAGCGCATCTTGTCAATAAGAGGAAGAAAGACCCCGGGCTACAGAACCACGCCGTGTCATAGGAAGAAAAGGAGACCCGGGCTACAGAAGCACGCCGTGTCATAAGAAGAATGAAAGACCCTGAGCTACAGAAGCACGTCGTGTCATAATAAGAAGGAAAAGACCCCAAGCTACAGAAGTTCTCCGTGTCATAAGAAGAAGGACTCTGGGCTACAGAAGCTCTCCGGGCTACAAAAGCACTTTGTGTCATAGGAAGAAGGACTCCAGGCTACAAAGCTCTTTAGGCTACAAAAGCTCTCCGGGCTACAAAGCTATTCGTGTCATAGGAAGAAGGACTCCGGACTACAAAGCTCTCCGGGCTACAAAAGCTCTCTGGGCTAAAAAGCTCTCCGGGTCATAGGAAGAAGGACTCCGGGCTACAGAAGCTCTCCGGGCTACAAAAACTCTCCAGGCTACAAAGCTCTTCATGTCATAGGAAGGATTATGGGCTACAAAAGCTCTCCGAGCTACAAAGCTCTCCATGTCATAGAAAGAAGGACTCCGGGTTACAAAACTCTCTAGGCTACAAAAGCTCTCTGGGCTACAAAGCTCTCCGTGTCATAGGAAGAAGGACTACGGGCTACAAAGCTCTCTGTGTCATAGGAAGAAGGACTCCGGGCTATAAAGCTCTCTAGGCTACAAAAGCTCTCCGAGCTACAAAGCTCTTCGTGTCATAGGAAGAAGGACTCTGGGCTACAAAGCTCTCCGAGTTACAAAGCTCTTCGGGTTACAAAAACACACCATGTCATAGGAAGGACTCCGGGCTACAAAGCTCTCCGTGTCATAGGAAGAAAGAGAGGAATGAGGTATCATCGTGTAACAATGGGTTTTGACTGGGTTGAAAATGCATGATTTGAGGAAAATCAATGAACCTTTGTAGATGACATAGTTTAAGGTTGACCATGAACCTTTTGAAAAATTGCAATTTGAAGATAGACACATGAACATTTTAAAAGTGTGGTTTAAGGATGGACCCACAAACCTTGTGGTTTAGACTGGAAAAAAGGTCTTACCGTATACAAATGGGTTTCGATTGGGAGAAAAGTCTCACCGTGTACAAATGGGTTTCAACCGGATGTGATAGTTTCACTATGTAAGAACGGGTTTTGACCGGGTATGATAGTCTCACTGTGTATGAACGGGTTTCGACTAGGAGGAAGGTCTCACCATGTACAAACGAGTTTCGATCGGGTATGATAGTCTCACCGTGTACGAACGGGTTTCGACTGGGTAGGAAGGTCTCACCATGTACAAACGGGTTTTGACCGGGTATGATAGTCTCACAGTGTATGAACAGGTTTTGACTAGGAGTGGACAAGCATGGTTTACAGATGAAACCATAGGCCATGTGGTTTAGGAAAAGCCACCAACTCCGTGGTTTAAGGATAAACCCACCAACCTTGGAAATGGCATGGTTTAAGGCTAACCATGGACCTTTGGAGATGGCATGGTTTAAGGTTGACCATAAACCTTTGGTTTTTAGGGAAGCATCCGCTAACCCCTTGAAAACTGCATGGCTTCATTGAGGAATCCTGTCAAACTCAACTTGAGCAAATGTCATTAGAGACGTCATCAAGAGACATATTGGCAATATTGCAGCATTAATTGAACAAGCTAATCAAGCTAAGTTCAACTACTTTAGAAGAACATTCGATGTCAATCAGCATCATGTGGTGCAAAACGGTCATCTTGCTCAAGGATATATCATTAATCATCAAATTCTCTGGGAGTCAAGTTCTTATCAAAATAGCTATGACTCGTGAAAAAAGTGCTTATTAAGCATGCCAAACTAGAGTTTCTTAGTCAGAAAGGGTTTCTCACATACTTTCGATAAAATGGCTACTTGATCCCATCCATTCATGTGGGAGATAATTGGTTGTTGAAGGTATCTCACATAACCTATGTCGAAGGCTTTGGGAAACATTCGCAATGAGCACAATCTGATTGATCAAAAATGTCTTTTGAAAGGATCGCAACATAGGCTCGGTTAGGGCTTACACAAAGGAATTATTGCTTTAAGGCTAATAAATGAACATTTGTCGCTATCTTCATCGGGTTTACAAGTCGAGAACTTGGAAGATAAGACAAGATAGAATTACCTCCACTCCTTCAAGCAATAGCTTATTTGTGGCATTCTCATTTTCGCTCAAACCATCCCAATCAAAAGAGACTTCGGAAGAGGGTTGTAATGTTGGCTCAAGAGAGGCTCAAAAGGCTTAAAATTTTCAAGACGGTTTTTAAGAGTCGGTGATCATCATGCATTGTAACCAGGTTACTTGACCTTTCGAAAGCCTTTGGTTTTGGAAACACAGCACATCTCGAAAATCCCTTGACTAATCATTTCTGCATGGGAGCTTTGCTCGTCTCTCTAATTTCCTTTGCTCTTGCGATGATTTTTTTTACGCAAGCACTTGGACTTTGATAATTTTTCTTTCACATAAGATGTAGCCTTTTGACTCTTTTTCTTGACAAGCATTGGCCTTGCTTTTACTAGGCCCCTAGTTTGTCGAACTTTTTGCTCTTTGAACTTTTGTAGCTCTTATGACTTTCAAGATGTTTTTCCCGTTTTCTCATAACTGTCAATTGTGTTTGGTCAATCTTTATGCCTTGCCCCAGTGAAGGGAGATGATCATCGCTCGGGGTTCAGAAATGAATAATCAAGCCCAAATTGGTTAAAGTAATGGGTATCGGTGTTTGGGTAGAGAAGGAAATGCTCTTCTTCACCTTGGGATGAGTCAAGCTCAAATGAGAATTCCTTTGAAACTATCACTAGAAGATTGATGGAAGTGAAAGTGATAGAATCTTTCTCAATCCTTCGCTCTACAACACGATCATAACCTCTTATGCTGCCCCAATGTAGGGTCGTTCTCAATAGGGGTACTTTGAAGGATCATCTTTATTCTGCCCAAAGGGGTAGTAAGAGACTCGTGCAATACTTGGGGTTGATGAAGGAAACGCATTTATCATTTCGATCTTTGTGCTCAATGCGAATGAATCATTCATCCTAAGAGAAGGTCGCCTTTCACTTAACTCTCAAAAGTGTTTGAAGGTCGTGTTTGGAAATGGCTTACCTTTCTTCACCCTAAGAACTTCTTATTTGGCATGGTTAACGTCTCCATTTCACTATGCCGAGATCATCTGAGTAGATCAATCTCCATAGGGAAATTTGATTCAAAATGAATAACCCACAAAATGATAAAACAATTTTGAGATAAAAAGGATGCTCAAAAAGTTTGTAGAAAATTTTTTCTCAATTATTCATTTTTTGTGCTTGTCTCTAGGAAAGCGCAAAAGGTTCTTTTTTGTAATGGAAATTCTCTGTTTTCTTTTTTTTTTTCTTCTTTAAAAAAAAATTGAGAAGAAGGGTACTTACCTGCGGCATGGTGACTCGGTAACCCTGTAAAGAATGTGAAAGGATATGTTAGTGCAAAAATCTTTAGGGATTGAAATGTTGGAAACGATACATTATTACCCTTCGTTCTCTTTCATCCTTTGGGCGCTAACATCTATTGGATTCACCTTCGTGGATATTTGGTAACTCGACATTACCCTTCACTTGCATTTGCCTTTAAGTGTTTGAAGTCTTCTTTGAAAGGAGAGTGGATGCTCCATGTTTCCACACTTGGGGACATTGTTCTTTATATGCTTTGCCCCATTTATTTCCTGCAAAGAAAAGATTGGACATGTTATTTCCACACTCGATTGAAAATTATTTAGGAACTATATACATCCTTTTACGCCAAATGGATGATCAAGTCTCAGCATGCTTTATTGTTAGAAGGCAATACTTCTATAGTCAAGGTGCACCTTTTCCCCCATTTATCACCCTTTAAGAAGAGGAGATGAAACGAGTTATCTTCATACTTAATTAGGTTCAATTTAGGAACGATACATCATTTTTTGATGAATTTGACGATGTTGTTTAGCACACTTCATTGGTCGGGAGATGACAGATTTTTTTCTAAATCAAACGTTGCTCTCCCACTCTTTATTTGACAAACCTTTGTCCCGTTCGAATCCGTCCCGTATCAAAGAAAATGACATGTCATTTTTTATGCTGAAGAGAATCAAGTTTAGGAACGAGATACATCCTTTTCAAAGTCGGGTGATCAACACCCCAAGGTATCTCTCATGGAGGAAGGGATAATATTGCCCATCTATTTCATTTGAATCTTTCTTTGTTTAAGATGAACATGACTTAATAACTCTCCATCGCATTTGTCGGAACGTTACAAAACTTGGTACTCTTGATGTCTCCTTGACAATGAAAAGAAAGTCATGGTAGAAACGGTATCAAAAACAGGTATTTGGAATCGATACAATTTACTTTTCCTTTGAATTCGCCTTTTTGGATGTTTGGCAACTCCCTTCATTTGTCTCGTCATGCAAAGTGAACGAGATCAATGGGTTATTTTGGCACCTAAGGCATTTGCATCATTTCCTCAACTTCTTATAACGGAATTCAACTTCGTTCCGCCTCTATGGAAGATTGGTGCTGACGAAGCCTCGACGCACGCTTACTCCTTGAGTTCCATGAGCCTACACTTTTATCTTTTAGAACAGGCAGATGCCGATCTCAAATAAACTCGTCCTGAGAAAGCGACCACGTGAAGAGAGGGCCTTAAGCAAAGCTTTCTTTAAATTCATTTTCAAAACATTTTGAAGGTAAAGGTAAGGATTCGCTTGAAACACTTCTGAGTTTTTTTGTTTTTTTTTTTTTTTGTTTAAGGATGATTTTCACGAAATCGAATTCCATCATTGAAAAATGTGGGTCGCATGATTTACAAAAGCATCAATTGGATTCGCAATCAAAACCCAAAATGGAAAACATGATTCTTAACAAGAATAAGAACAATGATAGAATACAAGAAACTTTTGTATAGATAATGGTAAAAATCAACTCTTGTTCTAGCTCTAGAATTCACTTCTCCATATGGTCGAACATGAAAATGTCAAGGAGCATCATGCATAACCTGCAAGAAAGACAACAATGTCAGTACGTGAATGAGAGAAAATGATATCTCAATGAGGTCGCTTCTTGCAATAAAATCGAGTCGATGGTACAAGCCCCACAGTCCTTATTACAAGGTTTTAGTATTTCGCCAAAATTTTATCATAAGAGAAGACATAATTAAAATAATAAATCCACCAATCCACAGCCATCAATCAAATGTCAATTTTATTCCAAAAGTTTCGTATGCAAAAGTGACATTGATTTTTGAAAGATTGATTTGTGATTTTACTCATAGAAAAATGAAGTGACTTCTATTTTGAGAAATTTGTACACAATGATTTGCATTTTAGTCCCAAAATGTGAGAATGAGAGAATTTGATAAAAAGAAATGCAATTTCAATTTTTGTGCCCCAATATAAAATCACAACTTGGAAGTTTTTTTTTTTTTTTTAATGATTTTGAGCCCATAACTAGAAATTTAAACAAAACCATGTGTTCAATAGGGCCAAATCAAAGTGTTTAGAACTTGCATTCAATATTCACTTGTCAAAAGTGATTGTCAATTTTTTCAATTATAAGCCTACAGCACCGAGGGCAATCGATTGATGTTCGCGAATTTCAAGATGGAAGTTCAATACAAAATGAGCAAATAAAAAGGAAAATGATACTTACAATGGGTGCCAACCTTTGTCTCTGTTTTTTTTCAATTACATAGACATGTACATGGGATGTGGTTCGATTTCTACTCTATTCGGCTCAAAATGGAGCCATGGGATTGCAGACTGAACCAACAAGCTCGCGGCTAGGTCGTGTTACCCATGACTCCGGCTTCGTCAAAGAACCGGCCCATGTCGCATGCTCGCAGACCAGGGTAGGGACCTTTGACATCAAGAAAGAAATTTCGGGGTTGAGATGGGCGACTCATACTACATGCTTGTAGTCAGAGTGGTATCCACATCAACACCATCCTAAGTGATCCTATGCGGCCCAAGTCCAGCGGCAGGTAGTGTGTGCTAGGGTGTAGTGCAATGCAAATGATACATGCATAGCAATTTATAGACAAACAACACTCCGTACATAAAAAAAATAAACCATACATTCCTACACCTCCTTACAAGACAAAGATGAGCAAATACTTCCCCTTATACCTTCCATTCTGTAAAAACATTTAACACCTTTAATGTTAGGGGCATACCTAGAATCCTTGTTGCCAAACAAAATATATTTTTGAACAAGATTAATTTCGGCCTAAGTCCTCTAAGGTCTAAAACCAATCCCCAGCGGAGTCGCTAATTAGGCGTATTGCCTAAAGGACGGGCTTATGGCCCATGATTAGGCGCGAGCTCTCCCAAGCCCATACCTCGCGTGACATTAGGGTATCTTTAAGAATTTCGCAAAAAGGAGTCGCCACTAGCCTATTGGGGTCGACTAAAAACCAAGTGAGACACAGGAGTATGCCACACTTCCTACGCAACCAAAGAATCTAGGATCGAGGACTTGATTAGACTAATTAATCAATTAGTGCCCTTTCGGTACCTAATCTTGTTCTTTCTAAAAGAAAATATTTTTGTTAGGTAGTTTGGATTGTTTTTATACCTATCCACTAATATGTGAGGTGATCATGCGGGTGCGCAATCATTAAAACAATAATTATAGCTACCAAGATCATAATTGCAATAAAATTAACACATGTAACTAAACAATTGCAAACATAGTTGAACACGTAAATTAAACATGCAATATAATCAATATACAAGCAAATAAAGACCTAATTACACTAAAAACGCAATACACGGCAATTCCTAATCAAACCTTACATTTTTGGATTATCGAAATCTTTTTTAATTTTTTTTTAAATAAAAAATATTTTTTTTTTTTTTTGGGGCCGGACCAGGGTCCGATCCGGTCTGACTGGACCCGGGTTCGGTCCGGCAAGGCTCGTGTGGGCCTGAAGCATGGGCCTAGCCCAAGAGGTCCCCCTTCTCTCTTTTTAAAACAAACCAAGCCTACAAGCCCACACTAAACCAACCCAAGCCCACACTAAACCAACCCAAGCCCACATGCAAAAACAACCCAAATTCAACCCGAATTGCTCAAAAACCCTACCCAGTTCTACCTCCTCTCCTTGCTCGCGGCTAAAGCGTCGCTGGGCGGGCGAACGGCGGCAACAATGAGCTCGACGGCAACGACGTTGACTCAGCGACGGTTAGGACACAGTGGGAGACGGCACAGTGGCGGAACAACAGAGGTAGGCGATGGCGAACGCGGGTTCTGTAGGTGGAGGCACGGCAGCGGAGGCGAGCAAAACCATTGGGCCAAGCAACAACAGCGAACGAGGCGGCGAGTAACTCGACACAACATCGGGGAGGATGGGCGGAGCTTCGGCTGCTGGCACGGCGGTGCTCGCAATTGCAGGCGACGAGCTCGGGATAGTGGAGCACATGGCTGGGAGTGCTCGGCACGGCTCGGCAAGGATCGGCAAGCAGTGCGTCGGGACGAAGGGCGGCGGCGGCTCAAACGACGTTGGGCAGCATCAGCGACGCCTCCTCTCTCCTCGGCCGCCGCCCTCCTCCCCAAATCCTCTATTTCTCTCTCAGTTCCTTGAGCTCTCTCCCTCACTCGAGCTCTCTCTCTCTCTTCTTGTCTATGGTTTCTGCTTCTTTCTTCTCTCTCTCTCTCTCTCTCTCTCTCTCTCTCTCTCTCTCTCTCTCTCTCTCTCTCTCAAGCTCTCCGTCTCCTTGAGCCTGATTCGCTGCTCCTTCATGCTTTGACACGCCAAGACACCAGGAAGAAGACAAGTCGGGATGTGGGCTAGACACAAAGGAGATGGCTTGGGCCGCGTAGGGGAAAGAGAGACGGGCGTCAGGCCGGGCCAAGGCCGGATTTTGCCCAACCCGACCCCTAAGTGCTATTTTTTTTCTCTTTTTTTTTTTTTTTTTTTTTTTTTTTTTTTTTATTTTTTGTTTATTTTTTGGTTTTTGTTTAAAAATAGGTGTCAACAAATACTAAAATCAATTTTCTCACAGACTCGTTCTTTACTGCAACCTCTCATAGGAGTTCGTAGTCTAATGTCCAGAAAGCACTCTCTTAGTGGAATTACTTATCGTTTTACCCTCATCTTGCGACTGAACTAAAGTCAATTGCTGAATACCGAGAGTTGAATAAACAACTGCTGTTTGTGGAAACAAAGTATCCAGTCTCGAATCTGGAATTAGTTCAGATTCCACTGGAAACTTTAGCCAGAGATGGATTCTTTATGGGAAATCATGTCAGATTAATGGTAACTTTAGACAAACAATAGTATGATCACCCAGCTTTAGCAAAGAATTTGTTGCTGCCGTGTTTGAAATGAGAAGTTCAACACTCCTGTTCTCCGTGACTTTACTGCGATTGGATAATAGAATTCCAACTATCTTGACTAGCACAAGAGCGTGATTGTTGAGCTCCATTACGCATGCTTGGATGACGAGCGCAATAATTAATAGTGCGTGTGAGTAGATACGTTCTTTGATCTTTGCTGGGTTTTTTCTGCTTTAGTTTACACTAGATGCTCATTGTCTGTCGCATGTTAAAATCTCGAAATGCATTTATGGGTGCCCGTGTTGACACAGGCAACATATTTACATGGTTAACTAAGCATGTCTGAGAATGTCGATGATAGTTACTTGTGTAATATGCCTTGGCAAGATTCTTAGATGTGTTGGCAACTTTGCTCTGACAACTCCTATTGAATTAGTAAGTGTGCACTGCATAGAAGGGAAGCGTATGATATGGTCTGAGATGAATTCCTTCCGTGCATCGGGTTCATTGGGACCATCAATCACAGATCTCACGATGCGCTGGAACTAGCGATGAGGATTGGTTTAGTTCAGTCATGTGGGCTCCATGTCACTAAGTTTTATCTTCCCTACTCATCTAGGAGTCTCGATCTGTCATTGCCGGGTCATCGTGTGGAAAATTTGCCCATGCACTCAACTCCGCCAAAAGACCAATTACATCAGGAAACTAATCAGAAGCTGTCCCATTGGAGAATAGGAGGGCACGGCGAACATTCAAAGGTTGGCCATTTGACTTGGACATTACCCCAAAAAAAAGCACCGGGACCAGTGGGAATCAATCAGAATCATTCAGGTCGCTGTCTTGCCGATCTATGGAACGTACGAAACGTGAGCGGGAACGTACGAAACGTGAGCGGGTTGCAACAACTCTAAGCACAAACCTTTGTGTGTTGCAACGACTCCAAGCACAACACGCGAATCTATACGACAAAGACTTTTTTTCATGAAGACTAACGAACAGAGACTTGTTTTTTCTGCTCGAGTAGAAGTAATAGTCAAGATAGAAATGAGTAAAAAATTATCATGCGATCACTCAGGACAAACGGACTTAAAAACCACCCTTGACTACAAAAATTTCAGCTAGTTTTAGAGCCTCATTTTATTATCATAATACAAGAGACACAATGAAGAGAGAGTAGGGAGTGAGCAAGCTTGAGATTGAGTAAGGGCAAAAGAGAATAAAGAGAGAGTTATAGAGATGGATTGGGTCTAAATAAGTTGTAAACCCATTTATGAATATTTTAATAACCAAACTATGTTTAAGTTCATTTATAACTCATTTACTGAATATAACTTAACTATGTAACAACTCATCCCATCTATTATGACTTATTTTGATAGGTCTAATATTACGCAACAATTTCTGCAACCCAATCACATCTCTTTTATTAAATTTTAAGATTTTTGCTGAATTTTATCTTTCTTTTCTTTTTTTTTTGCTAAACATTCCTTTTCACTCCAAGAATGTCCTTGTCCATAGGATTTTATTAGACAGACTTGCTCAGAATTGATTTCGAAAGTGAACCAACTTGAGTTGGGGAAGGAAGGGTTTTGCAATAAGGAAGGATTATAACCATTAAAAATTCCAAATTGATGCCTTATGACACATTTATTTTCAAACTAAATTCTGTTTCAAAATACTCCTAAATCGAAACTTATGACATATTTACCTTAAACTAATTTTTCGTTACAAAAATGAATCCATATTGGTACCCTAACTCAAATCTACCATTGGCTATTATTTTATTCAATATCCCATTAATATGCATACATGCTAACACACGTCATTTGCGATTGCAAGATGGATCTCATGTGGCAAACAACATTAAGACAATTTTGACATGGAAATCGACAAGATCAATGTGGGAAATCCATGTGTTAACAGTTATGTATTTTAACAGATTGTAAATTTGGGTCTGCGGTATCGATTCGGGATTTTTCTTAGGCAAAAATTAGTTTGGATTAAATGTATCATGGAGGTCCCATTTAAAGATTTTTTGTGGACAAAAATAAATTTAAGGTGAATATCTCATGGAGATACCGGCTTAAGATTTTCAATGATATTAACCCGTGAAAGAATTAGAACCTCACGCCTCTCAAAACATCAGCATCGGGATAAATTTCACAGCCAGACTTAATCATGAGAAAGAAATGCTTAGGAATCTCTAATCTCAATTTCAATGCAAAACCTAATTATAAGAAAGCAATTTCTAGATATTTGTAAATACCTCACGGACATCCTTGGCTGATGTCATCCCAGTAAAACCTACTAGCTAAGGATGACACTGATGATGACGCCCCCATGGGGCAGTGAGGGAGGGAGAAACACATAACCAAAACACAGTAAGTCATGTCGTGGATGTTTGGCTTAACTCGATTAAAACGGGTCTCCGCTTTCATGATTGACTCTTTTTTTACTCTTCTCTTCTTTTTCGCAAGTCGAGTTTCAGATCGTTTACCGTAGTTTTTGTCCTTTTGTTGGACTGGGGATCATCTCTTTCCACACGGTCAAGAAACACGTGTGTTACAGATGGGATATATGGTTCGCCCCATGTTTTTGAAGCATGTAAACTCCGGTAATTTAGACTGTTGACAATATTCAAATGGTGATGAAATCTAAGAAAATGGTTGAAGATGCTTGAAAAGAGCCTTTCGTTAGACACTATTAAGTCGTCATTACTACTTGATTGTATGCACAATGAAAAATCTTGCCATATCATATAACGTGATCACATATAAATTAACTATATTTGATTAGACCTATTTACATGTTGTTGTCTTAATTTTCTAATTTACACCACCATAAACAATTAGTAAAAGTGTTGAATACCTCTATAGATCAATAAAATTCAACGAGCTTGACGAATAGTTCTCATTTTTCGCCCATACTACCATTCAATAATGGATTGGTTTGTAAAATTCTTGATAAAAATTATTTCTATGTTATCGTGGACTTATTATATTTTATAATTCTGAATCGCATGTCCTAAATTTAAAATTAGAATTTAATCTTGATTTATTGATGGCATGGGAAGACGAAGTGCACAAAATAGAAATCACGGTTGTTAGCCAATCTACATCGTGTGGCGTGAAGGGAGGAGCAAGCCAAGTCAAAGTCTTTCACTTGTTTTATCAGTAGTTTCTCCAGCGTGAAGGGAGGGGCAAGTCAAGTCAAAGTCTTCCACTTTAAGTCAAGTCAAAGTCTTCCACTTGTTTTATCAGTAGTTTCTCCAAAGTCTTTGTTCCCAACTAAAAGAAAGGGACAAGGCAAAAGCCGACACAAAACCCTACTTTAAAAGCCAAAAAGTCTACAGTCAACGTTCAACGTTCAATGTTGGCAGGCTTCCACCTGTCCCCCGGCATTTTCCCCGAAGGCGCGTGTAGTGGAGGCACATCCCCATCTTTCGTGGTTTTCAAAGGGTCAACATCTCACGTGGTGGTGTTTTCCTCTCCTCTATGGGCGATCGAGGCTACAAGCTAGGGCGGTACAAGAGACCAGTATATACCGTGAAAATTTTGTGGACATTTAATTTACGATTAATATTATAAAAATCTTAAAGTGATACATTTATGATAAATTTATCTTAAATTAAATTTTTAATCATCACAAATCCCAAATTGATATACTTAAGACAAATTTACTTAAAAATAAAAAATTCTAAATTCATACATTTGTGATAAATCTACTTTTCATTAGTTTTCACAAAAAATTACAAATTGGTACATTTATCACAAATGAATGGTAAAACTCCAAACTGATACATTCGTCAACTGCCACGTGTTATCCAACTCAGCAATTTGACAGTAAAATTTCATAAAATTAATGAATAATAAATTTGTCACGTATATACTAGTTTTAGGGCTTTTGTGATCAAAAAATTAATTTGGGTAAATTTGTTAAAAATGTATCAATTCAAGGATAAATTTGTTAAAGATGTATCAGTTCGGGAATTATCATGATATTGACCCTTCAATTTGTAAGTGACGCAACGGTTAGAACCAATCATGACATAATGATTGTATGGAAACTTGTGTTTTTGAGTTGGTTCGATGTGGGGTCTCCTAGTTTCTCTTAAATGTTTTAAGAAATGTTAATATCTGAAATCGTTGTGGAAATTCACACAAATGATGTATATTATACTTTATAATTTGTCTATGACTCTAAATAATTACGGTTGATCTAGTAGCATATGTTGTAATAGTTACTGTTATGCAACTACTCTTCCTTTTCTCTTCTTAAAATGAAAATCAAAGGTGATCCAAAAGAAGTCACAATCCATAAATGTGAATGCAAATATATTCGATACATGTGGTTACAAATGTTTGAGGATAGTTAAAATTGCATAGGCAAGATTGACCACCACCTAATAAAAGTCTGTCTTTCGACCAAAAAATAAGTAAATAAATTCTGTCAAATTCCCATCTTTGCTGCAATTTCTTCTCCCCTACTTGCTGTGCTCATGTTACTATTGAAAGGAGGTGTAAGTGCTAGTATGAACACCTAGAGGGGGGGTGAATAGGTGTAAAAGCAATTTTCTTCAAAGAACAGTGAAAATATTTTACTTTTGAAACTGAGTTTGAAGAACAACAGACTTTAAGCGAGTTCAGGCTTTAGTAGTTAAATAGAATTACAAACAAAATAAAGAAGTTAAGGGAAGAGAATATAAACACAAAATTTATAGTGATTCGGCTTAGATCAAGCCTACGTCCACTCTCCCACGTTGACAACCTTCTAGCTGGTTTCCACTATGAATTAAAAGAGAATTTACAATCTTGCAATCTCGACTTCACAGTGAAGAGTCTCTACTGCTCTCTCACTAAGTCAAACTATAAGTCTCTCTCTTTTGAGTACAATTTAGAGCACAATATGTGGAATAACAAGAAACTGAGAAGTTTCAGACTTTGAAATTTTTCTTTCACGCACTCTATCGAACAACTGGAGAGTCCTCCTTAAATACTCCTTCATGCCTTCTCGACTGTTGGCACTTTCCAAAGGAATTCTTCCAATCAACCTGTTGGACAGAATCAATCAAGGAGATCTCGAGCCGTTTGAAGATTGTGATGAAAGCTTGTCAATCATGTTCACCCATACAATCAGGATCTTGGTTTCCATAAGTAGATTCTTTCCAAAATTACTTGCTTTCCAAAAAGATTTGAGGAATCTAAATTGATTCCTATGAAGATAATCAATCTCGTAGGTGATATTTCCAACCAGAATACCATATATAATCCACGCGAACCAAATCCTTGAAGAAAGAAAGACAATCCATTATCTGGAAAAGTCTTCATCATTCACTTTTGTTCAGTCTGGAATTTGTCAGAGTAGACAGACTTTGACATAAAGTCTAGGAGTCTTCAGACTTTGACACAGAGTCTGGAAGTCTTCAGACTTTGACACAAAATTCTGGAATTCTTCATAATAGACTTTGGATAAGTTTTGTCAGCTTCAAATCCTCAAAGGAGTTTTCTCCAACAATCTCCCCATTTTTTATGGTGACAAAACTTCCCTATAGATTTAAAGATTTATAACCTGCAAAACAACTCTTCACAGTACACGATATCTTATAAATAAATAAAAAACAGTTAGTTAAGGATCTAGATAACATCGATTCTGCAACCACAGAAAACATGTTAATCTTGAAAAATTAAACACATATCAAGATTTAAACATCCTCATCCATAACCATCACCATAAAAGAATATCACCACAAAAGTTACTGCAGTAGAGTATAAGTACTTAAAACAAATCTTAAAACAAATCAAAAGATAAGTTTAAATCTGCACATTCTCCCCCTTTTTGTCATTAGCAAAAAGTGTAGAAGATCAAAATAGATAGAGAAGAGAGAAATGTAATCAAGATTGTCTTGGAATTCGAATGAGTTGGAAATCCCCCATTGACTGCACTGCCTCTTCAACCTTCTGGCACTAGAGATGAACATTCTCTACTTGGGTTTGAATAGTCTTGATAATTTGTAGAGTCTGATCATGCTTGGCCACAGTCTGAGATACATGCTGATTCAAACTCTGTATTTGAGTATCTAAAAACTGTACCTTTTCAATGTGAAAGTCAGAGGAGGATTGCAACGCAGTATGCAGTTTCTGAATTTCAATCTCCATAGCATATTGCCGAGCCTTTACTTCCAAAAGAAGTGCTATCATCCTTGGATAATCAACATTTTGTGCAGTCTACGCACTGGCTTCAGCGAATGGAGTTTGTGGAGAGTTCATAACTGAGGGATCATCAGCTTGTTTAGTCCCATGACTCGAAGTAGATTCTGCAATATTAGCTTCAAGGTGTGCAGGAGATCTACTGATACCATCACTCGCAAAAATAAGAGAAGAAGTCCTTGTTTTCTCAACAGCTCCCCCTATTTCTGTGCCAACAGGTGGAGAAATGATTTCTTCTACTTGAGTCTTCTTGTTTGCAGAACGAGAGTGATGTTCGTGTTCTATATGTACTTTGATTGGACCACTCCGAGTTGCTTCAGAATCTTCAGATAAAGATATGGCAATGGTCACCTCATAAGATTCATCCTCATGACCTCTTACTTCTTCATCTCTTCCTTCTTCATCTCTTCCTTCCTCTTCTCTTCTCTTCCTTCTTCTTCTCTTGCTGCTTCTTCTCTTGCTTCTTCTTCCTTCTCTGGTTCTGCTTCTTCTTTTTGCTCTTCTTCTTCTTCTGGCTCTGCTTCTGCTCTATCTCATTCAATGGTTTTCTTAGCATCAACAAAACTTCGAAGATTCTTCAAGGCAATGGCAGAAATGGTGAGATCATCATCATCATCATCTTCGTCCTGCAAGATGAGAGATCTTCTCTTCTTTATAGGTTCTTTCACAATCTCCTTGGCTTTCATTTTCCTTGCAGCAGAATCTACTTTGGTTTTGCTGGAGGACTCATTCTTCATCCACTCAAGAACCTTGTTAAGATCTTTTAGCCTCATCTTCGAAATTATTTTCAGTCCGATAACCATAGGAGCAACAGTTCTAGAGCAAAAAGAGGCAGGAAACTCAATCTGAAAATGTCTGAACAGCTTTGTAACCAGCGCTGAATAGGGCAACTATCATTTACCCTTCATAACTATCCCGTGCATGTGCATTAGGATTGTATGAGGGAGTGAAAACCTCATTCCATTGCATATAGAAAACATGAGCCGTGCTTTGTGTTAGAAAAATCCTCTTAAGGTGTTTTGAAGTCGACAAAACATTTCCATCAGTCTAGTCTGAAGACTTGCAGACTCTACTGACAAAGTCTGAAAACCTCCAGACTCAAGCTTCAAAGTCTACTCTCATGGACAGTTTCCAGACCGACAAAGTTAAACTTCTATTATGATTATTTCAAATATGGTTTTTGACTCCAACGGTTAAGGAATATCTCACGACTGGAATTAGCACTTCAAGATCTTCTATTCGTATTCGAATAATCTAGATTCTCTAAATTCGCAACTTATACTTGGAAGGTTCTACTTATGGAAACCGAGATCCTGATTATATGGGCGAGCAGGATTGATGGGCTACCGTTATTTTCCTTGAGGAGCTCGAGATCTCTTTAAATTGATTCTATCCAACGGGTTGATTTGAAGAACTTCTTTGGAAGGTGCCAACGGTATTGAAGGCATGAAAAAGTATTTAAGGGAGACACTCAAGTTGTTCAAGAGTGCCGATAGAAGAATTCCAAAGTCTGAATCTCTTTGTTCTTTTGTGATCTTATTCTTCGAGCTATACTTGTAATCAAAAGAGAGACGAAGTTTGGTGAGACCTTGAGGAAGTGTAGTAGAGTCTCTACACTGTGGAATCAGGGGCGTGAGACTGTAAATTCTCTTTTTGATTCTTAGTGAAATCCAGCAAGTGGGCTGTCCGTGCGGGAGAGTGGACGTAGGCTTGGTCTAAGCCGAACCACTATAAACTTGGAGTCTTGATTCTCTATCCCTAATCCTTTTACTTTACATTGCTTTCACATACATCGATTATTGTTTTCAATCTCTTAGTCCATCATCCAATAAAACGTCTATACATTCTGTTACGTTTTATAAAATCATATTAATCACCTATTCACCCCCCTCTAGGTGCTCGTACTAGTTCTAACAATTGGTATCAGAGCTTGAGTACTCATTTATTAGAAGTGTTTTTACTTCTGAGTTAAAGATCTATGGCTAGTATGTTGCCTACAGGGTTGGTTGAAGGTCAAAGCAACACCAGACCTCCATACTTTGATGGAAAAGACTACAGTATATGGAAAAACAAGATGAAAGCATTCCTAAGATCGAAAGATCCCTTGGAATAGGAAGTAGTAGACAAAGGAATCATTCCCACTGCTACATCAAGATCAGAGAGAGGAAAAGAAGTTGCTGCTCCTATCGAGATGACTCAAGAAGAAATAACCAAGAGACAAACTCTTGATGCTAAAGCTATTTATTCCTTATATTGTGCTTTATCTCCTACTGAGTATAACAGAATATCCTCTTGTGAAACAGCAAAAGAAGTCTGGGATAGACTACACATTACCTATGAAGGAACTGATCGAGTGAAAGAGACAAGGATCAATATTCTTTTGGGACAATATGAAGTTTTCAAGATGAGATCAGGAGAATCAATAACTGACATGTTTAGCCGTTTTACTGAAATTATGAATGGTCTAGAATATCAGGGACATCCAATCTCAGGACATATGAAGGTCAACAAACTGCTGCGTGGACTCTCTAAGGACTGGAATTATATAAAGACTTCGATAAGGAAACACAAAGGATTGCACCACTCTCTCACCAGACGAATTGATTGGAACTCTTCAGTCTTATGAAGTAGAGCACACCAATGAAGAAGAAGATTCAAAAGGTAAGAAGTCTATTGCCTTAAAGTCTAACGACTATTCTGATACTACAGACTCTAAAGAAGATCTAGATGATGAAGAACTGGCACTCATGATAAAAAGATTTAGAAAGCTGAATAGAAAGGGAAGAAAATTCAATTGGAAGAAACAAAGCTCACAAAGGTTTCGGAACAAATCAACTGAGGAAGATGATTCCAACAAAGAAGCGACTTGCTTTGAATGCAAGAAAAAGGGACACATCGGACCAAACCGTCCTCTGTTAAGGAAAAGGAAAGGAAAGGCTGAGAAATACGAAAAGGCACTCAAAGAGAGACTTGGAGTGATACCGAATGTGAGGAAAGTGATGATGATTATGCCAACATTTGTTTAATGGCAAAATCGATTCAGACTTAGACCTTAAGATAGGATACGACTCGAGACAGTGAGCTTAAGGTAAGTAATCTAAAAATTCCTGTCAAAGTTTTGAAATATATTGATGAACTATGTCTTAGTCTCAAAACCTCTCTTAAGAGGATCTCCGAATTAAAAAAGGAGAATTCTACATTGAAGCAACAGGAGAAATTTTGGAAAGAAAAGTTTGAAAATTTAGATAAGAACTTTATTATCTTAAAAGAAAACTCAGACTCTGTTTCCAAAGAAAACACTCATTTGAAAAATGATATTTCAAACATCTCAAAAAGGTTTTCAAATGGTTCTGAAAAATTGGATAAGATTCTTTTGATACAAAGACCCTACTTTGACAAATTAGGTCTCGGTATGACTTCTGAAACCATTCCACTAATTGATTTTTCAAAGGTGAAGGAAAGAATCAAACAAAGACCAATAAAAGTTGTTTATAAAAATCATTTTCAGAAAGTCTTTGTAAAACCTGTTAGCCAAAATGCACTCAAATGTTCAAAGTGTCAAAGCTCAAACATTTTGAGAAAGAATGCCATTTGGTTTGGAGACCTATTAAAAGGGATTGGGCAAAGACTGTTTTATTGCTCTAACTCAACTGGACCCAAGATGATATGGGTACTAAAGAAAGCTTGAATTTTCTCTTAAATGCGAGGTCACTATCAAAAGGAAGATTAAATGGTATTTAGATAGTGGCTGCCAAGACATATGACAGAGATTCGGGTTGCTTCATAAAACTTGTCCGAATAGATGGAGGAAAAGTTTCTTTTAGTGGTAACAACAAAGGAAGGATTATTGGTCGCGGTACAGTAAAAAATTGGAAGTCTATCAATCAATAATGTCTCCTTGGTGGAAGGATTAAATTACAATTTGCTAAGCATAAGCCAATTGTGCGATACTTTTGGATTCAAGATCAACTTCCGGGAATGAACGTGCTCGGGAATCGGTAAAGACTTCTCCCAATCTTTTACTGGACGAAGACATGGGAATATCTATCTTCTGGATGTGAATCAAGAAAGATCACAATGCTTGATATCAGTACAATATGAAGCTAATCTATGGCACAGAAAGTTTGGCCATATCAACATGAAGCAGATTGCCAAAATCTCTTCAAAGAAGCTTGTTCGAGGATTACCTATTCTCAATTACCTAAAGTCTGATCTATGCACACCATGTGTACTGGGAAAATAGGTTAGAAATTCTTTTAAACCAATAAATAAAGTTTCCACTAATCGTATACTGCAACTTCTGCATATGGATCTTTTTGGATCCATAAGAACTCAAAGCATTGGTGGAAAAAGGTTCTGCCTAGTAATAGTTTATGATTATTCACGATTTACTTGGGTCTACTTTCTTGCAAGTAAGTCTAAGACTTTCTCTCACTTTTCAAAATTTGCTAAGAAAGTGCATAATGAAAAAGGTCACACTATTTCAAGCATTCGTACGGACCATGGAGGTGAGTTTGAAAATCAAGACTTTGCTAGATTTTGTGATGAATCTGGTTTTCAGCATAAATTCTCCTCTCCATATACACCGTAACAGAATGGGGTTGTGGAAAGGAAAAATAGATCTTTATAAGAAATGGCAAGAATTCTTTTAATTGAAAGTAATATTTCTTTAAGGTTTTGGGCCGAAGTTGTTTCTACTGCTTGCTATATTATTAACAGAGTATTTTTAAAGCCAATTCTTGAAAAAACACCTTATGAAATTTTTAAAGGTAAGAAACCAATTGTTTCATATTTTCAAGTATTTGGTTGTAAATACTTTATCCTGAAAAATGCAAATAATCGAGTTGGTAAGTTTGAAGAAAAATCGGATGAAGGATTCTTTCTTGGTTACTCAACTGCAAGCAAAGCCTACGAGTATTCAACAAGAAGACTCGGGCGTGGAAAAATCAATGAATGTCAAATTTCAAGACTCTCCACAAACTCAGCCAAATCAGACTGAAGAATTAGAATCTATTCTAGACTCCACAAGGTCTACATCCTTTGAAGTAGTTCAAAATCCAGAAGCAGTACAACAAGTTGTTGATGAAGAATCAACTCAAGAAAAAGATCAACAACCTATCAGACTGTCCAATAACTGGAAGCACAAGTCTAGTCATCTTGAAGAACTCATTATTGGAAACGTTAATGAGGGAATTCAAACAAGATCCAAAAGGCGAGAAGAGTCTAGTGATGTGGCGCTTATTTCTGAAATAGAACCCAAAAATATAGAAGAAGCCTTAACTGATGAAAGCTGGATTGAAGTAATGCAAGAAGAACTCAGACAATTCAGCATTAACGATGTTTGGGAATTAACTCCTAAACCAAAAGGTAAATCTGTTATCGGAGCTAAATGGGTTTTTAGGAACAAAGTCGATGAAAAAGGCAAAGTGACAAGAAACAAAGCAAGACTCGTGGCTAAAGGATACACGCAAGAAGAAGGGATAGACTATGACGAGACTTACACTCCTATAGCAAGGTTAGAAGCAATTAGATTATTACTTGCTTTTGCATGCTATAAGAATTTCCGGTTATTCCAAATGGACGTCAAAAGCGCATTCCTAAATGAATTTATCTAAGAAGAAGTCTATGTGGAACAACCTCCTGGATTTGAAGATTCAAAGAAACCAGACTCAGTGTTCAGATTAAAGAAGGCTTTATATGGATTAAAGCAAGCTCCTCAAGCTTGGTATGAAAGGTTAAGCAACTTTTTAATTCAAAGTGGTTTCACTAAAGAAAAGGTAGATACTACATTATTCATTAAAAAGGAAGGTAAAAGCTTCTTATTTGTTCAAATTTATGTCGATGATATTATATTTGGATCATCTAATGAGTCTTTGTGCAAGAAATTTTCTAAGTCTATGCAGGATGAATTCGAGATGAGCATGATGGGTGAACTATCCTTCTTCCTTGGTTTGCAAGTGAAACAATTGAAAGAAGGAATCTTTATTCATCAAGAAAAATATGCAAAAGAACTTGTTAAAAAGTTCGGTTTGGAGAATTGCAAAAAGACTAACATACCAATGTCAAATTCTTCGAAGCTAGACAAAGATAAAGGAGGAAAGAAAGTCGACCAAAAACTTTACAAGAGTATTATTGGTTCACTTCTTTATCTTACTGCATCAAGACCTGACATATTATTTAGTGTTTGCATTTATGCTAGGTTTCAATCGGATCCTAAAGAATCTCATCTAAGTGCTGCAAAACATATCATTAAATATGTTGCAACTACTGCTAAGCTTGGTCTATGGTATCCCAAAGAATGAGACTTTTCTTGGATATTTAGACGTAGATCGTGCAGGTTGCAGAGTTGATAGAAAGAGCACTTCTGGCACTTGTCAATTACTCGGTAACAGGGCAGTATCTTGGTTTTCAAGAAAGCAAAGTACCGTAGCTCTTTTAACAGCTGAAGCATAATATGTAGCTCTTGGAAGTTGATATTCTCAAATACTTTGGATAAAACAACAACTACGAGACTTTGATATCGAAGACTCTTGTACCGAGATCAAATGTGACAACAACAGTGCAATCAATCTTACAAAGAATCCAATTCTTCACTCAAGAGCAAAACATATAGAGATTCGACATCATTTTATTAGAGATCATGTTCAAAATAGAGAAGTCCTAATACAGTTTATCGACTCAAAGAATCAACTGGCAGACATTTTCACAAAGCTGCTTGAGAAAAGTTTATTTGAGTCTATTCGTTCAAGACTCAACATTTTATCTCTTGAAGACTATTGAAGCTCAAACTCAGGAACTAAATCTGAAAGAATCAAACTCAAAAGTTCAGACTCAGAAGACCAAAGGTTACGACTGTAAGTTATTGCAATTACAGTACATTTATTCGTTTAAACTGACATCTCGAAAAGGTAAAACCGCTTGTTAATCTCTAATTGATATTATTAAGGCAGTTATCTTTTTGAAAAAGATGGTTATCCATTTGTTTAAAAAGGCAGTTATTTTGAAAAGGCATTTTTATTTTTTCCTTTTTGTGACGTTTCATATACCCCGTATTGGTTGCCTTTTATATAGTTCTTCTTCCTCTTCTCATTTTACCTAAAAACCCTAGAGCACAAATTCTCACCCTCTGAAAGTTTCTTTCGAAAGTTCAAACTCTTAAAGCTCTCACCTTTCTTACGAAACGAGTGTGAAAATTCTCTCAAAGACAATGACAATATCGCATCAAAGAAAGTCATCAAGAATTACAAGCAGGGGACCACAAGGTTTGCATGAGGGGCCTACGCACTTTGATCTTACCGAAGAAGGAGACTCACCAAGTGGACAGGTGCATCAACATTCTCAACCGCGCACCTCCTCTCCTGTTAGATCACATAATCATGACCCTCAACATGCAGAGGAAAACATCATCGAGGATATAGAACCAGTAAGATCTCTTAAGCCCGCATTCACTTACAGGCTTTACTCTGCTCTAAAAGAAGGGGGTTCTGCAATGACGTTTATTGATGAGTTTCTAAAAGAAAAGGGCTATAAGAATGAGACTCATTTTCTAACTGTGATGGAACGTTCGGGTGTTGTTCCTGTTGGAACAGCGGCAAAGACTTTTGCTAACTTTCCAAGTGATCCACGATTTGGTGGTGTAAATCAGCCTGAAGGGAAAGATGATGATGAGAAAATGTTCGTGCATTTTAAACCAAAAATGGGTGTGGCTGCAAATCTTCGAGGAAAGAGGGAAGAATTGTTTCGATCGGAGGAACATAAAAATGTTTATTCTAAGTTCTTTGAAGCGTGGGGTTATGAACCCAAGAACGTGGACTTTGATTTTCTCGATCTGTAAACATCAATCGAGAGAGAAGTTTGAGAAACTTCAACTTGATCGATTACATGCGAGAGTGAGACTGCTCATTACGAACCGACCGCTTATTTCTACTCAAATCTTAGTTTTCTTGATGCAAACAGCTTTTCATTCGGCGTGAGGGATAAGGAGTATGTGGTTGACGCAGATACTCTTGCTGACATTATTGGTGTGGAAAGAGGAGCTTTCCAATCTATTTCTGTGTCTGTTAGCCATGAAACCTTAGAGCTTGCAAAAGATAGAATCACAGAATGACGCCTCTCGTATCTAAGGATGAGTGCATCAAACATTCTGCTTCATAAGATTATGATTAACTGTCTCAGACCCAAGTCAACATCGAAGACAGATGTCTCCATTTCTAAAGCAAAATTGATGTACACCATCAAGATCGGTCATAAGTTTTCCTTGCCTCATACCATCATGTTTCACATGTATCGGTCCATGGCAAAGGACAAGGGCAAACTTCCTTACTCTACTCTCATCTCACGTTTATTCAGACATTTGAATATTCAGCCTCCCAACATTCTGTGTGTAAGAACCATTGATCAAATGGTAATTGGGCTGAAAATTATTACAAAGATGCGTCTGAAAGAACTCAGCAAAAAAGCTAGAGCGGTTCAAGGAGAAAACCCTTGTCAAAGCCGAGACAAGACTCAACCGCAAAAGAGAAAAGGAAAAGATCCCATGACTGGTTCTACCAAGAGAAGGCGAGCAATCATCTTACAAGATGAAGATGATGAGGATGACATTCCTATCTCTACTTTTGTTTCCCAGCATCTTGTTCCTGAGTCAGCAGAATAAGAACATCAAGTTTGAGAAGAAACTGAGAAAGGGAATTAGGAGAATGAATTCTTGCAGACAGAAGAAGAAGAAGACACAACCGAATGCAGGACTCACGAAGCGACGGAAGAACAACCTGCAAAAGAAGGTCGTAATTCAACTTTCAACTTTTGAACATACTTTGGATTCAATATTTTGATGTGGTTGTGATTGACTTTATCTTTTGTTTGGTTTTGGACTGACTTGAACTTTGGATTGCTTGCTTATTATTGCAGTACTTTAAGCTACGCTATTAATTTAGATAAAGATATCTGATAAATATTTGTACAGGACTAACTTGTTTTCTGTGGATGCAGATATGTCATTATCTTTATCCTAACCTATTATGAGATATCATTGCTAGCTTAAATGTTGTATTGCGGGCGATAGTATCCAAATCAGGGAAAGTTTTGTCACCATCAAAAAGGGGAGGTTGTTAGAAAAATCCTCTTAAGGTGTTTTGAAGTCGACAAAACATTTCCATCAATCTAGTCTGAAGACTTGCAGACTCTCCGACAAAGTCCAAGACCTCCGACTCAAGCTTCAAAGTCTACTCTCATGGACGGTTTCCAGACCGACAAAGTTAAACTTCTATTCTGATTATTTCAAATATGGTTTTTGACTCCAACGGTTAAGGAATATCTCATGACTGGAATTAGCACTTCAAGATCTTCTATTCATATTCGAATAATCTAGATTATCTAGATTCGCAATTTATACTTGGAAGGTTCTACTTATGGAAACCGAGATCCTGATTGTATGGGCGAGCAGGATTGATGGGCTATCGTCATTTTCCTTGAGGAGCTCGAGATCTCTTAAAATTGATTCTGTCCAATGGGTTGATTGGAAGAACTTCTTTGGAAGGTGCCAACGGTATTGAAGGCATGAAGAAGTATTTAAGGGAGACGCTCAAGTTGTTCAAGAGTGCCAGATAGAAGAATTTCAAAGTCTGAATCTCTTTGTTCTTTTGTGATCTTATTCTTCGAGTTATACTTGTAATCAAAAGAGAGACTGAAGTTTGGTGAGACCTTGAGGAAGTGTAGTAGAGTCTCTACATTGTGGAATCAAGGGCATGAGACTGTAAATTCTCTTTTTGATTCTTAGTGAAATCCAGCCAGTAGGCTGTCCGTGCGGAAGAATGGACGTAGGCTTGGTCTAAGCCAAACCACTATAAACTTGGAGTCTTGATTCTCTATCCCTAATCATTTTACTTTACATTGCTTTCACATACATCGATTATTGTTTTCAATCTCTTAGTCCATCATCCAATAAAACGTCTATACATTCTGTTATGTTTTATAAAATCATATTAATCACCTATTCACCCCCTCTAGGTGCTCGTACTAATTCTAACACTTTGAACATGGAAACATCTGTCTTGGATGCAGCCTTCGGTCTGATGCAGTTAATGACCACTTTGTGCAACATAATGTTTGAGGCTGACAGTTTGGAATAAGTGATGCCTCCTTCCAGCACTCTGTCCTTGACAAGAAACCTCATTGCTTGACCAAAAGAGATATTTATTGGTTGGAAACCATTCCTTTCCACCCCCAATAATATCAGTCAATGTGTCAACATCCACCACATGGGCTTTGTCATATATAGTGAATTGGATATGATTCTGGTCAAGGAATAACAGATTTGAATAGAAATAAGCAGTCAACTCTGGATAAGCAATAGTTGTCTCAGAACAAAAATTCTCCAGTTGAAGTAAGGCTAACTTCTCCCTCAAGTTAACCTTAATTGAGTCTAGGAAATCAAAATCAACAGTACAAGGGTTCATCACCCCTCTCTTCAACATCTATGAATAAACCTTTTTGTGTTCCTTAGAACAAAACAGTCTCTTTCTTTCTCTAGGAACGTCTGTAGCAACACCCATTCTTGGTTGAAAATTAGAATAAACTCTCTCATCATCATCCTTGTTCTTAGGATGATTAGAACCGAACCTAGGGTCTGCAGGAAAATGAAGGAAGGCATTGTCTGCCGATCCTTTAGGCGTTATACCTAACTATTTCATCCTTCTTAATAACAAAGTCTCGTTCTTATAACCTTTCTCTCTTAGAAACTCATCGATAAAAGACATGGGAGTACCACCTTGCTTTAAATGAGTGTAAAGCTTATAGTGAACCTAGGGTCTCGAGGCTTTGAGAAGTTCTGTGTCTTCTACAACTTCCTCCTCTAGAGGTTCGCGCAGAACATTCTGAGTAAAGTGCTGCAGAGAATGTTGTGGAGAGTTGCGCGGAGAGTTGTCCTCAGTAAGATCGAAATGTGTCGACCCTTCTGGCATGCTCCTCGGTCCTTGGTTAGCAATCCGACAAGATTTCCTTTGGTAAGACATCCTTGCAAGCTTGGAGGATTTCACAAGTTGATTCGAGTGGAAAAGATGGAAACTTGTGGAACAATCTTGAGAATAAAAATGAGAGAGTAGAAAGTCTGTATTTTAGGGTTTGGAAAAAGTGTTCGTAATGAATACAATAGGGTATATAAAGGAAATGAAAGGTCACAAATAAAAGAGATAAACGAACCGTCATAAGGAGAAAAGAAAACTACCTTTTTCAAAATAACTAAAAAAAAAATTGCCAAAAACTCAAAAATTTGAAAAAGATAACTTCCAAAAATAAAATAGGCAAACAACGATTCAAGTATACCTTTTCATTCCAAAAATAACTGAAGTAGCATATGGAAATTCCGAGTCCGGCTGCCTTAGGACATTACTTCATAATAGAAATAATATTCAATTTGGTGCGAATAGACTCAAATAGATTTTTCTCCAGAGGCTTCGTGAAGATATCTACTAGCTGATTCTTCGAATCAATGAACTAAATCATAATCTCCCCATTCTGAACATGATCTCTTATAAAGTGATGTCGAATCTCTATATGCTTCGCCCTTGAATGAACAATTGGGTTCTTAGTGAGATTAATAGCACTGGTGTTGTCACATTTTATCTCGGTACATGATTCTTCAATCCCAAAGTCTCTCAGTTGTTGTCTTATCCATAGGATTTAAGAGCAACAACTCCCAAGAGCAACATACTCTGCTTCTGCAATTGAAAGAGCCACAATACTTTGCTTCCGTGAGAACCAAGATACCAACATATTTCCCAGCAGTTGACAAGTGCCAGAAGTGCTCTTTCTATCAACTTTACAACATGTTAAATCAGCGTCTGAATATCCAAGAAGAGTAAAGTCTCATTCTTTTACATAACACAGACCTAGCTTTGGACAAGTCGCAACATATTTAATAATGCATTTTACAACACTTAGATGAGATTCCTTAAGATCATACTGAAATCTAGCACACATGCACACACTGAATAAAATATCAGGTCTAGAAGCAATAAGATAGAGAAGTGAACCGATCATGCTTCCGTATAGCTTCTGATCTACTTTCTTCCCTTCTTCATCCTTGTCCAATTTCAAAGGACTTGACATTGGAGTCTCTGTTTTCTTGCAATTCTCCAAACCAAGTTTCTTGATGAGATTTTTGGCATATTTTTCCTAGTGAATGAATATTCCTTTTTTCGATTGACTAACTTGCAATCCCAAAAAGAAAGTTAATTCATCTATCATGCTCATCTCGAATTCATCCTGCATAGATCTTGAAAATTTCTTGCAAAGACTTCTGTTAGAGGAACCAAAAATAATATCATCTACATAAATTTGTACTAGTAAAAAGTCTTTTCCTTCTTTCTTAATAAACAATGTAGTATCAACCTTTCCCTTTTCAAAACCATTTTGAGTTAGAAACTTACGCAACCTCTCATACCAAGCTTGAGGTGCTTGCTTTAGTCCATACAAGGCCTTTATAAGACAATAGACTGAGTCTGGCTTTCTTGGATCTTCAAATCCTAGTGGTTGTTCCACAAAGACTTCTTCTTGTATGAACCCATTCAGGAATGCACTTTTGACATTCATTTGGAATAACCTGAAATTTTTATAGCAAGTAATAATCTAATTGCTTCTAACCTCGCTACTGGTGCATAGGTCTCGTCATAATCTATCCCTTCTTCCTGTGTATATCCTTTTGCCACGAGTCTTGCTTTGTTTATGACCACTTTATCATTCTCGTTCATCTTGTTCCTGAAAACCCATTTCGTTCCAATAATGGATTTGCCTTTGGGTTTTGGAATTAGCTCCCATACATCGTTGATGCTGAATCGTCTAAGTTCTTCCTGCATAGCTTCTATCTAGCTTTCATCATATAAGGCTTCATTTACTCATTTTGGTTCTATCTCATAAACAAGTGCTAGAACACTGGACTCTTCTCTTCCTTTGGATCTGGTGCGAACTCCTTCATTAATGTTTCCAATGATGAGTTCTTTAAGATAACTTAACTTATGCTTCCAATTACTGCTTGGTTTGAAAGTTGGTTGAACTTCTGCATTTGTTGAATCTTCTCGTTATGCTTGTTGTTGATCTCCAGAAGTCTATACCTCTTCGGGGGAAATAGACTTTGTAAAGTTTAGAACAGGTTCAGACTCTTCAAGTTGAGTCTGGTCTGGTAGATTCTCCACATAATCTTGAAACTTGATGTTCATAGATTCTTCCACGGATTGAGTCTTCTTATTAAAGACTCTGTAAGCTTTACTTGAAGTCAAATAACCAAGGAAGATTCCTTCATCTGACTTTGCTTTGAACTTTCTAGATCGATCATTTGCATTCTTCAGAATAAAACATTTACAGCCAAAGACATGAAAGTCGGAAACATTCGGCTTCTTTCCTTTATACACTTCATAAGGAGTTTTCTCTAGAATAGGCCTCAAGAAAACTCTATTGATAATATAGCAAGCTGTTGAAAATGCTCTGTATTAAGAGAGTTATTTCCATCTCTTGTAAGGATATATTCTTCCTTTCCACAACCCCATTTTGTTCTGGAGTGTATGGAGAAGAAAAAACATGCTGGAAACCAGATTCATCACAAAACTTAACAAAATCCTGATTCTCAAATTCTCCTCCATGATCAGTTCGTATGCTCGAAATAGCATAACCCTTTTCATTCTGAACCTTCTTGGCAAACTTCAAGAAATAAGAGAATGCTTCAGACTTACTTGTTAAAAAGTAGACCCAAGTGAAGCGAGAGTAATCATCCACAATTACTAGACAATATTTCTTTCCACCAATACTTTGAGTTCTGGTTAGACCAAAAAGGTTCATATGAAGAAGTTGTAGAGCTCGATTGATAGAGACTTGATTCACAGGTTTAAAGGAACTTCTAACTTGTTTTCCCAGAATACAGGGAGTGCACAACTCATTCTTCTGGTAAGCTAGATTAGGAAGTCCTCGAACAAGTTTTTTAGAAGAAATCTTAGCAATTTGCTTCAAGTTAACATGACCAAGCTTCCGATGCCAGAGACTTGCTTCATCTTGAATGGAAATAAAACACTGAGAACTTTCTGGGTTTACATCCATAAGGTAAATGTTGCCATGCCTTTGTCTAGTGAAAGATTGAGAGACGTCTTGACTTGTTCTAGAATAAATGCCTTCTTAGAAGTTTATTCTGGAACTAGTATCGCAAAGCTGAATTATGCTGAGCAAATTGTAGTTCAATCCTTCTACCAAAGAAACATTGTTGATGTTGGAGAAAACTTCCTTATTTGTTCTGAAGTTAACAAAACGTTTCCATGAGTCTAGTCTGAAGACTTGTAGACTCTATCATCAAAGTTTGAAGACCTCCAGACTCAAGATTTAAAATCTACCCTCACTAATAGTTTCCAGACCAATGAAGAGAAGACTTATCCAAATGCAAATATATCTTTAAGGATCTGGTTTGTACGGTTGAAGAAGATCTCACGGCTGGAGATAGCATCTCGTGATCAATTATTCTTATTGATATCATTTCGGATAATTAGATCTGTTGATTGACGAAGTATACTTGGAAGGTTCTACTTATGGAAACCTAGATCCTGATTGTATGGGCGAGCAGGATTGGTGGGCTATCATCACATTCCTTAAATAACTCGAGATCTCCCTAATTGATTCTGTCCAACGGATAAATAGGAAGAACTCCTTTGGAAGGTACCAACGGTTATGAAGGCATGGAGGAGTATATAAGGAAGACACTCAAATTATTCGAGTGTGTGCGTGAAAGAAAAATTCCAAAGTCAAGAGGAAGTGTAGTAGAGTTTTTACACTGTGGAATCAAGGACATGAAACTGTAAAATCTCTTTTGGTTCTTAGTGGAATCCGGTTAGTGGGCTGTCAGTGCGGGAGAATGGACGTAAGCTTTGTCTAAGCCGTACCACTATAAGCCTTGTGTCTCAATTCTCTTTCTCTAAACTCTTTACTTTAATTCGTAAATTTATATAACTGCTTATAGTCTTTTTCATCTTCAGTCTATTATCCTCAAAAGACGAATTAATTAGTTAAGTCTTGTAAAATTTATTTAAACACCTATTCACCCCTCTCTAGGTGCTCTTACTAGCCTTTTCAATTGGTATCAGAGCTTGTGTACTCATTTAATTAAAGTGTTTTTACTTCTGAGTTAAGGATCTATGGCTAGTATGTTGGCTCCAGGTTTGGTTGAAGGCCAGAGCAACACCAAACCACCTTACTTCGATGGAAATGAATACAGCATATGGAAAAATAAGATGAAAGCATTCCTAAGATTGAAAAATCCTTTGGAATGGGATGTGGTAGAAAAAGGAATCATTCCTAAAGCTGCATTAGTTTCAGAAAGAGGAAAAGAAGTTGTAGATGCTAGCGAGATGACACAAGAAGAAATAATCAAGAGACAAGCTCTTGATGCTAAAGCTATTTACTCTTTATATTGTGCTTTATCTCCTACTGAGTATAACAGAATTTCTTCTTGTGATACAGCCAAAGAAGTCTGGGATAGGTTGCACATTACCTATGAAGGAACTAATCGAGTGAAATAAACAATGACTAATATTCTACTTGGACAGTATGAAGCCTTCAAGATGAAGCCAGGAGAATCTATCACTGATATGTTTAGTCGTTTTACTGAAATTGTAAATGGTCTAGAGTATCAGGGACAGCCAATCTCAGGACCAATGAAGGTTAACAAATTGCTGCGTGGACTCTCCAAAGACTGGAATCACATCAAGACTTCAATAAGAGAAACACAGAAGATCATGCCTCTGTCAATGGACGAATTAATTGGTACACTTCAATCATATGAAGTGGAACAAATCAATGAAAAAGAAGATCCCAAAGGTAAGAAGTCAATTGCTTTAAAATCTAATGTTGATTCTAATATTACAAATTCAGAAGATGACTTGGATGATGAAGAACTTGCACTCATGATAAGGAAGTTCAGGAAGTTGAACAAAAACGGAAGAAGGTTTAACTAGAAGAAGCAAAGCAATCAAAGATTTCAAAAGAAATCAAATGAAAACAATGAGACAAACAAAGACGTGGTTTGTTTTGAATGCAAGAAAAAGGGACACATCAGACCCAACTGCCCTCTGTTGAAGAAAAAGAAGGGAAACACAGAGAAATTCAAAAAGGCTCTCAAAGCAGAGACATGGAGTGATACTGAATGTGAAGAAAGTGAAGATGATTATACCAATATATGTCTAATGGCAAATTCAGATTCGGAGACTCGGCTCAAAACATCCGGACTCGCACTCGATGAGGAAATCGAGGTTAGTTATTTTAGAATTCCTACTAAAGTCTCGAAATACATTGATGAGCTTTGTCTTAGTCTTAAAACCTCTCTTAAGAGGATTTCCGAGCTAAAAAAGGAGAATTCTACACTAAAGCAACAGGAAAATTCTTGGAAAGAAAAGTTTGAAAATTTAAACAAAAGCTTTAATGTTTTAAAAGAAAATGCAGATTCTCTCTCAAAGGAGAATACTTTCTTGAAAGAAGACATTTCAAATATAACAAAGAAATTTTCAAAAGGTTCAAAGAAGTTAAAAAAGATTCTTTCTATACAAAGACCTTATTTTAACAAATCTAGTTTGGGTATGAAACCAAAAACTATTCCTTTAATTGATTTCCCAAAAATAAAGGAAAGAATCAAACAAATACCTATAAAAAATTTTACAGAAATCATTTTCAAAGAGTTTTTGTAAAACATGTTGGTCGAAGTGCTCTCAAATGTTCAAAGTGCAACAGCTCATAACACTTTGAGAAAGAATGTCATATGGTTTGGAGACCTATTAAGAAGGAATGGGCAAGGACTGTATATTGCACTAACTCCACTGGACCCAAGAAAATGTGGGTACCAAAGAAAGCTTGAGTTTCTTTTTTAATTGCAGGTCACTATCAAGAAAAATATTAAATGGTATTTGGATAGTGGTTGTTCGAGACACATGACAGGAGATTCAGATTGCTTTATAAAGCTTGTGCAAATGAATGGTGGAAAAGTTTCTTTTGGTGGAAACAATAAAGGAAAAATTGTTGGACGTGGAACTATGAAGATTGGAAGTCTCACAATCAACAACGTCTCCTTGGTGGAATGACTAAATTACAATCTACTCAGCATTAGCCAACTGTGCAACACTGGATTCAAAATCAATTTTCAAGGAGTATATTCGGGAACTAGTAAAGATTTTTCTCAATATTTTACTAGACAAAAACATGGGAACATCACCACCGCCTGTGGTGGCTTAGTTGGATAAGCACTCCCATGACGTCTGTCTAAGACGGAGGGGTTCGAATCCCGCTGGTCGCATGGGATTGTAAGTGCGACGTCGGGGTGGTGGGTCCTCCACTAGCGTCGCTCCAAGATTTACCCGCCGACTGCCGGCTGTACGGGGTTCTCTGGGTATAAAAAAAAAATGGGAACATCTATCTACTGGATATAAAACCAGAAAGCTCTCAATGTCTAATATCAATTCAAGATGAAGCGAATCTTTGGCATCAAAAGCTTGGTCATGCCAACATAAAGCAAATTGCCAAGATCTCTTCCAAGAAACTTGTTCGTGGACTGCCCAACCTGAAGTATCAAAAATCTGACTTATGCACACCATGTGTGTTAGGAAAACAGGTTAGAAGTTCTTTTAAACTAATAAATCAAGTTTCTACTAATCGTGTTTTGCAGCTTCTGCATATGGATCTTTTTAGACCAACCAGAACTCAAAGCATTGGTGGAAAGAGATATTGCCTAATAATTGTGGATGATTATTCTAGATTTACTTGAGTTTACTTTATGGCAAGTAAGTCTGAAACCTTCTCTCACTTTTCAAAGTTTGCCAAGAAAGTTCAGAATGAGAAAATATATGCGATTACAAGCATACAGACAGACCATGGAGATGAATTTGAAAATCAAGACTTTGCCAAATTCTATGATGAATCTGGTTCTCAACATGTTTTTTCTTCTCCATACACTCTAGAATAGAATGAAGTTGTGGAAAGAAAGAATAGATCTTTGCAAGAAATGGCAAGAACTCTTTTAATAAAAAGTAATATTTCTTCTCGTTTTTAGGCTGAAGCAGCTTCTACAGCTTGCTATATTATTAACAGAATATTCTTAAGGCCTATTCTAGAGAAAACTCCCTATGAGTTATTCAAAAGAAAAAGCCAATTGTTTCTTACTTTCATATGTTTGGTTGCAAATGTTTTGTTTTGAAAAATGCAAATGATTGAACTGGTAAGTTTGAAAAAAAATCAGACGAAGGAATTTTCCTTGGCTACTCAATGTCAAGCAAAGCTTACAGAGTATTCAACAAGAAAACTCAGTCTGTGGAAAAATTTATGAATGTCAAATTTCAAGACTCTCTACAGAATCAACTGATTCAGACTCAACCTGAAAAATCTGAATATGCTCCAGACCTTACAAAGTCTACTTCCCCTGAAGTGGCTCAGAAGATCATCAACGAACTGAAGTTGAAGAATCAATTGAAGTAGAGGATCAGCAAACTGCCAGATCAACTAACAACTGGAAGCACAAGTCTAGTCATCCCAAAGAACTCATCATCGGTGATATTGATGAAGGGATTTGCACCAGATCCAAAAAGCAAGAAAAGTCTAGCGCCATGGCACTTATTTCTAAAATAGAACCCAAAAGCATAGAAGAAGCCTTAGTTGACGAAAGCTAGATTGAAGCAATGCAAGAAGAACTCAGACGCTTCAGCATTAACGATGTATGGGAATTAACTCCTAAACCAAAAGGTAAATCCATCATTGGAGCTAAATGGGTTTTCAGGAACAAGATGAACGAAAAAGGAAAAGTGGTCAGGAATAAAGCAAGACTCGTGGCCAAATGATATACGCAAGAAGAAGGGATAAACTATGATGAAACCTACGCACCAATAGCCAGGTTATAAGCAATTAGATTATTCCTTGCTTTTGCCTATTATAAAAATTTCAAGTTATTCCAAATGGACGTCAAGAGTGCATTCCTAAATGGATTTATCCAAGAAGAAGTCTATGTGGAACAACCTCCTGGATTTGAAGATCCAAAGAGACCATACTTAGTATTCGGGCGAAAAGGCTCTAAATGGATTAAAGCAAGCACCTCGAGCATGGTATGATAGGTTAAGTAAGTTTTTAATTCAAAACGGTTTTTTCAAAGGGAAAGTGGATACCGCCTTGTTTATTAAAAGAGAAGGTAAAAATTTTTTACTTGTTCAAATCTATATTGATGATATTATATTTGGATCTCCTAACGAAAACCTGTGCAAGAAATTTTCTAAGTCTATGTAGGATGAATTTGAGATGAGCATGATGGGTGAACTATCTTTCTTTCTCGGATTACAAGTGAAACAATTGAAAGAAGGAATTTTCATTCACCAAGAAAAATATGCAAAAGAACTCGTTAAAAAGTTCGAATTGGAGAACCGCAAAAGACCGAGATACCAATGTCAAGTTCTTCAAAGCTGAATAAAGATGAAGGAGGAAAGAAAGTTGATCGGAAGCTCTACAGGAGTATTATTAGCTCACTTATTTATCTTACTGCTTCTAGATCTGACATTTTGTTTAGTGTTTGCATTTGTGCTAGATTTCAATCTGATCCCAAAGAATCTCATCTAAGTGCTGTAAAACGCATCATCAAATACGTTGCAACTACCTCAAAGTTAGGTCTCTGGTATCCGAAAGAATGAGACTTTACTCTCCTTGGATATTTAGACGCGGATCTAGCAGGTTGCAGAGTTGATAGAAAGAGTACTTCTGGTACTTGTCAATTGCTGGGAAACAGGGCAGTATCATGGTTCTCAAGGAAGCAAAGTACAGTAGCTCTTTCAACAAAGAAGGCGAGTATGTGGCCCTTGGAAGTTAATGTTCTCAAATCTTATGGATAAAACAACAATCGAGAGACTTTGGAATCGAATATTCATGTACCGAGATCAAATGTGACAACACCAAATAAAATTAATCTCACAAAAATCCAATTCTTCATTCAAGAGCAAAGCACATAGAGATTCGACATCACTTTATTATAGATCATGTTCAAAGTGAAGAAGTTATGATCCAGTTCATTGACTCAAAGAATCAACTAGCGGACATATTTATAAAGCCATTGGAGAAAAGTCTATTTGAGTCTATTCGCACCAGACTGAACATCACATCTTTTATCCATTAAAGTCTGAAGGTGCTCAGACTCAGAGGTAAAGTCCGAAGGTGCTCAGACTCAGAAGACCAATAGTTACGACTGTAAGTTATTTCGGTATTAGTAATTTAATTTTTGGTTAAAGACTTGAAAAAGTACAGTTACTTATTAATCGTGAATTGATTGAAATTATCTTTCCAAGTTTTTTGAATTTATAGCATTTATTCATTTTTGAAAAGGAAGTTATTCAAAAAGGCAGTTATGCATTTTCAGAAAAGTAGTTATTATTTTTCGAAAAGGCATTTCTAATTTTTCCCTTGCTACGATTCATCTACCTCGCTTCACTTGCTTTATATACCGTTGAAATCCGTCTTCTTCGTTTTCACTCTCAAACCCTAAATTACTAAACTCCCACTTGCTCTCACTTTCACTATTGTTTAATCCAAAAAGCTTTCGCCTTTTCGAGCAAGTCTGTGAATTTCTCTCTTCAAGCGACAATGTCTTGAATAAAGTCTTCGAGAATCGCAAGCAGGGTACCATGACACATGCCTGAGGGTCCTACGCATTTCGATTTGACCGAGGAAGAAGATTCTTCTCCACCACAGCGACCAAGTCAGCAACAACCTTCTCAACAGCGTCAGTCTCCTCCACCGACTCAACAAGAAGAAGAAATTTTGGAAGATGTTGAACTTGTAAGAATGTAACGACCTGGGCCCCACTGTGTAATATTGTCTGCTTTGGACACTGAGTCATCATGGCTTTAAAACGCGTCACACAGGTTAAAAGGACCCCAAGCCTTATAAACTAGCCCCAGGACTCCCCCTAAGCGATGTGGGACTAAAGAGGACCCCTCCCCTTCCTTGAGCTATCACACTCTCCACCCCTTAAAAGCACAGCATCCTCGTTGTGACCCCCACACGTGGTTGGGAGTCAGCTTTGATACCATTTGTAACGACCTGGGCCCCACTGTGTAATATTGTTCGCTTTGGATACTGAGTCGTTACGGCTTTAAAACGCGTCACACGGGTTAAAGAGACCCCAAGCCTTATAAACTAGCCCCAAGACTCCCCCTAAGCGATGTGGGACTAGAGAGGACCCCTCCCCTTCCTTGGGCTATCACAAAGAACGTTAACTCCTAAGCTTGCTTTCAAACTTTATTCCTGTTTGAAAAGAGGAGGAACTGCTATGTCTTTGATCGATGAATTCCTAAGAGAGAGAGGCTACAGGAATGAAACTTTATTTCTGCGCGATATGGAGAAGATGGGTATTGCAGAAAAGGGATCGGCTGAAAAAGCCTTTACTAATTTTCCTAGTGACCCGCGTTTTGGCACTGCTAATCAACCACAAGGATAGGATGACAACGACCGTATGTTTACCCATTTTCAGCCTAGAACAGGAGTTGCTGCAAATGTTGTTAGTGATGGATCAAGCCTATTTAGATCGAAGAATCACAAGAGGGTTTATTTGAATCTAATGAAGATAGGGGTTATGAACCCTAGGAGTGTTGATTTTGATTTTCTTGATTCAGTGAAAGTAAATCTGCGAGAGAAGTTTGCTCTTCTGCAATTGGAACATTTTTGTTCTGAATCTATTGCTGCTTATCCAAAACTCACAGCTTACTTTTATTCGAACTTATCTTTCTTGAATGCAAACAGTTTCTCTTTCATAGTGAAGGATAAGGAGTTTTTGGTGGATATGGACACTTTGGCTGACCTAATTGGGGTGGAAAGAGCATATTTCCAATCAATTAATGTATATGTTGCTCACGCTACTCTATCATTGGTGAAAGACAGGGTTGTTGAAGGCAAGATATCCTACTCTAGGATGAATGCCTCCAACATCTTGCTGCACAAAATCATAATCAACTGCATCCGTCCAAAGTCAACATCCAAGACTGATGTATCTCGGTCTGAAGCAAAATTGATGCATGCCATCAATATTGGCTACAAATTCTTTCTACCTCACACCATCATGTTTCACATGTACAAGACAGTAGTGAAAGATAAGGGACAACTCCCTTATTCTGCTCTTATCACGCGCCTTTTTAGACATTTCAAAATTCACATCCCTGCACCAATATGTTTGACTAACATTTCTCCAATGGTGATTGGATTTAAAATGGTCACAAAGATGCATTTGAAAGAGCTTAACAAGGTGTTAGAGCGCATGAAGGAGAAGTCTCCCGTCAAAGCAAAACAAGACTCTGCTGCAGCCAAAAGGAAAGGCAAGGAGCCCATGGATACTCCAATTAAGAGGAAGAAAATTCTCATCTTGCAGGATGAAGAGGATGATGATGAAATGACTCTTTCAGCTTTAAGAAACTTGAAGAGTTTTGTTAGCTTTCAAGAGACAAGAGAAGAGCCAGAAGAAGGAGAAAAAGAGAGAGAAGAGACAGAGAAGGAAGATGAAGAACAGAGGAGGACAGAGAAAGAAAGAAGAACAAAGGAAGAAGAAGATAGAGAAGAAGAGAAAGACTAGGGTCAAGAAGACTCTTTTGAGCCAACCTTGGTTGTCTCTTTGTCCAGTGAATTTGCTATGGCAGGAATTGCTGCCGCGCATCACTCTGAAGCTAAAGTTGAACAAGAAGAAATCTTTCCTACTCCACCTGAAGGCAACCAAACAGGGGGAGCTATTGGACAACAAGGTATTTTTTCACCTATCTTTACTAGTGATGTGAGTCATTCTGCAGCAAATCCAAAGGATGTGTATGCCTCTCATTTTCCAAAAGCATCCACTCATAGTCACGGTGGACACTCTACTAAAGATCCCTCCATTTTCAAAACTCCTAGACTCGACTCGGCTGGACCTAATTCTGCAACAGCACATACAGCAGACTTTTCGAGACTGCTAGAGATTCTATTGGATGTCAGGAAACAACAATATGCTATGGGGTATGAAATGTAGGATCTCAAGAACGCTTTTTTATGGCCACTTTAGTGTCTTTGCACGATCAGTTAAATGCCCTGAAGACTCAACTGCAAGATCATGTGAAGGGTGAAGATTTGCAGTAACTGAAGGAGAGCTTTGGGAAGCTTGAGAAGACAGTGAATTCCATGGGAGAATTCCAGCTTGTTCACCTTCCCAAACAGATTTGACTCTCTTTTATTTTCAAACAACTCTTTTTATTTGTTCTCCACTTTTTGTTGTTGCAAAAAGGGGGAGAAGTTTAATGCAGATTTGATTTGACTTTTGGTTTGGATTTTTGGATTTTTGGACTTATCTTTTGTTTGGTTGTGGTTTGGACTGTTTGATTTGATCTTTTGATGCTTGCAGTAACTTAGGCTATAATAATGATTATGGAAAGGATATTTTGCAGGACTAACATGTTTTCTGTGATTGTAGAAACTTTGCTATCCATATCTTAATCTACTCATCTTTTATGAAGATATTTTATTTAGCTTAAGTGTTGTTTTGCAGGACAAAAGTATTCAAATCTGCAGGAAAGTTTTGTCACCATCAAAAAGGGGGAGATTGTTGGAGAAAACTTCCTTATTTATTCTGAAGTTGACAAAACATTTTCATCAGTCTAGTTTGAAGACTTGTAGACTCTATCGTCAAAGTCTGAAAACCTCCAGACTCAAGATTTAAAGTCTACCCTCACTGATAGTCTCCAGACCAATGAAGAGAAGACTTATCCAAATGCGAATATATCTTTAAGGATCTGTCTGGTTCGTACGGTTGAAGAAGATCTCACGGCTAGAGATAGCATCTCGTGATCAATTATTCTTATTGATATCATTTCGGATAATTAAATCTGTTAATTGGCGAAGTATACTTGGAAGGTTCTACTTATGGAAACCTAGATCCTGATTTTATGGGCGAGCAGGATTGGTGGGCTATCATCACATTCCTTAAATAACTCGAGATCTCCCTAATTGATTATGTCCAACGGATAGATTGGAAGAACTCCTTTGGAAGGTGCCAACGGTTATGAAGGCATGGAAGAGTATATAAGGAAGACGCTCAAGTTATTCGAGTGTGTGCGTGAAAGAAAAATTCCAAAGTCTGAAACTCCTAGTTCTTTGCTAATTCAATCACTGAGCTTAAACTGTATTCGAAAGAGAGATAAAATACTTGTGAGACCTTGAAAAAGTGTAGTAGAGTTTCTACACTGTGGAATCAAGGACGTGAGACTGTAAAATCTCTTTTGGTTCTTAGTGGAATCCAGCCAATGGGCTGTCAATGCGGGAGAGTGGAGGTAGGCTTTGTCTAAGCCGAACCACTATAAACCTTGTGTCTCAATTCTCTTTCTCTAAACTCTTTACTTTAATTCGTAACTTTATATAACTGCTTATAGTATTTTACATCTTCAATCTATTATCCTCAAAAGACGAATTAATTAGTTAAGTATTGTAAAATTTGTTTAAACATCTATTCACCCCCTTCTAGGTGCTCTTACGAGCCCTTTCAATTGATAGTTAGGCTTCCAATTTTCACAGTTCCACATCCTACAATCTTTCATTTGTTGTTTCCTCCAAAAGATACTTTTCTTCCATTCAGTCTCGCAAGCTTTATAAAACAGCTTGAGTCTCATGTTATATGCCTTCAATAGCCATTATCCAAATATCATTTGATCTTCTTTTTATAGTGACCTGTGATCATAAGAAAAATTCAAACTTTCTTTGGTATCCAGATTTTCTTGGGTCCAATAGGGTTAGTATTAAAAACAGTCTTAGCCCAGTCCTTCTTAACTGGTCTTCAAACCTTGGGACATTCTTTCTCGAAATGTTCTAAGCTATTATACTTTAAACATCGAGTGCACTTCGGTCAACAGGTTTTACAAAAACTTTTGAAAATGATTTTTGTAAAATGCCTTTGCAAGTCTTTATTTAAGACTTTCTTTTACTTTGGGAAAATCGATTAATGGAACAGTTTAAGTCATACCCAAACAAGATTTGTTAAAGTAGGGTATTTGAACTAAAAGAATTTTCTCTAATTTCTCGGATCCTTTTGAAAATCTTTTTGTTATATTTAAGATATCACTTTTCAAAAAAGTGTTTTCCTTTGAAAGAGAATCGGAATTTTCTTTCAAATTATCAAAATTTGTTTTCAAACTTTCAAAATTTTCTTTCTAAGAAACTTCATGTTGCCTGAGTTTAGAATTCTCCTTTTTTTAATTCAGAAATCCTTTTAAGAGAGGATTTGAGATGAGACAAAGTTCATCTATGTATTTAGAAACTTTGACAGGAATTTTTGAATCACTTACCTTAATTTCTTTGTCTGAATCTGAATCAGAGTCTGTCTCTGATTCTGAGTTTGAATGAGCCATAGACATATGTTGGCATATTCTTATTCATTTTCCTCACACTCGGTGTCACTCCAAGTTTCATCTTTGAGTGCCTTTTTGTACTTCTCGTTTTTCCTTTCTTCTTCTTCAATAGAGGACGGTTAGGTCTGATATGCCTCTTTTTTCTTTTCTTTTTTGCATTCGAAGCATATCACATCTTTGCTGGTTTCATTGTCCTCAGTTGGTCTCTTCTAGAAATTTTGCGTGCTCTGTTTCTTCTAGTTGAATTTTCTTCCCTTTCTATTCAGCTTTCTGAATTTCTTGATCGTGAGTGCTAGCTCTTCGTCGTCCATATCATCATCTGAATTTGTATCATCTGAATTTGTATCATCTGAATCAACGTTAGACTTTAAAGTAATTGACTTCTTACCTTTAGGATCTTCTTCATCATTTATTTGTTCTACTTTGTATGACTGAAGCATGCTTATCAATTCGTCAACTGATAGAGGCATGATCCTCTAGGTTTCTCTAATTAAAGTCTTCACATTATTCCAGTCTTTCGAAAGCCCACACAGCAACTTATTGACTTTCATTGGTCCTGAGATTGGTTGACCTTGATAAGCCAGGCTATTTACAATCTCTGTAAAGCGATTGAACATATCAGTAATAGATTCTCCAGGCTTCATACTGTCCGAGTAGAATGTTTATTTTGGTTTCCTTCACATGGTCAATTCCTTCGTAGGTAACATGTAATCTGTCCCAAACTTCTTTTGCTGTTTCACAAGAAGAAATTCGGTTATACTCAGTAGGAGAAAAAGTACAGTATAAAGAGTAGATTGCTTTCGCATCAAGAGCTTGTCTCTTGGTAAATTCAACGCGTGTTGCTTCGTCAGCATCAATGACTTCTTTTCCTCGGTCTGAAGCTGGTGTTGCTTTAAGGTTGATCCATTTTTCTACGACATCCCACTCCAGAGGATCTCTAGATCTAAGAAATGCCTTCATCTTGTTCTTCCAGACATTGTACTCATTTCCATCGAAGTAAAGAGGTCTGGTGTTGCTCTGACCTTCAACCAAACCTAGAGCCAAAATACTAGCCATAAAAGATCTTTAGCGTAGAAGTAAAACCCTTCAAAAATTAAGCACACATGCTCTGATACCAATTGTAAGTGCTAATATGAACACCTATAGGGGGTGAATAGGTGTAAAAGCAATTTTCTTCAAAGAACAGTGAAAATATTTTACTTTTGAAACTGAGTCTAAAGAACAACTGACTTTGAGCGAGTTCAGACTTTAGCAGTTAAATAGAATTACAAACAAAATAAAGAAGTTCAGGGAAGAGAATATGAACATAGAATTTATAGTGATTCGGTTTAGATCAAGCCTACGTCTACTCTCCCATGCTAACAGCCTTCTGGCTGGTTTCCACTATGAATCAAAAGAGAATTTACAATCTTGCAATCTCGACTTCATAGTGAAGAGTCTCTACTACTCTCTCACTAAGTCAAACTATATGTCTCTCTCTTTTGAGTACAATTTAGATCACAGTATGTGGAATAACAAAAAACTAGGAAGCTGGGAAGCTTCAGACTTTGGAATTTCTCTTTCACGCACTCTATCGAACAACTGAAGAGTCCTCCTTAAATACTCTTTCATGCCTTCTCGACCGTTGGCACTTTCCAAAGGAATTCTTCCAATTAACCCATTGGATGGAATCAATCAAGATGATCTCGAGCTGTTTGAAGATTGTGATGAAAGCTCGTCAATCCTATTCACCCATACAATCAGGATCTTAGTTTCCATAAGTAGATTCTTTCCAAAATTACTTGCCTTCCAAAAAGATTTGATGAATCTAAATTGATTCCAATGAAAATAATCAATCTCGTAGGTGATATTTCCAACCAGAATACAATATATAATCCACACGAACCAAATCCTTGAAGAAAGAAAGATAATCCCTTTATCTGAAAAAGTCTTCATCCTTCACTTTCGTTCAGTCTAGAATTTGTCAGAGTAGGCAGACTTTGACACAAAGTCTAGGAGTCTTCATACTTTGACATAGAGTCTGGGAGTCTTCATACTTTGACACAGAGTCTGGGAGTCTTCAGACTTTGACACAAAATTATGGAATTCTTCATAATAGACTTTGGATAAGTTTTGTCAACTTCAAAACATCAAAGGAGTTTTCTCCAATAGGAGGAACATGTAAACCTAGCAACATTTTTGTCTTCTGCAGAGGAACAAACTTGTCGTTTTCTGGCTTGCCGTTAAACTGATTTGGAACATCTGGTTTTGCCAGCTTTTATCGATTATAGAACCACAAATGTTGAAGGCATCTTGGTGCTCTTCGAAGTGTACTCCAGAGTAGTGTTAAGATAAGTAGATTTGTCACGACCTGAACCTCGAGCGCATGCACATCCCTCGGTGGTCGATAAAATTTGCGACATCCCAGGAAGTGTCGCTGACCCATTCAGTTTATTGCACATGCAGAAGCATAATAACAATCTCCAGACAACATACAAGTGGGATAGAAACGTAGGATAATATTTTCACAAAACACACTTATAATACAGCAGCATATAAGTGTGTTTTGTGAAAAGAAGAGCTTCTAGGCTATCTACGCTCTGAGCTCCTCGTCCATGGGACCAAAGTCCCCTACAATCCTATCAGACTTCTCAATAACTATAGGGTGAACTGTCACCCACTATCCAAATCAGACGAAAGACCCGTCGACATCTAGTAGGAACTAAAGAAAAACCTAGGCTTCACTTCTTGCGAACCCCCGCACCTTGCTTGACGATCTTCCATCTAGGGGCCTAAAAAATTTAGCCTACAACGGGGTGAGATGATGTCTCAGCGAGTCCACTCCCTAAATCTCGATTAGGAGAAAAATACACCCACGGGTAACCTAACACTACATCCTTGAAACCTATCTCGCCTCTGTACTCTCTTGCATGTCAGTACAATTCAATTCGCATATATTTGTATTGAATTTACGTAACACTGGGACATTTCAACATGTATGTATATGCGTATATGTCACCATAATCACACGGGTCCCGATTACCAGACCAAATCCTTATGGTACATCCCATACCGCACCACAAAATTCCATCTCCTAATCAGGTCCCTCAATTTCAATAATTCATATGTCCCAATTGATTATGATTCACCGGCCATGGCCAACTCAACAGCTAGCGATCTTCCGGCATAATCAAGCATCGTCTCGCACCATCGAGCATGACAACATCTACATCTAGACAGCATTCCGTTTAGGAGCATCGGCCCAGCATCCACTGCGACTGGCATCCGTTGACTTGGGGCATTCCCGAAGGAGCATCGTCCAGCCCCAAAGGCTCATGACGGCTTCTCATATCATTCATGCATTCATCCAATTTCGACCTAGGACACCGTGCATTGCACTCAAATGCCTCGATTAAAATAGTGATCCTAGCCTATTTTCATCATATTAGAAATATATGGTAAAATAATCATGTGTGGGAACACGGTCAAATTGAATCAGAAAATTTGTATCATCTCTTTTAAAATCCCACTATTTGATATAGTATTTTAAAACACTTTCGGTGTCCAAAACCTGACACCCGATATTTTCTAATTAAATACCGACATTCCGCCATTTTGAATTAAATATTCACAATTAACAATCATCACTCAATTGCACAATTTAATAGTCGATTGCATAAATTGAACATACCACTGCAATCAACACGAAATTCCGATCACCGGCTATCCCGGTATAATTTTTCGAAAAATATTAAATAATTAGTTAATTTATAATTAAATCATTTAAATTAATTATTTAACCAATTACCGTTTACCAAATTTAAATACTAGCTACAATCAATCACCATTTGAATCAACTATTTAAATACCTAACTAAACTAATTTATTACACTAACCTCCTAGGGTACTATGCTAATTGAATATTTAAATTCCTAACTAAATGGCCCAACCAACTTAACTAGCTAGTCTAACTATTTAGTTCTCTCTCAACTAACTTGACTAACTAGCATTTACCCTAACTAGGCTAGTTGCTAATCCTACTTAACTTAATCCACTACTTAATAAATGTAATTAACCCCTAATCAACACTTAAGAAATTAACTCACCTAAATTAAAAACTAATGATTTCTGCCGCCGGCGGAGCGACGGCAACCAAGCTTCGGCCTCCGGGGGTGCCGGAGGGGGTCTGGTCAGCCCCGAACAGGGCCATGAAGCCATCGACTCACAGTTGAGAGGGAGTCCTCTTGGCTAGTTCAAGTCGAGCAACGGCTGCACGACAACCATGGGGGCGAGGCAGCGGCACCATGGGACAGTTCGGTCGACTGGTGGGCTGCACCGGCGCAGTTGGTGTCCCAACGACAGGGCAACAGCAACAACGAAGGGTTGGCAATTTCCTGCGAGGGTGGTGAGTTAAAATCGAAGAGGGATGAGCTGTGGAGTTGCTACAACAACCGTGGACAGAGGCGTTGAACTTCCAGCGCAAAGATGCAGGGGTCACGCCGGTTTTGGAGGGCTGCTGGACTGCTAGTGGGGGTGATGGCGTGGTAACCAGCTACCAAACCAAAGAGAAATGGAACATGAGGGGCAGCTTGGTCGAGGGTTGTGCTGGTCCAAAAACCAATAGTACCAAAACAGAGTCCCTCTCTGTTTTTGACTGCTATTCGGTCAGTTCAGCAGAAACAGGGGTTGAAACTCTTCAAGAAGACAACAACAAGAGAGTTTGTGACATCCCAAATTTTCAGTCCTATTTTCTACTGAATAAATCGGGCATTTCATTGACGCACCTATAGGGTCATTCTCAGAGTTGATCACTCTTGAGATAACTAAACTATCTAGGAAAGCCATTAAGGATTTTAAGGCAAATAGACTTGAGAATTCGACCAGGAATCGGTTTCTCGACCGTGCTCATCTTTAGAGGTCATTACGGCACGGTATAAAATCGATTTGAAATCAGACATATGATGGTTCGACTGAGATGTGTGGCTAATCGTGGGTGACACTACTAAAATGGAAAATTCTCATCGACTGGCACTACACCGATTTTCTTATCGTTTTGGTATCCTATGTCCGTATTTGAATCATAGAGATTTTCACGACAATCGAGAGTCGCCAATGAGTCGAGTGGGTTCATTGTGGCTCAAAGAAAATCAACCACGGGTCATTTGCAATGAAAAGTTCTGAAAGTTACCCAGTAGCCTAAGTCACGCTAAAAACGCGCCGAATCGAAATTAACTGCGAATTCGAGTCCGATTTCAGAAATTGAAGATTCTGTCATGTCACAATTGATAGGGCTAGTAAGAACACCTAGAGGGGGGTGAATAGGTGTTAAAGAAGTTTTTGCAAGACTTAACAACTTAATTCGTCTTTTGAGAATAATAGACTGAAGATGTAAAAGACTATAAACAGTTATATAAGACTACGAATTAAAGTAAGGAGTTTAGAGAAAGAGAACTGAAACACAAGGTTTATAGTGGTTCGGCTTAGACCAGGCCTACATCCACTCTCCCGCACTAACAGCCCACTGGCTGGATTCCACTAAGAACCAAAAGAGAATTTACAATCTCACGTCCTTGATTCCACAGTGTAGAAACTCTACTACACTTCCTCAAGGTCTCACAAGTATTTAATCTCTCTTTTGAGTACAACTTAAGCTCAGCGATTGAATCCGCAAAGAACTAAGAGCTTTAGACTTTAGAATTTTTCTTTCATGCATACACTCGAATAACTTGAGCGTCTTCCTTATGTACTCCTCCATGCCTTCATAACCGTTGGCACCTTCCAAATGAGTTCTTCTAATCTACCCGTTGGACAGAATCAATTAGGGATATCTCGAGTTATTTAAGGAATGTGATGATAGCGCACCAATCCTGCTCGCCCATACAATTAGAATCTAGGTTTCCATAAGTAGAACCTTCCAAGTATACTTCACCAATCAACAGATCTAATTATCCGAATTGATTTCAATAAGAATAATTGATCACGAGATGCTATCTCTAGCTGTGAGAACTTCTTCAACCATACGAACCAAATCCTTAAAGATATATTCACATCTGGATAAGTCTTCTTCATCGAATAAAACTTTTCTTCGTCGATCTGGAAGCTATCAGTGAGGATAGACTTTAAATCTTGAGTCTGGAGGTCTTCAGACTTTGACGATAGAGTCTACAAGTCTTCAGACTAGACTGATAGAAACGTTTTGTCAACTTCAGAACAAATAAGGAAGTTTTCTCCAACAATCTCTCCCTTTTTGATGGTGACAAAACTTTCCTTCAGATTTGAACACTTTTGTCCTGCAAAACAACACTTAAGCAAAACAAGATATTTCATAAAAGATAAGTAGATTAGGATATGGATAGCAAGGATTCTGCAACCACAGAAAACATGTTAGTCCTGCAAAACAATTATCCTTTCCATAATCATTATCATGGCCTAAGTTACTGCAAGCATCAAAAGAACAAATCAAATAGTCCAAACCACAACCAAACACAAGATAAGTCCAAAAAAAAAAAACCAAATCAAAAATCAAATCTGCATCAAACTTCTCCCCTTTTTAGCCAACAGCAAAAAGTGGAGAACAAATAAAAAGTTGTTTGAAAATAGAGAGAGTCAAGGCTGTTTGGGCAGGCGAACAAGCTGGAATTCTCCCATGGAATTCACTATCTTCTCAACCTTATCTATAGTCTCCTTCAACGGCTGTAAATCTTCACCCTTCACATGATCTTGCACTTGAGTCTTCAGGGCGTTTAACTAATCTTGCAAAGACACTGAAGTAGCCAAGAAAGCCTTTTTGAGATCTTTTATATCATATTCCAAACCATACTGACCCTTCTTTAAATCCAGCAAAACATCCATGATGCGTGAAAAGTCCGCTAAATGAGTTAAGGCAGCACTGGGTCCAGCCGAATCTATTCCTGGAGTCTTAAGAGTTGATGGATCTTCAGCAGTTTGTCTACTGTGACTTGGAGTAAATGCCTTAAATTCTAGTTCTTGATGGTGAGAGGCATACACATCCTCTGGATCTGCTGCAGATCAACTAACATCACTAGTGAGAATAGGCAAAGAAGTACCTCATTTTTCCACAACTCCCCCTGTATGTGTGCTTTTAGGATGAGAGATGGATTCTTCTTCCTGTTCTGCATCAACAAAAGAGTGATGTTATTCTTTTGCTTGCTCACCAGCAGGTACACTCCTTGTCTTTTTAGAGTTGCTTGACAAGGATACAGCCAATGTAGGCTCAAGAGAATCATCCCGAGCAACTTCTTCCTCTCCTTCTATTCTTCCTTCCTCATCCTCTTCTCCTTTTTCTTCCTCTTCTTCTCCTCTTCTTTCTTCTTTCTCTTCTTCTTCTCTTCTTTCTTCATCTCTTCTCTCAGTCTCTTCTCTAGTCTCGTGAAGGCTAACAAAACTCTTCAAGTTCCTTAAAGCTGAAAGAGTCATCTCATCCTCATCTTTTTCATCCTGCAAGATGAGAGTTCTCTTCTTCTTTACTGAAGCATCCATGGGCTCCTTGCCTTTCCTTTTGACCGCTGCAGAGACCGGTTTCACCTTAACTGGAGACTTCTCCGTCATGCGCTCTAACACCTTGGTAAGCTCTTTCAGACGCATCTTGGTGATCATTTTGAATCCAATCACCATTGAAGTAATGCTTGTCAAACACAGAGGTGCAAGAATGTGAATGTTTGAAATGCCTAAAAAGGCGTGTGATAAGAGCAGAATAAGAAAGTTGTCCCTTATCTTTCACCACTGTCCTGTACATGTGAAACATGATGGTGTGAGGCAAAGATAATTTGTAGCCAACATTGATGACATGCATCAATTTTGCCTCAGACTGAGATACATCAATCTTGGATGTTGACTTTGGACGGATGCAGTTGATCACGATTTTGTGCAACAAGATGTTGGAGGAATTCATCCTAGAATAAGATATCTTGCCATCAGCAACCCTGTCATCAACCAATGATAGAGTAGTGGGAGCAACGGATATATTGATTGGTTGGAAACTCGCTCTTTCCACCCCAATCATGTCAGCCAAAGTATCCATATCCACCAAAAACTATTTATCCATTACTATGAAAGAGAAACTGTTTGCATCCAAAAAGGATAAATTCAAATAAAAGTAGGTTGTGAGTTCTGGATAAGCAGCAGTAGATTCAGAACAAAAGCGCTCCAATTGCAGAAGAGCAAACTTCTCTCGCAAATTTACTTTCACCGAATCAAGAAAATCAAAATCAACACTCCTAGGGTTCATAACCCCTCTCTTCATTAGATCCAAATAAACCCTCTTGTGATTCTTCAATCTGAATAGACTCGATCCATCACCAACAACATTTGCAGCCACTCCTGTTCTAGGCTAGAAATGTGTAAACATTCGTTCATCATCGTCCTATCCTTCGGGTTGATTAGACGTACCAAAATGCGGGTCACTAGGAAAGTTAGCAAAGGCTTTTTCAGCTGATCCTTTTTTCTGCAATACCCATCTTTTCCATGTCGCGCAAAAACATAGTTTCATTTCGTAGCCTCTCTTTCTTAGAAATTCATCGATCAAAGACATAGCAATTCCTTCTCTTTTCAAACAAAAATAAAGTTTGAAAGCAACCTTAGGAGTTAGTGTTCTTACAGGTTCAACTCCTTCCAAAATTTCTTCTTCTGGTTGAGTCAATGAAGGAGACTGACACTACTGAGAAGGTTGTTGCTGACTTGGTCGCTGAGGTGGAGAAGAATCTTCTTCCTCGATCAAATTGAAATGCGTAGAACCCTCAAGCAAATATCATGGTCCCCTGCATGTGATTCTCAAAGACTTTCTTGAAAACATTGTCATTTCGAGGGAGAAATTCACAGACTTGCTCGAAAAGGTGAAAACTTTTTGGATTAAACAACAGTGAAAGTGAGAGCAAGTGGGAGTTCAGTAATTTAGGGTTTGAAAGTGAAAACAAAGAAGACGGATTTCAACAATATATAAAGCAAGTGAAGCGAGGTAAACGAATCGTCACAAAGGAAAAATTAGAAATGCCTTTTCAAAAAATAATAACTGCCTTTTTCGAAAATGAATAACTACTTTTTGAAAATGGATAACTACCTGCCTTTTTGAAAGAGAATAAATGCTATAAATTCAAGAAGAAACTTGGAAAGATAATTTCAATCAATTAGCGATTAATAAGTAACCGTACATTTTCAAGTCTTTAACAAAAAATTAAATTACTAGTACCGAAATAACTTACAAAATCGTAACTCTTGGTCTTCCGGGTCTAAACACCTTCGACTTTACCTCTGAGTCTGAGCACCTTCAAACTTTAATGGATAAAAGATGTGATGTTCAGTCTGGTGCAAATAGACTCAAATAGGCTTTTCTCCAGTGGCTTTGTAAATATGTCTGCCAGTCGATTCATTGAGTCAATGAACTAGATCACAACTTCTCCACTCGAACATGATCTCTACTAAAGTGATGTCGAATCTCTATGTGCTTTGCTCTTGAATGAAGAATTGGATTCTTTGTGAGATTAATTGCGCTGGTGTTGTCACATTTAATCTCAGTGCATGAATCTTCAATTCCAAAGTCTCTCAGTTGTTATTTTATCCATAAGATTTGAGAACGGCAACTTCCAAGAGCCACATACTCTGCTTCTGCTATTAAAAGAGCTACTGTACTTTGCTTCCTTGAGAACCATGATACTGTCCTGTTTCCCAACAATTGACAAGTACCGGAAGTACTCTTTTTATCAACTCCACAACCTGCTAGATCTGCGTCTAAATATCCAAGGAGAGTAAAGTCTCATTCTTTTGGATACCACAAACCTAACTTTAAGGTAGTTGCAACGTATTTGATGATGCGTTTTGCAGCACTTAGATGAGATTCTTTGGGATCAGATTGAAATCTAGCACAAATGCAAATACTAAACAAAATGTCAGGTCTAGAAGCAGTAAGATAAAGAAGTGAACCAATAATACTCCTGTAGAGTTTCTGGTCAACTTTCTTTCCTCCTTCATCTTTGTCCAGCTTCGAAGAACTTGACATTAGTATCTCAATCTTTTTGCAATTCTCCAATCCGAACTTTTTAACGAGTTCTTTTGCATATTTTTCTTGGTGAATGAAAATTCTTTCTTTCAATTGTTTCATTTATAATCCAAAAAAGAAAGATAGTTCACCCATCATGCTCATCTCAAATTCATCCTGCATAGACTTAGAAAACTTCTTGCATAGGTTTTCGTTAGGTGATCCAAATATAATATCATCAACATAGATTTGAACAAGTAGAAAGTTTTTACCTTCTCTTTTAATAAATAAGGTAGTATCCACTTTTCCTTTGACAAAACCATTTTGAATTAGAAACTTACTTAACCTGTTATACCATGCTTAAGGTACTTGCTTTAATCCATATAGAACCTTTTTCAGTTTGAATACTGAGTCTGGTCTCTTTGGATCTTCAAATCAGGAAGGTTGTTGCACGTAGACTTCTTCTTGGATAAATCCATTTAGGAATGCACTCTTGACGTCCATTTGGAATAACCTGAAATTTTTATAACAAGCAAAAGCAAGTAATAAATTAATTGCTTCTAACCTGGCTACTAGTGTGTAGGTTTCATCATAGTCTATCCCTTCTTCTTGCGTATATTCTTTGGCCACGAGTCTTGCTTTGTTCCTGACCACTTTTCCTTTTTCGTCCATCTTGTTCCTAAAAACCCATTTAGCTCCAATAATAGATTTACCTTTTGGTTTAGGAGTTAATTCACATACATCATTAATGCTGAATTGTCTGAGTTCTTCTTGCATTGCTTCAATCCAACTTTCGTCAGCCAAAGTTTCTTCTATGCTTTTGGGTTCTATTTCAGAAATAAGTGCCACGATGCTAGACTCTTCTTGCTTTTTGGATTTGGTGCGAATCCCTTCATCAATGTCACCGATGATGAGTTCTTTGGGATGATTAGACTTGTGCTTCCAGTTGCTGGTTAGTCTAACAGTTTGCTGATCCTCTACTTCAGTTGATTTTTCAACTTCTGTTCGTTGAAGATCTTCAGAAGTCTGAGCCACTTCAGGGGAAGTAGACTTTGTAAGGTTTGGAGCAGATTCAGATTCTTTAGTTTGAGTCTGAATCAGTTGATTTTGCAAAGAGTCTTGAAATTTGACATTCATAGATTCTTCCACGGATTGAGTCTTCTTATTGAATACTCTATAAGCTTTGCTTGAGGTTGAGTAGCCAAGGAAAATTCCTTCATCTCGATTTTTCTTCAAACTTACCAGTTCGATCATTTGCATTTTTCAAAACAAAATATTTGCAACCAAACACATGAAAGTAAGAAACAATTGGCTTCTTTCTTTTGAATAACTCATGGGGAGTTTTCTCCAGAATAGGCCTTAAGAATACTCTATTAATAATATAGCAAGCTATAGAAACTGCTTCAGCCCAAAAATAAGAAGAAATATTACTTTCTATTAAAAGAGTTATTGCCATTTCTTGCAGAGATCTATTCTTTTTTTCCACAACTCCATTCTATTCTAGAGTGTATGAAAAGGAGAAAACATGCCGAAAACCTGATTCATCACAGAATTTTGCAAAGTCTTGATTTTCAAACTCACCTCCATGGTCTGTCCGTATGCTTGAAATAGCATATCCTTTCTCATTCTGAACTTTCTTGGTAAACTTTGAAAAGTGAGAAAATGTTTCAGACTTACTTGCCAGAAAGTGAACCCAAGTAAATCGAGAATAATCATCCATAATTACTAAGAAACTCTTTCCACTAATGCTTTAAGTTCTGGTTGGTCCAAAGAGACCCATATGCAAAAGCTGCAAAACATGATTAGTAGAAACCTGATTTATTAGTTTAAAAGAACTTCTAACCTGTTTTCCCAACACACATGGTGTGCATAAATCAGATTTTTGAAACCTCAGGTTGGCCAACCCACGAACAAGGTTCTTAGAAGAGATCTTGGCAATTTGCTTCATGTTGACATGGCCAAGTTTTCGATGTCAAAGATTTGTTTCATCTTGAATTGAAATTAGACATTGAGATTTTTCTGGTTTTATATCCAGACGATAAATGTTCCCATGTCTTCGTTCAGTAAAAGATTGAGAAAAATCTTTACCAGTTCCCGAACATACTCCTTCTTGGAAATTGATTTTGAATCTAATGTCACACAGTTGGCTAATGCTAAGAAGATTGTAATTTAGTCCTTCCACCAAGGAGACATTGTTGATTGTGAGACTTCCAATCTTTACAGTTCCACGCCAAACAATTCTTCATTTGTTATTTCCACCAAAAGAGACTTTTCCACCATTCATTTGCACAAGTTTTATAAAACAACTTAAATCTCCAGTCATATGTCTTGAATAGCCACTATCCAAATACTATTTAACATTTTTCTTAATAGTGACCTGCAATTAAAAAAGAAACTCAAGCTTGCTTTGGTACCCACATTTTCTTGGCTCTAGAGGAGTTAGTGCAATATGCAGTCTTTGCCCATTCCTTCTTAACAGGTCTCCAAACCATAGGACATTCTTTCTCAAAGTGTTCTGAGCTGTTACATTTTGAACATTTGAGAGCACTTTGGCCAACAGATTTTACAAATACTTGTTGAAAATGAATTCTGTAAAAAGTTTTCGTAGGTCTTTGTTTGATTCGTTCCTTCACTTTTGGAAAATCAATTAGAGAAATAGTTTCTGAAGTCATTCCCAAGCCTGACTTGTTGAAATAAGGTCTTTGTACCGAAAGAATCTTTTCCAGCTTTTCAGATCGTATTGAAAATCTTTTTGAAATATTTGAAATGTCATTTTTCAAAAATGTATTTTCTTTTGAAAGAGAGTCTGCATTTTCTTTTAAAACAACAAAACTTTTGTCTAAATTTTCAAACTTTTCTTTCCAAGAATTTTCCTGTTGCTTCAGTGTAGAATTCTCCCTTTTTAGCTCGGAAATCCTCTTAAGAGAGGTTTTGAGACTAAAACAAAGCCCATCAATGTATTTCGAGACTTTAGTAAGAATTTTTAGATTGCTTACCTCGATTTCGCTGTTTGAGTCTCGAGTTTATATTTATCTCAAAGTCTGAGTCGATTCTCGATTTTGCCATTAGACAAATGTTGGTATAATCTTCATCACTTTCTTCGCATTCAGTATCACTCCATGTCTCTGCTTTGAGAGCCTTCATGTATTTATCAGCTTTTCTTTTCTTTTTCTTCAACAAAGAATAGTTAGGTCTGATGTGTCCCTTTTTCTTGCATTCAAAACAGATCACATCTTTATTAGCTTCATCATCCTTAGTTGATTTGTTTTGAAACTTTTGAGTGCTTTGTTTCTTCCAATTGAATCTTCTTCCATTTTTGTTCAGTTTCCTGAACCTCTTTATCATAAGAGCTAATTCTTCATCGTCCATATCATCTTCAGAATCTATAACATCAGAATTATCATTAGACTTTAAAGCAATTAACTTCTTACCTTTAGGATTTTCCTCCTTGTTGATTTGCTCCACTTCATAGGACTGAAGTGTGCCAACCAGTTCATCTACAGAAAGTGGCATGATCCTTTATGTTTCCCTTATTGGAGTCTTTATGTGATTCTAGTCTTTGAAGAGTCCACGCAGTAATTTGTTGACCTTCATTGGTCCTGAGATTGGCTGTCCCTGATACTCTAGACCATTTACAATTTCAGTAAAACGACTAAACATATCAGTGATAGATTCTCCTGGCTTCATCTTGAAGGCTTCATATTATCCGAGTAGAATATTAATCCTTGTTTCTTTCACTCAATCAGTTCCTTCATAGGTAATGTGCAGCCTATCCCAGACTTCTTTGGTTGTTTCACAAGAAGATATTATGTTATACTCAGTAGGAGATAATGCACAATATAAAGAGTAAATTGCTTTAGCATCAAGAGCTTGTCTCTTGGTTATTTCTTCTTGAATCATCTCGCTAGCATCTGCAACTTCTTTTCGTCTTTCTAAAACTGATGCAGCTTTAGGAATGATTCCTTTTTCTACCACATCCCATTCTAAAGGATCTTTCGATCTTCGGAATGCTTTCATCTTGTTTTTCCATATGCTGTATTTCTTTCCATCAAAGTAAGGTGGTCTAGTATTGCTCTGGCCTTCAATCAAACTTGGAGCCAACATACTAGCCATAGATCTTTAACTTAGAAGTAAAAACACTTCAATTAAATGAGTACACGCACTCTGATACCAATTGATAGGGCTAGTATGACACCTAGAGGGGGTGAATAGGTGTTAAAGAAGTTTTTGCAAGACTTAACAACTTAATTCGTCTTTTGAGAATAATAGACTGAAGATGTAAAAGACTATAAACAGTTATATAAGACTACGAATTAAAGTAAGGAGTTTAGAGAAAGAGAATTGAAACATAAGGTTTATAGTGGTTCGGCTTAGATCAAGCCTACATCCACTCTCCCGCACTAACAGCTCACTGGCTGGATTCCACTAAGAACCAAAAGAGAATTTACAGTCTCACGTCCTTGATTCCACAGTGTAGAAACTCTACTACACTTCCTCAAGGTCTCACAAGTATTTAATCTCTCTTTCGAGTACAACTTAAGCTCGGCGATTGAATCAGCAAAGAATTAGGAGCTTCAGACTTTGGAATTTTTCTTTCACGCACACACTCGAATAACTTGAGCGTCTTCCTTATATACTCCTCCATGCCTTCATAACCGTTGGCACCTTCCAAATGAGTTTTTCTAATCTACCCATTAGACAGAATCAATTAGGGAGATCTTGAGTTATTTAAGGAATATGATGATAGCCCGCCAATCCTGCTTGCCCATACAATCAGGATCTAGGTTTTCATAAATAGAACATTCCAATTATACTTCGCCAATCAACAGATCTAATCATCCGAATTGATTTCAATAAGAATAATTGATCACGAGATGCTATCTCCAACCGTGAGAACTTCTTCAACCATACGAACCAAATCCTTAAAGATATATTCGCATCTGGATAAGTCTTCTTCATCGAATAAAAATTTTCTTCGTCAATCCGGAAGCTATCAGTGAGAATAGACTTTAAATCTTGAGTTTGGAGGTCTTCAGACTTTGACGATAAAGTCTACAAGTCTTCAGACTAGACTAATGGAAACGTTTTATAAACTTCAAAATAAATAAGGAAATTTTCTCCAACAACAATAAATTCTAGGAATGTCGACTCAATCTTAGAATATTTTTCTGTAACCCTAGACTTTTTGGGAAAAAGTCGTCCTAGGACCATTTTTGTTCAGAAAAAGGTCGGGACCGTTTCTGATCTGCAATGGGGATGCAAGATGGTTCAAGTGGTGAGGAAAAATACTAATTTGAGTATCTAATCGACAAAGGAATTTATAGAGGCCGAATTGAATTGATTTGAGAACCGGTAAGTGACCAATTAGAGAGAAAATGCTTGCAAATTCGTGTGCCCCCATGGCCTAACCAATTTGGACCATTGCAAGGGTTGTTGAGAGTGCTTTGGTGGTTCATTGACAGCCAAGGAGGTGTGTATGGTGTAGGGTGGTCAAGGGGACAAGAGCTTGGAAGAATTGGCCTTGGTGGAGCCCTTGTCTCTCTTATCTCTTCCCTTCCTCTCTCTTTGGCTGCCGACCAGCCCTTCCTCAGCTTTCATTGTGCATTTTCGGGAACTAACAGCTGAAGGAGACCGCTTGGAGCCATCGCACGCTGCCACCATCGCTAGAATGCCGCCACCTCCGCCGTACGCCCTCCTCGCACGCACGCACGCCGCCGTGCCTTGCCACACCTTGCCGCGCCCCATGCCACCATTCCAACCTTTGTCCGTGTGTCCAAGGGTGCTGTCCAACCGTGCCAGCCACCGCCGGAGTCAACCAAGGCCGCCGGAGTCCTTGCCGTTGGTCACCGAACACCCAAGCCACCTCCATCGGTCTTACTTTGCCATAACCAGCCCTATTTCCTTTTGTTTCAGCTCTAAACAGAACCTGAAGTTGTGGGTATCGCAGTGGCTTCAAGGCCTGTTTTGAGTTCAATCCCAACCCCAAAACCTAGGCCTCCTTTGAGAAGAATCAACCCTCGCGACGTTCCTAACATTTGGAACCGCTCGACTCGTTAAGCAAGTGAGTTTAACTCACTAATTCCTACTTAGTAGACTAATGATGATTAGGGGTTGATTAGATTTAATTAAGTGCAATTAAATGGATAGATTAGAGTAAAGTAATTAAATTAGTGCCTTAGCAATGCATGTTAGGCAAATGGTTAGTAATATTAGCAAGTAGACTCGTGTTATTATTTATTGAACGGGTCTAGGAAATTTTTCGTGTTCGTCTCGGCTTCCAATTAGGCATTACGGGCCTAAATTAGATTTATTGCATTTATTTAATATTTTCAGTAATTATTTAATTAATTAATTATTTTCCGAAAATTAGGCTAAGATAGCCGACGATCGAAATTTTATGCTAATTATCGTGGTGCGGTCTGTTTATTTATTTGAGTTCTAATTCGTGCTAAATTGATCTAAAGATGATTTTAAGATTTTATTCCTAAATTATTTTAATTTCAGTAATTTATTGGAAATTTAATTAGCGTCGGTCTATAGCGCCAACAATATTTGGATTGGGTTATAGGGAGTAGTGGAAAAGAATGTTGTATGACGTGGCTCGGTGATTAGGTATATCACCTTGGAGAATGCACGTGACTCGTTGATTAGTACATCACCTTTGAAAAATGCACGTGGCTCGGTGATTAGTACATCACCTTAGAGAATGCACGTGGCTCGGTGATTTGGTATATCACCTTAGAGAATGCACATGGCTCAATGATTAAGTACTTCGCCTTAGAGAATTCACAGGGCTCGGTGATTAGACATGTCACCTTGGAGAATGCACGTGGCTCGGTGACTAAGTATGTCGCCTTAAAAAATGCACGTGACTCGGTGACTAGATATACTATCTTGGAAAATGCATAGTATTGATTAAAATGGCCGGAGAATGGTCTGATCGACATGTAACCGACTAGGTCGATTGATTGACGTTTTAATCTGTTGTGGTTGATAGGGTGCCTATTCAAACTGTGCTAATTTGCAGGTGAAATTTGAGGCCAAGGTAAGTCCTCTGAACCGTATTGTGCATAGGCAGCCCTTATGGCATATTGGTTTCCTAATCGGGTCTTAGGGGGTAGAACTTACTGAGACGTAGTCTCACCCCGTTGTGGGACAACATTTCAGGTCCCTAGATGGCAACACCTCCACCTCCTCGTCCTCCTATGCATTTTGGTATCCTAGAGGAGATCATTGAGGCAGGATACCACTTCCCAATACACCACCACCCAAAAGGGCTAGAGTATGTGTTGGTAAAGTCCAAGGTTTGGGTTGATGTGAATAGAGACAACCTGGTACCCCATGAGTATCGATCATGGTATCATCACTACCATGACGGATAAAGAGAAGGTCCCATCCCGAAAGGTGATGTGCATCCGTACGTTCTGGAGGCAGCATTCAGGCTAGGGACGGCAAACCCTAAGGATGGGTCCGTAGTAGATGCCAAGGATCCCAAGCTCGAGAGCGATCCTAAGTCACCAGTATACTCAGCCGAGGATGCTAACTGGAGTGAAGAGAAAGGGGAGATAGTCGAGCAAAAGGAGGGACCGGAGGAGGATCAGGAGTGGGAAGAGCCAGAGGAAGAATCTACAGATGAGGAGTCTGAAGAAGAAGAACCTGAAGAGGAGTCGGAGGATCCAGAGTATGACCCCGACGAAGACTGAGACCTCCACCTTATTTTACAAACTCTGAGTTTAATCTGATGAGTGATAGATCTGACTTGTTAATAGTATTGTAAAATATACTATGAGGTTTCCTTTGTATGAAAGTGTGGTTGTGGTTTTTCAATTGTGAAAAATATAGCCCTACTTTTCTATCCCATTATTTTATTGTCTGGAGATTTATTTATATACTTCCGCATGCGTATTAAAATGAAAAGGTCGGCGATGCGTCCTGGGACGTCGCTATTATATCGACCAGGTAAGGGATTAGTACGTGCCCGAGGATCGGGGTGTGACAGAGTTAGTGGAAGAAAAGGGAAAGGAAAAAAGAAGAGAAAGTGAGAAGGAGAAAGTGATGGCCAAACACACCAAGGAGGGGGGATCCACACGGATGCAAGGGAAAGGAGAAAAAAAACACACCATGGAGGGTCCCTCTTCTATTTTCCACACACACTTGTTCCATTTTCCATGGAATCTTTGGGCCATTTCACTATCAAGGGGCCTACCCATCTTAAGTGACCCTATCCTCCCCAAATGCATTCCAAATGAAGTTGAATTCCCCTTTTGTGGGTAGACCTCCGAATTTTTGTAGTCTTTATATTAGATTTTCCCCTTTTTCACTTTGCCATTTAATAACCTTTGATAACAAAAATAAGGCCTCACTTAAATCCTTATAATTCCCATCTCCAATTGTTCCACATTGAAGACCAAAAATCCATTTAATTTATGGGCTTTCACATATTCACTTACTTTGCTGCTATTTGAATTTTCCACCAAAAATTCAAGTTTGTAAAAAGGCTTTGAGAGGATGCATCAATGTCCCTAGAATTAATTGTGACACGGTAGAACTCTCAATTTCTGAAATCGGATTAAATTTCGTGGTTAATTTCAATCCGACGCGATTTAAGCGTGACCTAAGCTACCGAGTTTTTAGGAATTTTTGGTGTAATTGACCCGTGGTCGATTATTTTCGAACCACAATGTACATCTTCGACTCATTGGCAACTCTCGGTTGTCGTGAAAATCTCGAGGTTTCAAATACGAACACAGGATACCAAAACGACGTAATAGTACGATCAACGAGAATTTCGCAATCTGGTGGAATCACCCACATTCTGATTACATATCTCAGTTGAATCGACCTATTTCCGGTCTCTGATAAATTTTCAACCAGTATCGTAATGACCCTTGGCTGACTAACACCTGGCCGAGTAGTCCTATTTCTGGCAATTCTCAAGCTTTTGCATTAAAATCCCTTAACGACTTCCCCAAATGCTTCCGCTTATCTCATGAGTGATCGGCTCAGAGAGTAACACTATAAGCACGTTGATGAAAAGTCCGGCTCATTCAATCAAAAAGAGAAGTAGAAAATCATATCATCACAAGATTATCATTGGCTCTTTGACTCTTCCACTCTTTCATCCGTCCAGTGAGATGAGACATTAGTGGAGGGAAATGGAAAAGAACAAAAAGGAACAAATGCATCCACACCCATCATCTTAGGACCCACCGAATTTTAGCACTTCCAAACGAGGTTAAAAACCCGGGAGTTCTGCCGAGCAATACACAAGCAAACCAACACTTTTTGCTTCATGTTTTGAGCTGATGGATATCTAGCTCCAACACCGGAGAGTCTCTCTAACCGGAAAAACCCTCTGAACGACCTCCAAGTATGCCGAGAGTGACCTCGTCACCTCCTCGGATTCACTTCTTCTTCTACATCCCGTGTCTCGTCTTCCTCTGCTCCCTCTCCCATGTTGCAGAGTCTCAAATCCAAGACCAAGAACAGCAAGTCCTGTTGAAGCTGAGGCGATCCTGGCAGGACCCATCTTCCCTCGACCACTGGGTCACCTCCAATTCATCCTCCCACTGCACATGGCCTGAGATCACCTGCCAAGACGGCTCCATAACCGAGCTCAATCTTGTCAGCCTGAACATAAATTATTCGATCCCTCCATTCATCTGCGACCTCAAGAACCTGACCAAGCTCGATCTCTCCTACAACAATATTCCTGGAGAGTTTCCAACAGTTCTCTATTACTGTTCCGAGCTCATGTACCTTGACCTGTCCCAGAATTACTTTGAAGGTCGTATTCCATCCGATATCGACCGCATGGCCAATCTTCAGGTCCTGATTCTCGCTGGCAACAGCTTCTCATTCGACATCCCAGTGTCAATCGCTAGGCTGCCAAAGCTGAGGATCCTTGACCTTCACCTGTCCAAGTACAATGGCACTTACCCTGAAGAGATTTTTGGCCTCTCCAATCTTGAAGAACTGAGCCTTGGGTACAATGAAAAGTTCGCACGGTCACAGCTGCCACGGAACTTCACTGCCCTGAAGAAGCTGCGGTTCTTCTTGATGCCGCAGACAAACCTGTTTGGCAGAATCCCGGAGACGGTCAGCGATATGGAGGCTCTCGAGCACTTGGATTTGGGGATGAATCCACTAACAGGAGAGATCCCGGGTAGCATTTTTGCTCTGAGGAACTTGAGCGAGTTGTACGTGTACATGACTAATGTGTCCGGGTCGATCCCTCAGGCAGTCAGTGCTGCGAACCTGAGCGTGATCGATCTGTCTGAGAATAATTTGATGGGGAACATACCTGAAGTTTTTGGAAAGCTCAAGAATCTATACAGCTTGAATTTAGAGTTCAATCAATTGTCCGGCAGAATCCCGGAAGGTATTGGGCGTCTTCCCACTTTGTCTGATGTCAGGCTGTCCAACAACAATCTATCGGGCACGATCCCCCCGGACTTTGGCAAGTTTTCCCCGCTCACAAGATTCGAGGTGGCCTTCAACAACTTGACTGGCACATTGCCAGAACAGCTGTGCCATGGCGGCACGCTGTTCGGGTTGGCTGCTCTGGACAACAATCTCAGTGGGGAGTTGCCGGAGTCACTTGGAAATTGCAGTACTTTGACCGTAGCGATTTTGAACAACAATGGATTCACCGGCAATGTGCCTAGAGGACTCTGGATGTCACCGAACTTGACAGCTTTGATTTTGAGTGGTAATGGATTAACTGGCGAGCTTCCTGACGAGCTGTCCCCAAACCTCGCTCAGATCAAGATAAGCAACAACAAATTCTTCGGAGAGATTCCAAGCACCGTGTCTTCGTGGAGGAACTTGAGGGTATTTGATGCTAGTAATAACCTCCTCAGGGGCACGGTTCCGACTGAATTGACTGAGCTTCCTTTTCTGACGGGGCTTTTTCTGGGTCAGAACGAGCTCTCCGGTATTCTTCCCACAGACATCGTTTCATGGAAATCCTTGACAACTCTGAATCTTAGTCACAATAAGATCTCGGGACCAATTCCTAGTGAAATCGGTTTTCTACCTGTACTCACGCAGTTAGACCTGTCTGGCAACCAACTGTCCAGCTTGATTCCTCCTGAAATCGGCCAACTGAATCTGAACCGTCTGAATTTATCATCCAATTGCCTCAGCGGACCAATCCCAGCCAAGTTGGAGAACGCCGCATATGACACCAGTTTCCTGAACAACCCTGGGCTCTGTGCATCCAATTCGTTCATGAGGATCAATGTCTGCAACGCCCAATCCCATAGGTTGAGCAAGACCAATCTCACCTTGATCGTGATCTTGGCCATCGTGGCGGCAATGTGCGTTTTGTTGGTGGTGCTATTCACGATCAGAGCTTCCAGAAAGACCAGGGATTGGTTTGATTCGACTCCAAAACTGACTTCATTCCAAAGTTTGAATTTTACGGAATCGAATATTCTGTCGGGATTGAAGGAGCATAATGTGATTGGAAGTGGCGGATCAGGAAAAGTATATCGCATTATTGTGAATCCTTCTGGTGACGCCGTTGCTGTGAAAAGGATTTCGAATAACCAAAAGTTAAACCAGAAACTGGAAAAGCAATTCGTAGCAGAAGTGGAGATACTTGGGAACATTAAGCATCGGCACATTGTCAAATTGTTGTGCTGTATTTCTTGCGAGAACTCGAAACTCCTAGTGTATGAGTACATGGAAAATAGCAGCTTGGACCATTGGCTTCACAAGAAGAAAAGATTGTCGCCCATCTTGGGTGTCGCCAACAATATGATCTTGGATTGGCCCAAAAGGTTGCAGATTGCGCTAGGAGCAGCTAAAGGACTTTGCTATATGCATAATGATTTTTCATCACCCATCATCCACCGAGACGTGAAATCGAGCAACATTCTCTTAGACTCAGAGTTCAACGCAAAAATTGCTGACTTCGGCCTTGCAAGGATGTTAGCCAAGCCTGGAGAAGCTGTTAGCATGACAGCCGTTGCAGGTTCTTTCGGCTATTTGGCACCAGGTTCGTCTATTTACTTAACATGAGTTCATTTCAACTATGCCAGTTCGCCTTCCTCATACTTTACATATCCTACCAGCAGGAATATTTAGTTTTGTCTTGCCTCTTTTTTTTTTTTTTGGTGATGAACAACAGAGTATGTTCATACGACAAGAGTCAATGAGAAGATTGATGTCTATAGCTTTGGGGTGGTTCTCTTGGAACTAGCCACTGGGAGGGAGGCTAACGACAGGGACGAAGACATGTGCCTCGCTGATTGGGCATGGCGTCACATCCAAGATGGCAACCCGATATCTGACGCATTAGATGAGGAGATCAAGGACGACTCAAACGTAGATGAAATAAGCAATGTTGTCAAGCTCGGGATCTTTTGCACTGCTACTCTGCCTTCCACGAGGCCTACGATGAAGGAGGTACTGCAAGTGCTGCTCAAATGTAGCGATCCACTGTACAATGTTGAGAAGGAATCCCGACACAAGTTCGATGTCGTCCCACTCCTCAAAAATTCCAACCATGACGAAATGCCACGCAGCAATTTTCATGATCTCGAGTGCAACACTTACTGACCGTTAGCACTAGATTGCAGAAGCTTAGTGTAGGGCTTTGGTCTTCCAACTTTTGCAAAACTTTTCCAACTTGTCCTACAGAGAGACAAGCATCAAACGATTTGTCTAACTATGTATTAGTCATCCATACTTAAGACTAGTTTCTGAATGTATCCTATAGAATGAACAGAATATGAGAGATGGCTATGTCAATTTGAGCTAGATAGATAGACTTCGAAGGAGATAGCCACTTCAGCAATGAAAGATGTTTCTGTTCCGTGAATATCGCCATTAAATGTCTGATTTTTTGCCGCATTTGCATCTCAATAAAGTTGGCAAATCCATTGATGGTTTGGAAATAAATTCCTTAACTCAGACAGTTCTCATAATTGATATTATATGATAATGACACAAAAGGAACCAAGATATAAGACCCTTTTTCTTGATACAATTGAGTTTTTTAGAATTATGCTCAAGTAACTTAAATGCAGACAGTTCGTCACAATGACTTGCCGACTCACCATTGTTGCCTCTGAGATATAAAGACAATATTTCCTCGAACCATCTATTATTGATCATTCCTAGTGGAAACATCCACAAAACAGGAATCCTTGAGGTTCCAGCTAAAATAGTTTCCGCTTTATTGGGAGAGTGATAAAGGGCTCAAAAGGAGCTTTCTAAAGAGTCCTGATGTGAGCCTGATCATTTATTCATATACTTAATAAATTTGCATCTCTTCCTCCTCGGATACTTGAGCTATCTAGGCTAAAGTTGCTCGCTGGACCATCGCTGGTCCCCCTCCTCAAAGTATGATACAACGAGACCCAAAGAGACCCAAATTATATCCTGAGAAAAGGGTCACTTCGTCTCGAGGTATTGTGAATGAGAGGCCACGAGAAGGGCAGCCCCACTGCCTGAGCCGTCATTCGACTGCACAATCACCGTGTTCACAGCAACTTCACACTTCAGGTTCCAGCAACTCCCCGAGAGTGGCCTCCACGCAGTTCCAGAATTTGGTGTAGTGCTCCTACAAACTTTATTTAATGCTATAACTGATCTCTGCTTCTCCCCGTCCCCGAGGGTATCTCTTCCCAGCTTCTTCAGGATGCCAAATATCCTGGCGGCAGCAAGACAAGCACCTCGTGTGGCAACCATGTCGCATAGATGGACTACTACTTTCCTCATTCTCAAGGAGTTGTCAGATATCTGAGGACAGACAGATCAGCATTAACTTTAGGGGGACTCAGCAATTCCTAAAGTTGGGAACTGAATTTAGCAAAGTGAAGCATTAAATAGGGATTTATGGATTCAGCTGTAGGTAATTGTAGATAAGAGAAAACAGAACTATCTTTCATTGTTCCATAAACATGGGCAATCAGATTTGCATTTGAACTCCCCGAATATCCAATCGTCACGGTCAATCCACGCTGTAATAGTAGAATTTACTGCACAACTGATTTAATTAGAGATTACCTTTTTCTTAGTACTAGTTAGAACGGAAGTGAAAATGTAATATTTGAGAAAATTTTTACTAGGTCAAAGAAAAGGTGGTGGGACCCACTTTAAATAAAGAAAGAAAAAGAAAACAAAAAAGGGGAAGAGATAAAAAGGAAAGAAAGCCCACCTTCCGGCAGCAGAAGAAAAGAGGAAAGAAGAAGAAGAAAGAAGAGAGAGGGTTTTGTGTGTTCACGCTGCGGGCAACTCACCAAGCTTATTTACAACACTCAGTAAGTGATCACACCATTCGTTCTTCCAATCGGAATAGTTTCGGAGTTAGGGTTTGAAATTCGGAATTTTGGGAAAATCGAGTGGCGAAGTCCGATTTTGGAGTTGTTGAGCCGCGTATTTTTGTAAGAATGATAGTTTAGGGTGCTATGGAGCCATGAAATTTTACGGATCGTGATTTGAGTTTATGGTTTGTCCGAAACAAAATTTCAAAGTTTCCCGCGCGCAGTGAACAGTACGCGTCCAGCATTTGGGCCCATATTTTGTCATTTTTCGGCTTGATTTTGGGGCGGCCAAGTTGGGATTCTTGTAATATGTGTCAAGGGCTCTCTATTGACTATAAATACTTTCGGATCGGGGTTCGGAGGAGAAAGTTAAGGCGCGATCAAGTTTTGCGCTTAAACTCCGTGTTGTGAATGGCTTGAACAATCGCTTTGGTTATGCGATTTGTTAGTGCGTAGAAATCCTTTTGTTATAGTTAAGGCGTAATTTAGTCGTTTCGTAGTTGAGATAGAGTTTTATTAGATTTTAACATTATTCCTCAGTTATTTGATAGGGCCGTGAGTTCGACGATACGGGTATTGTTTGTCGTTTGGTTGTAGACGACGAGGTGAGTGGTACTATATCTTCTTTGGTTTTGTAAAATCATGTCTTGAAGTATATATGTATATATATTGAATCAAGAAGAGCATTTTTATTGCATAAAAGTCAGATCGAGCAATTACTACTCTTTGGTTGATTGTGGGTGTTTGAAAAGCGTATTATACAAAGTTTGTGGAGAAATATATATGAAATTGCTTTGCGACTGATTTATGAAAAAATTTATGATGATTTGAGAAATGAATATGAAATGGATGATAGGCTCTGTTGCAAAATGTTATTTGTTTGGTTTAAGATATTGATTTCTAGATTAGATTTCTAGTATTAGAGAATGGTTATTTATGCTCAATATGACTGTGAACCCAGTGAGGGGTTTTTGGGGTATGCATACTAGGTTTAGTATATCCTTCTGGGCCCAACCATCGGCTTTGTAGGTGGAGACCTTGCCAAGAGGAAAAAATTGGTCGCCTTGTCACCAAGCGTTGTGTCGTGACCATGGTAGAATATTGAGCAATAGATTAGTCAATAGATTGACCATTGATATGTGATATTTTATGGAGATTATTCAATGGACTTGACCATTGATACTTGATTTTTGATGGTGATTTAAATGAGTTTTCCATATTAGTATAAAGCTTTGATGATAAGAAATAACTCTTATATGATTCGATATGTATTTTATATATTGAGTTGGCGTTATGAAGTTTGGTATTGCTTTGTATACATGCATGGTGGTTATTCAATCTGCTTAGAAGATATGTACTACTCACTAAGCTATTGTTACTCATTCCACTCCTCCTTTAATCTTTTCAGGTTCCTCGGTTAGCGGCAAATAGAGTGAGTGTGCCGCCGGTGGGAAACTTTTGGGGAGTTCTATTTTTGGGTATGGTTTAAGGAAGTGGTGCACATATTCCTTGCTAGTGGTTGGATTGTCTGAGTTCTAATTGTATATTTCTTTTTGGTGGATTATAGAAACTCTGATATTACAACCAATATATTAGTCTATCTGATATGTATATATGGTTTAATATATATATAAGTTGATATCAGGTTATTGGTTGTGTTTGAGGCTGCGTCCTTCGTGTGGAATGATGGTCGTGTCATCCTCATTCTTTATAGTTTTTGGGGTGTGACAGAAAAAGCGAGGCTACTAGAGACGCCACAGGTATAATATTAAGCTGCAGATAGACTGATACCCCCGAGAAGTCCTGCAAATTTGGGATGGAAATTTGAGGAAACCCAACCATCTCGTGTTCATGAGTAGAAGCAGCGAGGATTAAATTTATAATTGTTCCTTAGTATGCAAGGAATTTTCAGCTTCATTGGAACGACGTCACCAAAAAATGCCGACTCCTCACATGAATTGAATAATACCAAGTATCTTTCGCCTAAAGCATGATGTTCTCCTTCAACTTCTCTTTAACTCTATGCTGGCCTGAATACTCGACAAATATTTGACTAGTCGATAACCATTTTAGCTACTGTTATCTTAGCATATTCTCCTTGGTCTAGATCATCCTTAGGTCCATACCTCTCCACGAAGGTCACATCATGTTTGTCCGGCTTCTTATCTTTTTCCTTCAACAAATTTTCATGCCTAATTTGCCTTTGCTGCTAATTGGAAAAGGTCATTGTATTGTTGCCCTTCCAATCTGTCCCTTAACATGATTTTCAGGCTACTAAAAGTTATATCAGCAAAAGATATTTTTGTCAATGTTATAAGACATTGATTTCTCGCTCTTTTGAATCTAGACGTAAACTAGTTTACCAATTTATTGTTCTGCTATTTAAAGCGGCCAAATCCGCAATAGACACATAAGGAACTGGCCTACAGAACTGGTTACGGAACTAAGTCTCCATTTGCTCCCAAAGAGTGAACAGCATTGGATGGTAAAGTAATATACCATGTAAAGGTACCGTTGGACCGTGAGGGAAACAACCTTAATTTTCAATAGTCGGCATGAGATGTGTCACCACTTTGCACAGTGAATAGGTTAATATGTTCTGCCGTGGGAAAAGTAAAAAAAGTCCTAAACCTTTTGCGTTGAGTACCACTCGCCCTAAACTTTTCAATTGGACCAATTTAGTCCTAAACCTTTTGATATTGGTACCAATTCAGTCCTTCCGGCCAATTTTGGCTGAACGGCGCCGATGTGGACGTCGGCCGGTGACCGGACGCCGACGTGGAAAATTTTCTGATTTTTTAATTATTTTTTCGTTTTTTTTTTTTTTTTATTTTTTTATTTTTTTATTTTTTATTTTGCCTTTTTCATTTTCTTTTCCGGCCACTGGGCGAGGGCCGTGAAGCCCTCGCCGCCGCCGGCGAGGGTCGCGCCCTCGCCCGGCCTCTCCGGGCCGCCGGCGAGGCCATGGGGGCCATCGCCAGCGGAGGCGAGGGCCGCGAAGCCCTCGCCGGCCGCCGGCGAGGGTCGCGCCCTCGCTCGACCTCACCCGCGGCCCGGGCGAGGCCGAGTGAGGGCCGCGACCCTCACCGGCGGCTGGCGAGGGCTTCGCGGCCCTCGCCTCCGCCCCCGGCGATGGCCGCCATGGCCTCGCCGGCGGCGGGCGAGGCCGCCCTCGCCGCGGCAAGGCCGGGCGGGCCGGCTCGCCTGGGAGCCCGGCGAGCGAGGGCCGCGACCCTCGCCGCCGCCGGGCGAGGGCTTCGCGGCCCTCGCCGCCGGATCCGGGCGGAGGCCAGCCCGCCCGGCCTTGCCGCGGCGAGGGCGGCCCGCCCGGCCTTGCCGCGGGCGAGGGCGGCCTCGCCCGCCGCCGGCGATGGCCGCCATGGCCTCGCCGGCGGCCTGTGGAGAGGCCGGGCGAGGGCCGCGACCCTCGCCGGCGGCGGCGAGGGCTTCGCGGCCCTCGCCACGGGCCGGCGAGCCTCACCGGAGGCTCGCCGGCCACTGCCAAAAAGAAAATGAAAAAGGCAAATAAAAAAAAAAAAAAAAAAAAAAAAAAAAATAAAAAAAAATCGAAAAAATCGAAAAAATAATTAAAAAAATCACAAAAATTTCCACGTCGTCGCCGGCCGGCCAAAATTGGCGGAAGGACTGAATTGGTACCAATATCAAAAGGTTTAGGACTAAATTGGTCCAATTGAAAAGTTTAGGACCGACCGGGTGCCGTCTGCAAAAGTTTAGACTTTTTGGTGCTTTTTTTCCCGTTCTGCCGTCGATCGTCATCTTCGCCAGGCAAAAAGTTAAAATCAAGTATCTTAAAACCTCTTGGATAAAGTACAGCCTCCATCTAATCCGGATGCGGCTTTCTGTACATGGGTAAGATATTCACCGGATCAAACCCTAGACGTGGCATTGCTTAGTCTAGCATCGGCCGGACATTCTAGGGATCTTGACTAGGGACCACTTGAGCAGGCTGCCCTCCGAGCAAATGTGGTGGTCTAACTTGGTTGTCGACTACCAGATTTGGTCGTTGAGGAGCGTACACTGATTTAGGCATTACCACTGCTTCACTTCGAACGACATTCTACAAACACAAACTGCCGGAATTCAATCATCCACAATGTTTGGAGAATACAATCACTTTACAAATAATGCAAACAAACTATGCTAGAATTTAATCGTTGACAAAGCTTAAAGAATGCTAAAATGCTATGCTAGAATTAAGCCAACAAGCAACACCTAGGATAGAGATGTACACCGGAATTTGATTGACAACTCGAGTGTGGAAACTAAAAGTATAGTGCAAGAAAATAAGGAAAATTGAAATATTGCTTTCTTGTTTGTTTGTGCGGGGGAGTCTCCAATAGATGAACAATAGTATTTATAGAGGTAACGTCATAACCGTCTTTGAGTAGTTCTCCAGGGGTTGTAGTCATATTCTTTTACCTCCGAAAATTTTGTACCCATGCTCTCATGATGTCATGATTTTATTCTCGAGCAGTTGTTCCTTTTAAGTCATATGTTGATTGTTCCACGACCTCCATTGCTTGACTCTTTCGCAACTTCAATTTTGTAACTGCTCCTTGACTTCCTCTCGACGGCTTGAGTAGTAATCTGTTGCCCTTACTATCCTTATTGATCATTAACCATTCGTCTTCGTATATCAACAGATAATCAGTAATGGTCTCCAATGTATGCTAATATCGATAACAATCCATATGGTCATCAACATTGATCACATGCTCGATAATACTCCATCCTATAGTCACATGCTCATCCATGTCGACGACTTGATTACTTTGTGGTGCAAACATACTGACTCGCTTATCTTTAATTTAAATTTTAAGAGTGGGCGATACATAATCATACATACATATACATGGTAAGAGATGCATAATTATATGAGAAAAAAACAATCAAAATTCCTAAATTATGCCTATTGTGACGCATTTATCTTAATTTTTTTGTGACATAAAAAGCCCCAAATCTTTTTATGACACCAAGAACCTTAATATTCTATCTGTGCGATACATTTATCTCATAAATGTGAGGCATCATAAAAACTAATTTGGAATAAACGTGTCATGTAGATATAAGTTTATGATTTTTTTGTGACACAAAAAATAAACTTGAAGTAAATGTGCCACAGTTGATATAATTTAGGTTTTTGGTGGCTTTTTTCTAATTATATTTAAATCAATCCTAATTGGTTGATTATATGGAAAGCCCACATCCTACAAATCATGGTTAATAGCTAAATCAAATTCAAAGCGCGAGATAGCGGATTCAATACGAAATCATCCAGCATCTTGCTTGCTTGCTGGTTTCAAATGTTCCAATTTCTTTTTCCCAACCTACTCCCAAAAAACAAAAAGCCTTCGGTCAACGTTCAACGTTCAACGCTGGACGGCTTCTAGATGTTCCCCTGAGTTTCCTCGAAGGTGTTTGCAGGTCAGTGAAACACGTCCTCGCCGTTTTTTAAAGGTTTCCGCAGAGTCAACAGCCCACGTGGCGGTATACCTATCTCTGTAGGTTATCGAGTTGTAAGCTCGTCGTCCTTTGGGGGAGATAGGGACACGGGTGTTCATCCTAAAAATATTGTATAGACAATACTTATTTTTGACACGACGAATAAAATTAATTACAACACAATAATTATATGAAAACTTGTGTTTTCCGATTGGAGTTGATATAGGGCTCTTATAATTTCTCTTAATTCTAAACGTTTAACGACTTTGTATAAGTTCAACCGAATAATATATATCGAATTTTTCAATTTATCTATGACTCTAAAAAACTCTTATTGATCTGATAACATATATTGTAATAATTATTGCGATGTAACTATACTTTCTTTTTTGTTTTTGAAATGAAAAGGGGTGAACTAAGATAGGCCACCGTCTATAATGTGAACGCAAAAATATTCGATACAATTAATTATGAGGAGGGTAGAAATCGCTATGTGGAAACAATGTGTTGCTTAGAAATTTATAATCCAAGTTTGGCCACCAAACGAAGACCGTCAAATTTCGGTCTTTGCCGTGATTCATAACACGCAATTTTCTTCTCCCCTACTTGCTCTGCTCATCTGCTGATGTTGAAGGAAGGAACATGTAAAACTAGCGGACACTGCAGAGGAACTAACTCATAGTTTTCTGGCTTGCCGTTAAACTACCTGGAAAATCTGGTTTAGCCGGCTTTTATTGGTTATAAAACCACATGAATCAAAGGGATCTGGTTGCTTTCTGGAGGGTATTCCAAAGCAATGGTAAGACACGGGGAACACGGTTGGCTCTTTGACTCTTCCCTCTTCCATCCGTTGACTGACACGAGAGATTAGTGGAGCGAAACGGAAAAGAACAAAGGAATAAATTCGTTCACACACATCATCCTAGGACCCACCGAATTTTAGCGCTTTGGAACGAGGTTAAAACCAATGGGGGAGGTGGGGTTTTCTGCGGAGCAATAAACAAAAGCAAACTACCACGTTTTGCTTTATATTAGAGCTGATGGATCGGTGACTCCGACGCCGGAGAGTCTCTCTAACCGGAAAAAACCCTCTGAACGACCTCCAAGTATGCCGAGGGTGACCTCGTCACCTCCTCGGATTCACTTCTTCTTCTACATCCCGTGTCTCGTCTTCCTCTGCTCCCTCTCCCATGTTGCAGAGTCTCAAATCCAAGATCAAGAACAGCAAGTCCTGTTGAAGTTGAGGCGATCCTGGCAGGACCCATCTTCCCTCGACCACTGGGTCACCTCCAATTCATCCTCCCACTGCACATGGCCGGAGATCACCTGCCAAGACGGCTCAATCACCGAGCTCAATCTTGTCAACCTGAACATAAATTATTCGATCCCCCCATTCATCTGCGACCTCAAGAACCTGACCAAGCTCGATCTCTCCTACAACAATATTCCTGGAGAGTTTCCCACTGTTCTCTACAACTGTTCCGAGCTCGTGTACCTTGACCTGTCCCAGAATTACTTCGAAGGTCCTATTCCATCCGATATCGACCGCATGGCCAATCTTCAGGTCCTGATTCTCGCCGCCAACAGCTTCTCGTTCGACATCCCAGTGTCGATTGCGAGACTGCAGAAGCTGAGGATCCTTCACCTTTACCAGTCCGAGTACAATGGCACTTACCCTGAAGAGATTTTTGGCCTGTCTGATCTCGAAGAACTGAGGCTCGAGTACAACGACAAGCTTGTGCCGTCACAACTACCGCAGAACTTCACTGCCCTGAAGAAGCTGCGGTTCTTCTCGATGGCGCAGACTAACCTGTTTGGTGGAATCCCAGAGACGGTCGGTGATATGGAGGCTCTCGAGCACTTAAATTTGGCGATGAATCTACTGACAGGAGAGATCCCAGGTAGCATTTTCACTCTGAGGAACTTGAGCGAGTTGTACGTGTTCACGACCAATGTGTCCGGGTCAATCCCTCAGGCAGTGAGTGCTGCGAACCTGAGAGTGATCGATCTGTCATCTAATAATTTGACGGGGAACATACCTGAAGATTTCGGGAAGCTCAAGAATCTATCCTGCTTGAATTTAGAGTTCAATCAATTGTCCGGTAGAATCCCAGAAGGTTTCGGGCGGCTTCCTGCTTTGTCTATTGTCAGGCTGTTCAACAACAATTTGTCAGGCACGATCCCCCAGGACTTCGGCAAGTTTTCCCCACTTGAAAGATTCGAAGTGGCCTACAACAACTTGACCGGCACGTTGCCAGAACAACTGTGCCATGGCGGCACACTGATCGGGTTGGCTGCTATGCACAACAATCTCAGCGGGGAGTTGCCGGAGTCACTTGGAAATTGCAGTGCTTTGTCCGTAGTGATGTTGAACAACAATGGATTCACTGGCAGTGTGCCTGGAGGACTCTGGATGTCGCAGAACTTGAGGACTTTGATCTTGAGTGGTAATGGATTAACTGGCGAGCTTCCTGAGGAGCTGTCCCAGAACCTCACTCAGGTCAAGATGAGCAACAACGGATTCTTCGGCAAGATTCCGAGCACACTGTCTTCGTGGAGGAACTTGGTGGAGTTTGATGCCAGTAATAACCTCCTCAGTGGCACCATTCCGACTGAATTGACCGAGCTTCCTTCACTTACGATGCTTTTGCTAGGTCAGAACGAGCTCTCCGGGAATCTTCCAACAGCTATTGTTTCGTGGAACTCCTTGACCACTCTGAATCTTAGTCATAATCAATTGTCCGGACCGATTCCTAGCAAAATCGGTCTTCTACCGGTACTCAAGCAGTTGGACCTGTCTGAAAACCAACTGTCCGGCTCGATTCCTCCCGATTTTGGCCTGACGCTGAACATTCTCAATTTATCCTCCAATCGCCTCAGTGGACGAATCCCAGACGAGTTAGAGAATGCTGCATATGCCACCAGTTTCCTGAACAACCCAGGCCTCTGTGCATCCAATCCGCTCATAAGGCTCAATTCCTGCAATTCCCAATCCCATAGATCGAGCAAAAGCTTGCCAACCAATCTCGCCTTGATTGTGATCTTGGCCATTGCTGCGGTGATGTTCATTTTTCTGGCAGTGGTATTCACAGTCAGAGCTTCCAGAAAGAAGAGAAACGGGTTTGGTTCAACTCCGAAACTGACCCCATTCCGAAGTTTGAATTTCACAGAATCGAATGTTCTGTCGGGATTGGAGGAGCATAATGTGATTGGAAGTGGCGGATCAGGAAAAGTATACAGAATCATCGTGAATCGTTCTGGTGATGCCATCGCAGTAAAAAGGATTTTAGATAACAGAAAATTGGACGACAAGCTGGAGAAGCAATTCTTAGCAGAAGTGGAGATACTTGGGAGCATAAGGCATCTGAACATAATCAAATTGCTGTGCTGTATTTCTTGTGAGAACTTGAAACTCATAGTGTACGAGTACATGGAAAATCACAGCTTGGACCATTGGCTTCACAAGATGAGAAGATCATCACCCGTCTCAGGTGTAGCCAACAGTATGTTCTTGGATTGGCCCAAAAGGTTACAGATTGCGATAGGAACTGCTAAAGGACTTTGCTATATGCACCATGATTGTTCACCATCCATCATCCACCGAGACGTGAAATCGAGCAACATTCTCTTAGACTCAAAGTTCAATGCAAAAATTGCTGACTTTGGCCTTGCAAGGATGTTGGCCAAGCACGGGGAAGCCGTTACAATGACTACTGTTGCCGGTTCTTTTGGCTATCTTGCACCAGGTTTGTCTATTCACTTAACACGAGTTCATTTTAGCTATGAAAGTTACACCCTCTTCATATTTATGTCTTGCCCTTTCTTTGTTGAATAACAGAGTATGCTCATACAACAAGAGTTACTGAGAAGATCGACGTTTATAGCTTTGGAGTCATTCTCTTAGAACTCACCACCGGGAGGGAGGCTAACAATGGGACCGAAGACATGTGCCTCGCTGATTGGGCACGGCATCATGTCCAAGATGGCAAGCCGATATCCGATGCGATAGATGAGAAGATCAAGGGCGACTCATCCCTAGATGAAGTTAGCAATGTCTTTAAGCTCGGGATCTTTTGCACTGCTACTCTGCCTTCCTCGAGGCCAACAATGAAGGAGGTATTGCAATTGCTGCTCAAATGTAGCGATCAGCTTCACAATGTCGAAAAAAATCCCGACACAACTTCGATGTCGCTCCCCTCCTCGGAAATTCTAAGTACCAGGAAATGCCACACGGTGATTATCATGTTCTCGAGTGCAACACTTATTGACCGTTAGCACTAAAACAGTTGCAGAAGCTTCGTGAAGGTATTTGGACAGCCAGCTTCTGTGGGACTTCCTCAACTTATCCTAAATAACGACCAGCATCAAGCGTTTTGTCTGTGTATTATTTTCTGAATGTATACTATAGAATTTACAGAGAGACGGATTTGTAAATTTGAGCAAGACAGATACAGAACAAGGTTGCGCACTTTGTGCAGAAGGTGTAGAGCAAACCTATAATTATAGAGGCAATAAAAGATCGAAGATGAAGAGCACTCCTGCTACTTAAGGCTTCAAAGATGATAGTCACATCAGCAACGAAAGGTGTTGCTGTACAGTGAATATCACCGTGACATGTCTGATCTTTTGCCGCATTTGCAGCTCACTAAAGCTGGCAAATCCGTCGATGGCTTGAAAGTAAGTTCCTGAACTCAGACAATCTTTCGAATTGCTATTATATGATGCTGACACAAAAGGAACCAAGAAATGAGACCCTTTTCCTTGATACGATTGAGTTTTAAAAATAGTACAACATCATCTCACGCATGCGCAACACCATTTACAGCAACTTCCGTCCAACTTGTGACAAGAATAATGCAAGAATAATGCAAAAAAAACAGATCGGTGCTAAGGCAATCCGTAACTTCGAAATGATTCAGCTATAGGAACTTTTTCGAGAATTTACCTCAGTAAACCGAAATGCAGACACTTCGTAACAATGACTTGCCGACTCAATATAATTGCCTCTGACTCTGAGACATAATATCTCCTTGAACCATCAATAATAATGGAAACATCCACAAATAGAGATCCGCTGAGAAGTTCCAGCTAAAATAGTTCCCGCTTTATTGGGAGGATCCTTCATTTATTCAGAAGTTGATACATTTACATCTCTTCTTCCTTGGATACTTGAGCTATCTAGGCTAAAGTTACTCAGTTCTTTGCTCGCTAGACTATTGCTGGTACCCCACCGCGAGGTATGATACAACAAGACCTCAGAGAGACCCAAATGATATCCTAAGAAAAGGGTGGGGAGGCATACAAAATTTGGGAAACTGAGATTCTCATGTCAAACCGAGATACTCCAGGCTCACTCTGTCTCAAGGTATTGTGAATGAGAGGCTGCAGAAGGGCAGCTCCAATGCCTGAGCCGTCATTTGAAAGCGCTATCACTGTGTTCTCAGCAACTTCAGGTCCCAGCAACTCCCTAAGAGTGGCCTCCACACAGTTCCGGAATTTGGTGTAGTGCTCGAACAGACCTCCATCCAATGCTATAACCGATCTCTGCTTCTCCCCATCCCTAAGGGTATCTCTTCCCAGCTTCTTCAGGATGCCGAATATCCCAGCAGCAGCAAGACGAGCAGCTCTTGTGGCAACTATGTTGCATAGATCAACTACAACTTTCCTCGTTCTCAAGGAGGTGTCGGATATCTGAGGATGGACAAATCAGCATTAATTATAGGGGACTCAGCAATTCCTAAAGTTGGAAAATTAATTTAGGAAAGTGAAGCATTAAATAGGGATTTATGGATTCAGATGTAGACAATTGCAGATAAGAGAAAAAGAACCATCTTTCATTGTTCCAGAAACCTGGGCCATCATATTTGCATTTGAACTCCCTGAATACCCAAATGGCACAATCAATCCACGCTGTAAAAGTAGTATTTACTTACGATTGATATAGTTAGAGATTACTTTTCCATTAGTACTAGACACAACAGAAGTGAAAAAGCGATGCTATTAGAGACATTGCAGGTATGACAATAAGCTGCAGATAGGCTGATACCTCCAAGACATCGCTCAATTTTTTCCCCACCACTGTAAGATCAGGAGACGTGTCGTGATGCATGGCAGACATGTCAGGAGTCCTGCAAATTTGGGACAGAAGTTTAGGGAAACCCAACCATCTCATGTTCACATGAAGAAACAGGGATTGATTAAATTTATAGTTGTACCTTAATATGAAAGGAATTTTCAGCTTCAATGGAACGATATCACCAAAAAGTGCTGATTCCTCAGCCATTCTCAACAAAGCTATCCGGACAATTTCTCCAAGGTACATGCCAGAAATCAGCTTCTCATAAGTCTACCAAACAACAAAATGACATTATACATCTTTGTTAAATTACACATTCATGAGGCACATGAGATAGAAAAAAGAAGTGAAGCCACCTGCTCCCCCGGATTCAAACTCTCATCATCCAGGGTTTTATCATATTCTGTCAGTGGAAGGTGCGACGACTGGAAATTGCCCCATTCTGTGTTGATAACCTACAAGGACAAAGATGTTTGATCACCCACCATACATTTGCCATACTCAGTAAGTTCAATTGACCTTCTTTCAAGCAAAGCATTTAATTCTTAAAAGTAATAAACAAATGGAGCAGGATAACACGACAATCCAGAAATGAGATGAAATCAAGTTTGATAAGTTGATGACAGAAGACCACAACAAGATTACTGGATCGTTTTCACCTTGATTTGCAATAAGGGGATAGAACAGTCTATGCAACATCATGATAAACAATAGAGATGAAGTAGGCTTTGTTTGGTAGCACAGAAATTAAGGGCCCAAAATTTAAGTAATGGTGACCTCTTTTTTTTTTTTTTTTAGGTCAAACAAGTACCGGTGACTTTGAGTGCTGAAGATTGAAAAGGAATTTGATAATGCCTGACAGGTGAGCACTGAAAACTGTTAGTTTATAATCAAAAATGGAATCTGAACATTATTGGTAGGCAATAGCAACATAATTGGGAAGATTTGGACATTTATTGATAAATTTTTTCTTCATTGAACTCATTCCTTACTTAATATATCAAGTGAAGTTTGGACTTAACTAAACCTATTAGTTTGTTAGTTACTGTTATCGCATAAGCCTAATCTCATAAACAGCTGAAATGATCTTTGTACCAACGGCTGAAAGACTTAAGGAGGAAAAGCACTTACCATTTCTCCTGATTTAGGCAGAGGACCATGCCACTTGGGAATGGCATGTATCCGCTCAACGTAAGCAGCATTTGTTCCGGTACCCAATATGACAGCAGCAACAACATCCAGGTCATTATATCTACCTCCAGCCAATGTTCCAATTGTATCATTAACCTACATCAACTAAGCAATCTAAGGAATCCTGACTAGAAATCACATTCAAAACCAGTTCACAGAAAATGCTAAGCACGTGTTAGTAACACCTAATTCTTCTTCCTTTTTTTCAAATAAATGGTGCCCAGTCCATATTGATGCTGAAGAAATTCAACAGGTAGAACATATAAAAATCTTAAAAAGATCTCTTTTGGTTTCAGCTAAACAATAAAGAAGAAACTACACTTACCAAAGCAGCCACTCGCATGTCAAGGCCCACTCTCTCCATAGCTTTACTCAATTCACTGACGACATCTTCTCCAACCTACTCAGTTATCCATAAAGGAAAGAGAATACCATGGGTCAGATGACAGACATCAGAGTTTGTAAAGGTGCGCACATAAGGATCTCGGAAAATCAGATGATAAGACAGACTTAGTCTTCCATTCATGCTTCTCGGTTAATAGATCACTTCTATAAATGAACTTGTACAAATCCTTATTATGCTTGCTTTACTAAAAAAATTTCATCTTAGTCAAGGGCAAGTTTAGAGTTGAACTGCACAAAAACAACAATGGTACAGAGCGCTCCCAGTCATTTCTCTACAATCTCCAGTTAGCTCACCTATTTGGTGATATAAGCAAGATCTAACAGAGACATATATATAACTCATAAAAAGAGATTCTCGTATCTCACTGTAATGCAGATTGAAGACTTGAATTCTTATTGAAAGCAACTGGGCAATTCACAAATGAACTTCAAGTGGCATATTCTCATGTTCTCAAACTTGTTTAACTAAGATTAGAATGGCATGTTTTAGCTACTATCTGGCGTGATTCCTTTTTCTGTCCTATTGAACAGTCTCTAGTATAAACGAGGGCAAACTGTCATCTCTCGAAAGAGAGAAATTTGAAAACAAGCTTGAAATGAGTTTCATTTGAAGTTGGACCCACATGCATAAGTGGCTGGAGGTGGATGGATCTGCCAGTATGCATCCATTTCGAATACCAGGATGTAAGAAACAGGCATAACAGCAGTTAATCAAAAGACAAAGTAATGGAATGAATGTAACAGGCTGTAAAAGACAAGTTAAGATAGTTATTATCACCGCATCTTCTATTGAGAATCCTTTCGTCCATTTAATTAGAGTCCCGGATGCAATCGATGATTGCCTAACTGGAAACGAGAAGGTAAAACCGAGCTCCCTCTGTCTAGCAGGGTAAAGATGCGAATCTTCACCTTCTGTAGCAACAAATTTTGCTAATGCCATGGCGATGAAATCAAACAATTCCTGTAAACAATTGGAAATAAAAGAAAAGCCTCAGGGCATAGAACTAACACTAGTACAGGAAAACTAATTAGCAATTATACAGATGGACAGAGACTCACATTCGAACTTCCGGTCATCAAATGAGGTGGTATTGACACTTCTTCAAATTCTCGTTTGATGATGCCTTTCTCCTTTGCGCCCAGATGTACACGGAGTATGCGGAAATTTGTGCCACCAAGATCCAAGGCATAATATAACCCTTTCTCATCCCTTAGAAAAACAAGGATTGGTTTTGGATTCATCATCATGGGAAAAATAAGAAAAAAACAGCAAGCTAAATAGTATGGACAGTCTCTAGGTTCTTGGCAATCGCACTTGAAGACCGAACCTTTATTCCAAAATATACAAAATGGCCCTCGACCCTGAATGCTGTTTCCAATGCCATAAATGTTTTACATAATTTTGCAGGGGAAGCATCAAACACTTGAAGCAGATAATAGCTTCTCTCATCAATTATCATCAGTAAA